>CM062813.1:421086767-421686767 GCA_031772625.1 Pinus tabuliformis
TTTGTTTAATAAATGGCATATTTTTACATTTTAAAGATGCTTCCACTTCATAGAAATCCAAATTTTGTATTTAATAGGGAGCCAAGGATATTGTTACCTTGACTATCAAGGAATATAAATCCTTGTGACTGTGTGAAAGCTAGAGGCTCAATTTCATTCCAAGGGGAGAAGTATGTAATTCCCCTACTTTCCTAGCTTTACTTGGAGGAGGATTAGGAGGTTAATGCAAGTTTTTAATTAAGAGTAATTTACCATGTTTCCAACTATTCTCTATATATATGACATGTGGATTGTACTTGATCAATAGGATATATTTGATATGTGGAGTTTATTAGTCTATAAATTATGATAAAAATATATTGAAATGGTGAAATATATGGTTATGTTTTGAATAAGTGTGAGTTATGGTAGGTGGACAGGACCTGCAAGACTCTTGGGCGGAGTTGATTGAATGAAGAGGGAGGCTATTTTAGCCAAGTTAAATGTCGTGAAATATTAATGAAACCAATTAAAATCCATGAATATTATTTTCTTATATTTCATATTTATATGCATGTGTTTTAATATGATTGTATTGATCTTAGAGTTGAAGGACATTGGTCACCTGAGGGGAACACAACTAGATATGGATTTTTTGGAGAACCTTGGGTTGGGAGTGAAACAATAAATAGTTGTAGAGGATAATTGATTATATTGATCAATAAAATTGTTATTATGCTCATATTATATTGATATATTTGATATGTGTGTGATTGTTGCATGTGTAGGATATAACACAAAGCCTTGCCAAATTGTCAACAAATGGGTGTGGACCACAACCACATATTGACAAAGGCATGGAGTCTTTATTTGAAAAATATGTGAACTGGTACTTTTATCATGCATATAAGGATGTAGAGTCCATCTTGCATGATTAGGATCAAGGGACATGCAGTAAGGGTGTGGAAACCTTACTCCATAACAACAAATCTTCTATATTTAAAAATAAGGTAGCTTGGTGACCCTTTAAATAAATTATTTGAAGAAAACATTCTCCACTTTCAAGGGGGAAACCCTAATAATAGTATTTAATTCATAGAAATGAATTATTATTATGAGAAAATAGGAAAATATGAAAATGTCGATGAGGACACCCAATGGCATCATTAATACTATTTGGCTTGAATTATAAAATAGTGAACTATTCATGAGGTAGAATTGTTAGTTAGTGGAAGGCCTACAAGTAGAATAATTGATATGGATGTGAGAAAAAGAAAGGAAATAGAAAGGGAAACTTTGTCAAAATTTCATGAGAATTGATACTTAGTCCTAAATTTCATGAATTAAATAAACCATGTGGTAATAGAATTAGTTATGGTATGAATCCATTCACCTATGGAGTTGTATTCTTCATGATGTGTTTAGGGAAAGGAGGACACATCATTACTAGATATTTGGTTAAAAATTCCAGTCAAGGCAATTGAAGTGAACCCACAAAGCTTGGGGGTCTTAAGGAAAGAAATTTTCCATGAATATGACTAGGAAGAAACCAATTGGTACCATGAGAGTTGACCATGGTAGGAAGCTAAGCATTGAAATTTCCTTCAAACTACTTGTCACATGGAATGAGTCGATCTTGCGGACAAGATAGACCTTCCTAGAATCTAAAGAGACTTAGTGACAAGCAAGCCAATCACAAACTATCTTTCTCTAACTATGAATTTATAAACAAAGGCAAACAAGTGTTTTAGGCCTACCTTGGGTCCAATGCAAGTTTGTGGAATCCTCGCTCCTTTGATCCAATTGAGCTCCCTTTTTGCGGATCTGCAAACACAAACAAGAAAACAAATTAAATAGCACCTGAAAAGCCAATATCATAAAACATATTTAACATGAAGATCAAGGAATTCATGAAACAAATGACATAAGACAATTTGTTGAGAAAAATGAATCTGATTGTATTAATTCAGATCATAGAAGAACTTTACAACCTGTGCCTTGACGTTGTACAAGCTCCTCCCAGGGTCCAACAAGAAGTCTCCTCTACTTTGACAAGTTTCACTCTCTTCCCAATGAAGCCAAAAAGGTATGTGATCTCTCCTCTCAAGCTTAACTAGGAAGTCTCAATTCCACCAGCATTTACCCTAAAAAATGTTCAGCTTTCAACCTCCCTAGAAACCAGCCCAATGCCTTAATTTATAGTGCAATGGAGGGAAGTTACTAGGTCCTCCTTGAAAGGGATAAAGCCCTCCTTCAAAGGGATAGCTCCTCTCATCAAGGGATTAGCTCCTTCTCTTTCGGGATACATGAACCACCTAAGAGCGACCAATCCACGTCAAAATTCCTTCTAGAATCATCTAGAATTAACCCAAAGTGAGTTTTTTAGAATAAACTTGTGCCTTTTTTACTTTCACAAGGATTCGAACCCACTCCTTTAGGGACAGAGCGGGCAGGTCCGCAGTTTTTGTAAACAGGAGATGCGGGACCACATGAAACAATGAGAGAAAGTGCAAAACCAGAGCTTTGTTGATTTTCAATGTCTTCCTCTCATTTTCAAAGCTTGAATTGAAGAGCTGAGGTCTGAGATTTGCTTAGGAGGACAGTACAAGTGATGATAGACCCATACTGACTGCAAATAATCATGGTGACGATATTTTTGTGTAACAGATTGCCCCCTAAAGTGCGAAGTCTGTAGTAGATGAGGATTTCATTTATCATTTAGGAAGAGTGAAGTACTTTATCATTTCGAGGATCATCTTGTGGAGAGCCCGGTTGGAACCTGTAAAAAAATTCAATGCAAGATATATATGAGATCATATCATCGCTGAGGTAGGAATTCCCATACTCAGATCAAAACTGACTTAGAAAACTAACTACTGCTCTGATACAGGAATGATCTTGTAATACATCACAAGTATAGACTCATGTGGACACTGTATGGACGCAACCATCTGTTTATGAATAGTTCATCATATAATGAATACAAAATTCCTCACAGCCTGGATTGCAGAAACTAGATCCAGAGTCTTCATTTCTACTTCTCGAAACAGTACGATTCTATCCATGTGAATGAATGTGTTGATGTCGAACATGGTAGAAACCACTTGATTACCAGTCAATGATGTAAAATGTTAACAAGTGTGAGAGAAACCACCAGTGATGTGAATGGCTCTCAAAGTACCCAGTACAATCCATGAGATGTGAATAAATGTGTTGATGTCGAACATGTCACGGAATCCTTTGATCGAAGGTCAATGATGCAACCTGTCGTCAAAAGCAAGAAACCTGCCATTGAGGCATGCAGATCCCAAGGTACTGACGATTTCTAGATCATATTTCTAGATAATGAGTTGAAGTCGATAGAAAGTGATCCATCGCAGGCAAGCCTACAACACGAAATCATAGATCTAGTTGAAGAAATCTAGTTGCAAGGACTGACTCAGGGATGGTCAAGATGGATGACAAATATTTTGCAGATGAATGGCTTATTGGCAGTGACCTCTTGAACACATAACGACACAACAGATGGCTTGGTGACAATTGACCCAAAGTTAATACCCAGAAACCGGCTGAAGACTTTCAATGTGGTTTGATCAACTGTTAGGCAAGGGATTTCCCAACCTAGGTGAATAAAAGTGTCGTGTTCAAGAGTGGTTACAAAGTATGACAAATAGGCTCATTTTTCTCTCTTTTCCCACACCATTTCTGGCAAGTACCTCTTTATTTTTGACATGCTTGAGGAGGATAACATTTGCTTGATTATAAGCTCATCCTTCGGATGAGTCCAACTTATTTTAAATTCGAACCCTAAGAAGGAGTGGTTCGTTCCTGTTTGTATTTGAACAGGTCCTTTACTGTGAAATTTTAACGAGTCCAATATAGGAGAAACTCAGAGTTTTTCAATTTTAGAGAGTCTGAAAAAACTTAAGAAGACTACAGGGTTGACCTTTTTCGTAAATTTGTGTCTCCCAAGCCCGAAAAAGTATAAAATAATACTTGAGAGAACCGCTTGATCTTTACGACCAAGGAGTACTTTTCATAATTAGTGCCCCTGATCCGAAAAAGTAAAAAAGAAATCAATGACACATCGTTTTATAACCAATATCAAATTTGAAACGACAAAAATCCGGTAATCTTTTCATGTTTTTACGGTCAGAAAAGAGCTGTAAGTGGACTGTCCTTTTAGTTCTGTTTTAACGAGTTTAAAAAGAAAAACTCGGCGATCGTTTCATGTTTTAGGAGTCAGAAAAGAGCTTAAAGGTGACTCTAAATGTTTTTTCGTCGAAAATGATAGATTTCGCCTGAATAACCCATCATCCTGAACAAAAATGCAAACATTACTCATACCTATTTAGAGAAGAATCTTCAGCGAAAATCACATAGAGACAATTTTTGTCAACGCGTTTCGAACCAACCAGTGTGGTTCATCGATGAACCACACTGGTTGGTTCGAAACGCATTGAAAAAAATTGTCTCTATGTGATTTTCGCTGAAGATTCTTCTCTAAATTGATATGGATCACAGAAGCCTAAATTCAATAATTACTCATACATATTTGAAATGGATAAAAACGCTGCAAAAATTACCTTTACAAAGTGAAACATAAACAAATTTGAAATTTATTTACTCAAAAAACTTATAAAAAGGGCTTTCGTCAATTCATTTTTACCGTTTGAGATTTGGGTGAGAAAATAGTGCTTTTGTCCAGAAACTTCCCGTGAATATTGCGGAAAATCCAACCGTCGGAATCGAACACTGTCTTCTCCAGGTAATCCACATCATCCTACTCTTCATTTTTAACAGTTTCATTTTTTGTTTTAGGCTTTTATTTCATTTTTTGGAGGGTTTTTAGGCTAAAAACCCACACGCGAGGGCCCGCAGGCGTAACACTAGCAGCCCACAGACCCTGACTTTTTCTCAATGGGGAAAAAGTCAGGGGTCCGCACCTTCCATGTAGGTAAGGTGCGGACCCACGCACTGTCTCTAACATAGAGGGTGCGGTCCCTGCAGCAAGGGTTTTTAACCCAAAAATTCTCAAATTTGACCCAAACAAATTAATTTCTAGCATTCTAATTTGTGTTTTTATTGGATGTAGAGGGTACATCATGCTAGATTGGCGTGGACGAGAGCATGAGGACGTGGATATTTCCGCGTTGAATCACCAACCTTCAATTGATGTGTTGAAGGCATGCGGCTTGTACAAATTCTGGGCCATACTTGGCATGAGGGCCCAGGTGGATTTCTTACAGTGGTTGGTTGATAGATGGAGCATACAGGACTAGAGCTTCTTCATTGGTGGCCACTAGCTCGAAATCGAGCTGGCAGACATATACTTCTTGACCGGTTTGCCTAACAGAGGCGAAGAATTGACTCTATTCGGGACTAGGCCAAGTGGCCAGTTTGTCGATAGCCTCCGGCTAGAGTTCTGCAACAGCCAGGCTAGAGACAAAGGGAATCCCTTCCTGAACTCATGGTGATCGCGTTTACTATCACCAGACTTTACGGGAGTGTCGTATTACATATTTCCACCGAATCCCAGATGCGGATGGCAGTTGACTGCTTTCGAGGCACCATCTTCAACTGGTGCGATGCTGTGTTGGCCAATGTAAAAGGCCAACTGACTAGAGCCAAGAACGGACAACTGAAGACCTTTGGTTATGGGGCTTTGGTTGTGAGCTTTGGTCTGGAGAGGGTTCCCATGTTGATTCCGCAGCACCTTATTGTTGGAGCTGGGCTTCCTCGAGAGCCCAAACTGATGCGATGGGTTGCAGTTATGGCCCTCCGGACGAGGGGACAGAGGTTGTTTGATTCAAACTTGAGTATTTCCAATGGTTGGAAAACCAGGTTTTTTCTATTCAGGACTTCCCTTACGCTGGGGTAGATTTTCGTGGTGACCCAGACATGGCTCTTCCACTAAGAGAGCAATGGGATGACTCAGGTAAAATCATTTTCAACATTTTCCTATTTTAATTTTTTTATATTTCTATCGTCTCAAAACTAATAGTAAAAGTTTCAAATGCAGATGTGGGTCCACAGTGACCAGCTGCTCTCCGAACTTACGAGAGGAAACAACCAGTTGTAGTCGTGCCAGCCCCACAGGACGAATCAGCAGAGACTTTGGCCGAGTTGGAGAGTCATCTAGAGCGCTTGACAGGAGATATTCCGGAGACCAGCATAGGTGACGTTCCTCGTCGACTTCAGCGCTATGTGATTGGGGTACCAGGACCTTTTAGGAGGTTCCTTTGCAAGGTGGCCCGTGCAGTGGTTTCTTATCGAGATCATCACCAGTGATAGGATGATTTCCTATTGTGGGCACATATGACATTTTTGCTTTTTGTACTTATCATTTTTGCCGATCATAAGGTGTTTTTCAACCTATGATCGAGGACGATGCATTTTTGACACACTCTTATATATATATATCACTATTACCGGCTTATCTTGTAAATCATGTTATGGAATGGTTTTAAATTTACATGTATGATTATTGCAAATGTCTACTTAACATTCAAGAAGCAATTGCATCTGCTAATGTATTTAAAGATCTTGGAATATGCTGATATTCAATATAATCAAATTTATGTTCCAAGAGATGCACTCTCAAAAATAATCTCAATAACACTAGATTTCTAATGGCATACACTCTATTAAGCTGTAATACAACGAGTTCAGAATCTAACCTCACTATCAAACTCCGAATCCCAAATGAAATAGATTCAGATAATAAGTCAATCACTGCACTATACTCGGCAATGTTGTTCATTGTTTGACCGAGGCTTACCCCATGCATAGATACCAACTCGTCAGAGGGTGAATAGATAACCCAAGCTGCGGAAGAAATGTTTCGTGTATTACGACAAGCACCATCAGCGAAACCAATGTATGTTTGGAGAGGCATCGACATCTGCAATGCCAAGAGTAAAACCAAGATAAGCAGGAATGATGACGAAAAACACCCTCTAAGCTAAGCACACTTTTTTAAACTAAAACACACCAGCTAGAAAGAAAAACTATCCTAACTAAACATATCCATACCCATTCTTTAAGCATAATACCTCTTCAAGTAAAGACCATTTCTGGGTTTACCTAAAGAGTCCCTGTCAAAGTCTACCAATTCATAGGCCCCTTTTGCTAGCTTTCGCTTGACAACATAGGGACCATGCCACATAGGAACGAATTTTCCAGCACCTAATTTATCATTAGCTTGATCGTACACTAAGACTAGATGTCCTTCCAAAAAAATTTGAGGGGTCACATTTCGATCATACTGAGCTTTCATACGTTTTGCGTGAGTCTCGATCGCAAATGCAACATCACGTCGATTCTCATCTAATTGAGCCAAGTATAACAAACGTTTTTCCTCTTCGGAAGTAGCTGGAAGTAACTCGATGGCCATTTGCAATGATGGGATTTCGCATTCAATGGGTAACACATCTTCCAGACCATAAACTAGTTGGAAAGGAGTGAACCCTGTTGATGTTTTTACTGAGGTTTGATATGCCCAAAGCGCTGAAAATAGCATGTTATGCCAATTCAACCGATGAATCTCAATGATTCGTTAGATCATGATGACTAAAACTTTGTTGATGGATTCAACCAGACCATTAGCTTGTGGATAATAAGGAGTTGAACTATCGTGATGCAAACCAAGCTGGCCTGTAAGTTCGGTCATCATAACGTTTCGAAAATGACGCCCATGATCAGTGATAATCGCTTGTGGGACACTAAACCTAGCAATTATATGATTGAACATGAAAATTGCAGTTGTCTTGCCATCTGCCTCAAATGTAGGCATCGCCTCGGTCCACTTGGTAAAATAATCTACCACAAGGATGATATACGCATTCCCCCCGGCCGAGTGAGGGTTACATGTAATAAAATCGATACCCCATTTGGAAAAAGGACCAACGGCAATTATAGGGTGGAGAGGAGCAGGTGGAGCACACATCTTTCGACCAAAAATTTGGCATTTGTGGCATTTTCGGACCGCGTTAATACAATCTTTAAACAAAGACGGCCAGAAGTAGCCAGCGCGCAATATATTTTGGGTTTTGGCATACCCAGACATATGACCGCCACATGCTCCAGAGTGACAGTTATTTAGAACCCTTTCAGCTTCCTCGTGAGTTAAACAACGTCAAAAAACAGAGTCTGCCCCATGGCGATAAAGAGTATCTCCAATAATCCTGAATTGTTGGGACTGGAATCATATTTTCTGACATTATGACCTTGAAATTTCTGGCCGAAAGGATTGGGTCTGGAGATAAACGATGATATCCCCATACCACGGATCTAAAGTGCTGATTAGAAACAAGGATTCGTCTGCAATGGGCTCTTCCGCCACAGTTTCTGTGTCAGCACGCGAGAAGTCACACATTAACTCCGTAAAAATGAAAGATTTCTTAGACTTAGATTTTTCAAATTCCAAGTCGAACTCCTGCAGGATAACAATCCATTTAGAGTACTTGTCCTCTAGAAATTGCTTGGTAAAAATGTAGATCAAAGGGTTGCAATAAAAAATTACTGTAGTTTTACGTAGTAAAATGTAGTGACGAAAACGTTGGACATCTTGAACAGCTGCCAATGCCAATTTCTTCACATGTGAGTATTTTAGCTCAGTTGGATTTAAAGTTCGACTAAGGTAATATATCACATGTTTAGTACCGAATTCATCTTCCTGAACTAAGACCATTCCAATGGTGGAATGAGAGGCGGCGAGATACAAGAAGTAGTCCTGGTTGTAGTTGGGAGGATGCAATAACGGTGCATGGGTCAACGTGTGTTTTAGTGCATCAAAAGATTTCTGAGCTATCTCATCCCAATAGAATGGAGTATTCTATTTCAAAAACCAGGTAAAACCCTTGGTAACCTCGGCGTAGTTAGGAATGAATCGTCGTAAAAAATTTTCTTTCCCTTGCAAACTTTGGAGTTGGTGAAGACTTGAAGGAGGAGGCAATTTTACAATAGCTTCAACCTTCGAGGGATTGACGTGAATGATGGCTTTCAAAACAACAAACCCCAGCAATCGACCCGTTTCTATACAGAAAACACACTTGTGTGGATTCAACCGAATCCGATAATGCCTACACCTCATAAAGATTGCTCGTAAATGGATGAGATGATCAGATCGATGTAATGAATGAGCAGGCAAATCATCGAGATAGGGCTGCAAAATGTGCTTGATGTCATGAAACACATAAGGCATGGCCCTTTGAAAAGTTTCTACGGCATTCTTGAGCCCAAAAGGTAATTTGCAACAAGAAAATGTCCCCCATGGAAAAATGAAAGCTGTTTTTGGTTGATCGGTAGGTAGAATATTGATTTGATTGTATTCGGAAAAACCATCCATGAAGGAGAATATTTCGCTGTCGGCACAATCATCAATGATTTGATCGATATAGGGAGTTGGGTAATTGTCCTTTGCACAGGCTCGATTAATGTCCCTATAATCGATACATATTCTTATTGTCCCTTGCTTTTTGTTAGCTGGAACAATATTCGATATCCAATCTGTTAATGGGATCGGATAAATGAAACCTGCTTTAAGTAATAGCAGCAGCTTTTCTTGGGTGAATCTGACGCAAACGTTGCCAGACGGGTTTAGCGTCCGGGTAAGTCTTGATTTCATGAACAACAATCACGGGATCAATTCCTGGCATTTCCTCATAGGACCAGGAAAACACGTCGCTGAATTCTTGAAATACGGCCTTATATATTTGAATTTTGTCTTCTGTACACGAGGCACCTATATGAATGTTCTCAAAAATTCCAGGCTTAACCGAAATGTCAATAGGAATAGTTCGAGATATGTGTCCCAAATTTAACTCTGAATCAGGATGTTTCATTGGATTCTGAGGTTCCTTGACATATTCAGTCGTAAAAATTGATGAAAAATCATTTTCAAAACGATCATTCTCGGGTAAGAACGAAGATCTGTGATGGAGATCTTCCCATGGTAAATCATCTACACATAGGATTTCACGAATTTGCTCATCAGAGTGAACAAGTTCAGAAAACGTGATTGAATCCGAGCTTGATGTGAAAAGTGATTCCTCACGGACCACATTCATTAGGTCAATTTTGGTTGAAGATGGGTCGGTAAACGATTGCACGACCTCATACGCAATTTCATATGGACTCAAAGGCATCACATCACCAAATGAGTCTATCTTAGATTCAGAAGGAACGATCCACGGATCATCATAAACAATGGTGTCTGAAGAAATCATATGAATGGTTGCAAATGAAGACGATGCGTTGATCGGAGGAAAAGGAAAAGTTCCCAATAAACCGACATCTTTAACTAGTCCTACTCCAACATCCTTATACGGGATAGTCGTTTTACCGACATGCTGAATACTTTCAGAAGAAGCTAGGTCAGATGAAAAGTAAGCTAGTTGGTCTATTGTTACGATCTTTCCATTATGAGGAAACTTTATAACCTGAAAGGCTGATGAAACAACAGTTGTCATAGCGTAAGACCAACTACGACCCAAGAGAAGGTTGTAATCTAGAGGGGCATCAACCACCTCCACATCTAGATTAACGGTTTTTCCTTCAACCCCTATAGGTAAATCCTGTAGAATGCCAAAAGGATGAAACCCACGGCCATCAAAGGCCTTTAGAATTGTCGGGGATTGATTTAGCGAAGGAGAACCAAGCGATCTCCAACACTGTATCCGACATAATACACGTTGAGGCTCCCTCATCAATCACAGTCCTATGAATAGGCCTGCTTTTGACTATCAATGGAATCTGGAAAGCCATTTGATGAGGTAATCACGGTGTACTATTTTCTAGATCGAAAATTATTAGGTTCGAGTCCTGAACATCAACAGCTCCTATAGCTGGCAAAAGTAATTTACGTTGTGCTGGACATGATTGCAGCACTTCCAAAGCCGACATTGCTAAGGGTGAAACAGCTAAATCCTCAACAATGTTATAGTTCTGAGCCGCTCTCGCATGTGGATTGAAAGCTGACTTTCGAAGTATACCCTTGGCGGGCGGTTTGATTACCAAGTCTGGATTAGGTTTCTCGATCTGTAGTGGATCGGAATAGGGAGCTGAGGTTGATGGGTTAGAATGAGAAGATTCTGCTTCTTTACCATCAATAGGACTTTTACTACCATAATCATGCGATCGAGTCGCAATCCTAACATGGTACATCATCAGTATGGGTTCTTCATTGGCACTCGAGGAATAACCTATCATCTTACTGTCTTGACTTGGAAAAGGATCCTTCAAAACAGCAGGCGTTTGGGAACCTTTGATAATCTTCGCAACCTCTACACGATAAGGGAAATCTCTTGTAAAATGTTCTTCGTCACAAATGAGACAAGGATAATGAGGTTTGCGTTTTTCATCATTGGATTCTGATTTTTTAGGTTTCTCCTTTGAATTTTTGTCCGTTTTATTCTTCTTCTTCCCTTTCTTCTTGCCACTGGATTTTGATTTGGCTGTAGATGACTCTACAATGTGAATATCGGCGGAAATCTCCACAGAAGAATCTCCTGTTGGGGAATTAGGCAAGGTTATGATAGGAGAAGAATTCTTTGAAGACTTCTTCTTACTTTTAGTGTTAACCGTACCAATCATACCATCAGTGGCATGAGACCCTGAAGGAGCTGCAGCGATTTGATTTTGCTTGGGAAGATCGGGGATTTTCTAGTGTAATGTACCTGACTGAGTATAAACCAAGTCAAGGTACTATGCTTGAGCAATTACTTGCTCCTCGGTAACGACTCCAGCCTTAGCTACATCTTCAGTGATCTTTGGCAACAAAGATTTTACAAACCATTCAGCCAAAATCTGATCCAGAATAAAAACCTTCACTAAACGTCGTCGACGTCTCCATTCATGAATGTGATCTAAAATGTAAGTGGACGTTGATTTCTTTAACGAAGTTAGTAATTCCGTGCCATTGTCATATCTGACTGACAACTGAAAATGAGTTAAAAACGAGGTAGCTAACAAACTAAAATTATAAAAAGTGCCTCGCGGTAACTCAATGTACCACTTGGCCGCGAGACCAATTATAGTGCACTGGAAAAACCTTAGACGGATTGAATCATCTGAAATGGAGTTAGATTCACGCCAGAGGTGATAAGTCATCACATGGTTCAACGGGTCCTCTCCTGATTTGCCTTCAAACTTAGGAATATCACTAGGCAACTTATTCGGCATTGGCAGCCAAAACGGAAGATAAATAATGGGATCGTTCGTTAGGCGCGACAAGTCAGGCAAGTCCAAAGTTGCGATAAACGGTAACTGACGATTAGGGTCCCTAAAAATCTGGGTCATGAGACCAGCCCCAAGAGGAGGATATCTAGGATAACTAGGAATAGGAATTGCATTTGGGATATTGTATCCTCCTGGAAAACTAGGATTAACCGGACCGTACTGGGGTTGTTGAGGGTTTATATGTGCACCCAGGGTACGGTTGATACTGATAGACTGGTTGCTGCACAGCAGGACCGAATTGGTACTGTCCCTGGTACGATTGATAAGTAAATTGTGGTTGACTTGTGACAACCGTACTTGAACCAGGTTGTTCTACAGGCATTTGAACCGAAGTTTGAATCGTGGATCCAGATGGAGGTAAAGATGTCTGAGGAGTAGATACAGGAACAGTAGAAACCGGAGCTGTCGATACTCCAGAAGTAGGTGGGGTAGATTGAACAGATGTTGCAGCAGTTGCAGCAGTCGTTTGAGGTGGAGTACAAGGCGTACTAGGCCCAGGCTTAGAAACTACCGAAGTTATAGAAGTTTGAATAGTAGACTGGACAGGTTGCTGGGGTGTACCAGAAACTAAGGGTTGTCCAGTTTGAGATGACAACTGTACATTCGGTTGCAAGACCTGTTGAGTTTGCGATGGATCCCACACTAAATTCATTCCGGGGTACGGACCCATAACAGGTTGAGAATATTGAGGACCATAACCGAGTTGAGGATAGGATTGATAATTCAAAGGTACATTTCTCGTTCCTTGAACATATGATTGACCGGAGGGTGGTTGGAAACCTTGGTTCGAATACTGACCTTGGGGTTGATACCCTTGAGGCACATACTGATATTGGGGTTGACCTTGAGGTACATATTGATACTGGGGTTGACCTTGGGGTACATATTGAGTCTGGAGTTGACCTTGAGGAATGTACTGTCCCGTAGGTATGTATTGTCCTTGAGGTTGCCCCCGAGGCACAAATTGGGTACCCTGAGGTTGCCCCCCAGGTGATAATTAAGGATTTTGAGGCTGACCCCCAGGTGGTAACTGGCCACCTTGAGGTTGAGGATTAGGAATAGTACCTGACATCATGAGAATATCTTCTACACTCAACGACTTTGTACCATTTCTTCCAGTTAATAACCCTTGTTCAATGGGTTGAGGAGATGCTCCCGAAAAAGTACCAGAAAGTGACTGATACCCAGAGGGAACAGAAGGACCGCCGTACAAAAAGGATTCTAGCGATTGAGTAAACATGGATGACTGTCTTGACATATTTAACGGAGGATAGTAACCTATAGGTGTTGGGTGATAAGGAACACGAGGTGGTGAAAAACTTAACCCTGGGTTTTCTAAGAAATTAGTCAAAGAAAGATACCAAGCACTGCTCCTAGGTGGACTGTAAAAAATTGATTCACACTCCCTTAGTTCAATAGCAGGTTGATTTTCAAGGATAGGGATGCCTACTTCTTCTTCCGAAGTAGCAAGTTCTTTGATAGCCATAAGTCCAGAAGGAAGATTTTGGGTAATTATTCTTTCTACCCTAGGTGAACCAGGACCACTAGAAGCTGGAGAAGCAAACCTCGATGTTGGAGTAGCAGCAAATTCACTTTCAAGTTCAGATATTTCAGGTTCCTCACCTATATCACTAGTAGATGAAAAGCTACCAGTAACTTCGGAAACAGACACTGATTGTGGATTATAATCTGCTACTAAAGCTTGAAAATCAGGATGTACCACCAAAGAATACTCTCCTTCTTCAGGTGACCCAACTCTACTGTCTCTAGGAGTTACGAGGGCTCTTAACCCTTCAAGTTGGCTCGATGAAAACTGAGGAGGTTGGCCCTGAAGTCTACGGGACTTCCTCGATAATTCAGCCACGATTAAAAAAATTTAACTACTTCACACGCAAACAAAGTAAAATCTCAATGAAAACCACCTAACACCTCTAAAGAACCAAACAAATTTGAATCACACGCCTAAAGAATCTAGGAGATCAAACACACACAAACAGTAACTTTCCATATTGAAAACACTAGTTGGTGATGAAATCCAATGTCGCAGAGTTCAATACAGAAATGGCGGTTGGAACAGTTACCCTGGCAACCTGCTTAATGAATAGACTGGCACAAGTTCCTCCACTTAACTGTCTCGAGTGAAGAGAACCCCCCAGAAAATCCAAGTGAGTCTAGCCGACGTCTGCTCCAGGTACAGTGGGATCTTCCCACCACTGTCACCTTAGGAAGAATCCTAAAGAATATGGTCACTAAGGTTACCAATTGAAACAAATATACCTGGCGGAACAATCTACGATCCGATATGCACGCAAGGGCAGAGTAGCAAGCTCAATCCCCTTGAAGGCTCCTTGACATAATCCAAGGTTTACCAACAAGTGATCCCAGGCTCCTCGACAATGGTTAATCCGAGGTTTACCGTTTTTAATACGTGAATATCTGGCGTCGTTCCCAATGAGGAAGGATTGATTCCCACACTGGTTCAGACACGATCTCATGCTTCTCCTTTAAGAGGAGCTTTCCCAGATCATAAGTGCAACAATTGGATTTCTTCCCTACCACAAGATACAACTACTTGTTTGTTTTACTGTCTTGGAGAGTTAATTACTCTCCTACTCCAAGACACTAGCCTAAGCTATGTTGGTGTATCAGAGCCCTAGAAATAAAAATATTACTAGATGAATTTTACTTTAAGCGTTATTTTTATTGGTTTTTGTTTAAGTCAAGAGGTGCGGAGATGAAACTCGTGGTATGAAGACTCGACTCAAAATCACTAAAAAATGCACTTAAGATGATTAAACAATCTTTTCCCTTCAATGAACTTCTAGCTAGGAAAGAGTTTGAGAATGAAAATACTTGTAAACACAAATTAAAAGAAGAGCTTTTTATCCTTTCCATTGCACTCAAAACGAGACAACTAGTTATTTTCACAAAAATTTCCCTTTTCTTTCAAAACACTCAACCACTACAAAAAACAAACTTTTTCCAAAAGATATTTTTATTTTTTATAAAACACTCAAAACTATGAAAACGACTAACTTTGAGATCTATAAATTATAAAAACCTTTTTGAAGTCAAAGCTTACAAGATGTCTTTTTTAAGGATGTTTTACTTAGCTAGATGTAAACTAAGGACCAATTTATGCAGAATCACAAATCAGTAAAAAACAACCAATTTTGTTTTCTTTTTAAAAATGAAATCCAAACTTTTAAACACAAGCTTTTCGAAGTTTTGTAAAGAGAAAACACAAGTCGGATTCCTCAACAAGGGTAGATTTCACAAATGGTTAGACTCATAAGATGGTTGGTAAAAGCCAAGGTGATCTGAGGTTCCTACAGCTTCTAAGTTCAAAGCTACTACAAGACCAAAATGAAAACCAAACCCAACAAGCAAAACTTCTAGGAATTTCACCTAAAACCCTAACACCAATGAAATCAACCTAAGGAAAGCTTCTGACAGGTTATATGTAGGTCTGGGTAGGGGATAATAACATCTAAATAAAAACTGAGTTGACTAACAGAGAAAATCTTAGGTTTTCCAAAATTTTGGCAGGGTCCGTAGGCCCACAGTTAACACAGGTGCGGTATCGCTCTGTGCTAAAAGAAAAAGCGTGAATAAGTACGCACTGTGTCAAAAGCCTAGGGTGCAGTCCTCTCCCATAGTTATGAAAAACAAAAAATAACCCTGGATCTACTAATTCTACCCAATTCCACACATAACAAGCCAAAAACAGAAACAAAAACACAGTTTCTCAAGTCAAAGTAAAAAAATGAAAAAATCAAGTCCCCAGTATGGTCGCCATTTTGTCGCACGGAATGAGTCGACCTTGCGAACAAGATAGACCTTCCTAGAATTTAAAGAGACCTAGTGACAAGTAAGCCAATCACAAACTATCTTTCTCTAAATATGCATTTATAAACAAAGGCAAACAAGTGTTTTAGGCCTACCTTGGGTCCAATGCAAGTTTGTGGAAGCCTCGCTCCTTTGATCCAAGTGAGCTCCCTTGTTGCGAATATGCAAACACAAACAAGCAAAAAAATTAAATAGCACCTGAAAAGCCAATATCATAAAACATATTTAACATGAAGATCAAGGAATTCATGAAATAAATGACATAAGACAATTTGTTGAGAAAAATGAATCTGATTGTATTAATTCAAATCATAGAAGAACTTTACAACCTGTGCCTTGACGTTGTACAAGCTCCTCCTAGGGTCCAACAAGAAGTCTCCTCTACTTTGACAAGTTTCACTCTCTTCCCAATGAAGCCAAAAAGGTATGTGATCTCTCCTCTCAAGCTTAACTAGGAAGTCTCAATTCCACCAGCATTTACCCTAAAAAATGTTCAGCTTTCAACCTCCCTAGCAACCAGCCCAATGCCTTAATTTATAGTGCAATGGAGGGAAGTTACTAGGTCCTCCTTCAAAGGGATAAAGCCCTCCTTCAAAGGGATAGCTCCTCTCATCAAGGGATTAGCTCCTTCTCTTTTGGGATACATGAACCACCTAAGAGTGACAAATCCACGTCAAAATTCCTTCTAGATCATCTAGAATTAACCCAAAGTGAGTTTTTTAGAATTAACTTGCGCCTTTTTTACTTTCACAGGGGTCCACACCCACTCCTTTAGGGACAGAGCGGGGAGGTCCATAGTTTTTGTAAACAGGAGGTGCGGGACAGCAGGCAACAGTGAGAGAAAGTGCGGAACCAGAGCTTTGTTGATTTTCAATGTCTTTCTCTCATTTTCAAAGCTTGACTTGAAGAGCTGAGGTCTGAGATTTGCTTAGGAGGATAGTACAAGTGATGATAGACCCATACTGACTGCAAATAACCATGGTGATGATATTTTTGTGTAACACTACTAGATTGGGATTCTCTATGAGCAACAACATGACGGGTACATGAGCATTAAAAAAAATATAATTCAATCTAGGGCACTAGAAAATGCTTAAAATTTTCAAAGGAAACCAAGATTTTTGGGTAGGAAATAATGTGTATAAATCTTGTTTATATAGAGTGATATTTCAAAATTATATTGGAATGAATTCACAAACTTTAATATTTACTAATATTTGTAATGATGATGGTTACTCCTATAGAAAAAAACATTTCAACTACTTATTGCTTAAGTATTCAATGTAGCCTAATGAAATTCAATTGCTATAGAAAACAAATTTTCACTTTTTATTGGTGCTTAAATCAATATTTCTATTCCAAGAAAAGTTTAAGAGTGAAGTGAAAAAGATATAGTGATTAGCGACAAAAGAAACTTTAATAGGATAAGCTATTGAAAAACATGTTTTGGAAAATACAGACATGACTCCGATGCATTACTCTTTCAAACTTTTATCAATGAGTTTAAAGACATTTCTTGAAATTCATGTATTACTCTATATTAATCAAAATACAATTGCTCCCTCCAATCAATAAAGAAAGTTTAAACTTTACTTAACTAGGTAGAGTATAAACTTTTCATTAGAACTCTATTAAGACTCTAGTTAGAGTCAAATGTGTCTTCATACTATTTTTTTTTCTTATTAGAAATTAGGAGATATTATATTAAATAAAATCCATGGAAAATAGTTGCAATAAGATTACAAAAGGGAGAAGCACCTTCAAGTATTTTCCATAATTTCCAAAACCAAGGGGCTTTGATTCATAACCATGTAGGACTAACATAACAATTAAATTTTACATAAAAGAGCCTTACAAAATAAATAAGATAGTATATATTGAGAATTGAGAGATAAGTGAAATGCATCATAATCAACTTGGTTGGTTAAGAATTTTGATAACCTCATTTTCTTCCTTGTTTGTATTAAGAACCTATGCATTAAAGTCCGGAAGTTAAATTAGTGAAGGTGCTAAATAAGTCATTCTAAAGTATGCAGTTGGACAAAAAAAGTAGAATTCTGGAGGATGTCATGGATGACGGCATTAAGTTTGGCCCTAAAGTGTTGAGAAATCTAGGGAAGCTATATTAGGTGATTTCTCTTACTTTGATAATTGCTTGTAATGTATTTTTACTTTACTTGATTAACTTCTTATTTCCTATTATTATTAGTGTTCTTTATCATCAAACAACTACCAAATCATAAAGAATAATGAGACAATATGACACAGGATGTAGGCGATCATCCAGGTCCAAAACCTCTTCAACTATGAGGAAAACCCATCAAGATTTGTATCTTCTTATAAAAATTTAATTGACAATTCCAATACCTATAACCTTGACCAAGACCCTCCAATACCAAGCCAACTTTTTCCTTCTTGAATGACTTCCAGCAACAAAATTTGACCTTCCAGCAACTTCTCCAACAAATTCTACCCCAACAACAATTTATACAACTTTGACCTTGATGCCACTTCAACACCCTCAACCTAGATGCTTCATAGCTTCAACCTAGAAGCAGCTTCACAAATTCGACCTAGTGGTAGCTTCAACAGCTTCGAACTAGCAGCTTCATAGCTTCAAACTAGAAGCAACTTCATCCTTTTACCTAGAGGCAGCTTTAGAGATTCAACTTTGCAGCTTAAAAGCTTCAACCTTGCAGCTTCAGAATTTTGTCTTGCCTGGTGATGAGCACTAGTATAGCAGCAAGAATGTTGTAACTCCTGAGGCTACAAACTTTACTTCATCAACCTGGGGTTCATACAAGCTTGGAGGTGACAGTGTTGTATACACAAATAGATGTAATGGTCTACTCTTGTCACTGCTCAACTGGGGCGATAGACTACCAGGATTTCTCAAACCAGTATTCTATTGACTAGAAGAAGTATGACTACCAATTGGAGGAGAGAAAATTATCCTTAATGAAATAAAAGGGATGCTGCCTATTTTAAGGAATGAGAGACTGAATTGGAAGATGCTTGTAAAGTGACATGAAATCCTTTAGCTACTCATTAACATATTTTTATTGGAAAAAAAACCTAACTTAACCCTATTGATCACATGTGATGATCTAAACTAATTGAGAATGGAATCTAACATAGGGAGTATTATAATTGTTGCATGCATGTGATAATTAAGAAATGAAAAAAACTCTTTTTCTTTATGTTTTCATTTTATGAATGCAAATGATAATCTTCACTTGTTCTTTAGTTGGGGAGATAGGCATGGAGGAAGAGGGTTTGAATGCTCTTAAGGGTACGGAGGTCAAGTGGAGGCCTAATCCCAGCTTAAGTGACAATTTTGCTGAATTCGGGCTCAAAACAGACTGCCATAGGATTTCCTACAGGAAAACTACATGATGTCCTAGTTCTACTACATGATCCCTTGTTTTACTACAGGAAATAGGCCGAAAGCTTAGGAAGTGGTATAGAAGGTGGAATGAGGCATGGGAAAGGTAGATAATGGGAGAATAAGGCATGGAGGGGGTGAACGCTATCCAGGGCTCAATCAAGTGCTTCAAGATGGTTGTATTTGCTCAATGGAATTGCCAACTTTTTATTATAAAACAAGAATTTAGATAGAGGTTTTAGTGGATTTTGGAAACATGGGTAGGATAAGGCTTGGATGAGGCAAATGAGATGAGGTATTCCTGCAATGTGAAGCTCCTAAAACAACATACATTCTTATATGCATCTATGCACAAATTCATCTATACATAGGAAAGATTTATTAAATGGAAGAAAACAAATTTATTACCATCTAATGGCTAAGTTCATGAATGGAAGTGCTTTTAAACTAATGAAAAAATTAAGAGATAAAAAATTAAAATTTTACTTCATCCTAAGAAACTTAAAGTCAATGACCTACTCATCAAGAAACCCTAGATTATGCAGCAAAACAAGAAATCTATTTTTGCACTGTATGAAAGTGTCCCTCAAGTCATGATCCTGAAAGACAGATGAGGTGAAAACCACTATCACCAGCTTTTCCAAAATGTCTTCCGTGACTATGATACCATTGTTCTAACTGTACACAAATGGAAGAAAGCTAATTAATCATCCCAATACTCACAAATTAACAACACCAAAATCAGTTCAACAGCTAACTATGAATGCAATCTAAGCATACATATACAAAAAGAGGAACCTTTGCTGCTAGGGTTTGGCCCTAACCCAAGAGCTTCAACCCTCTGATTCAAATCAGTGGTGGGTCAAGGGAATGCTTCTCATTTTCATTAAAATATAAAAATTACACAAGAGTGACCAGTCACAATGTATAAACTTGAAAATTCCTCTTGGCTACAATAAAAAAAAGTCGAATCCTAATTAGGCTCTTATTTATACAACTGAAGTTACCAATAACTTCCTTAAATTTAGGGAGGCTTGGCTCGAAAACTCAAGATCAACTGGCCTTCAACTATCACTGGTTTGGGTTCCAATGATCTTAATGGCTCAGCTGCTTGCAACTCTGATATGATGAGATTTGGAGGAATCTTCGAGTGAGTGAAGAGTTAAGGAGGAAGATCCCATCTCCTAAAATCCCTCTTTCTTGTCTCCTTCGAGTTCCTACACTTTAATTAGTCAAGATTTGCTCTAAAACCTAAAATCAATGCACATTAGACCACAGTACATGACATCTCATCTTTACCCTTCTCATTAACAAAAATATAGCAAAACATGTAAAGAATTATGAGAAAAGTTAATTTTAGTAAGCTGGAGATTTGCATTAAGGTCCATATAATTCACCCATTGATGAGCCTCATCACCTGGTATATATAGAAACCCTAATAAAATAGAGAGAGGCCCAAAACTTCAAACTTGATCTTCTTCTCCTTATTCATCCTTTTCCAGCTTCTATCTAATTGATATCAAACTTGTTTGAGTGAGTGTACAAATGAGCTTGAATTCCTTCTTATTTATAGAATTGTGAGGGGTACGAATTGCTATCTTGAGGCTGACTTGTCCCTTCATGTAGGACAACTTGATATTTTTGTCATGACAAGGTCTTCGAGGGTCTTTTGACTCTATTTTGACTCAATAAATTTTTCTTTACAATATGTAACATGCCCAAATGGGTCTTCAATATATGACAATGACTCAATTGAATTTATGACAAACCTAGAAGCACTCAATAGGTGCTTGACCTAAAAATAAATTTCCCTTGAGCATGAAACCCATGCCTCAAAACACAAATAATAAATTTATTATTCTTTTTTCATTTAATACATAAAATCATGATTACATATGTCATTATGAAGACTAAACTTAGTTACATATTTCAACACTCCCTCTTAACTATGGAGGTATTCATAATCCATACAAGTTACTTGGGCATTCTTAATCTAAAGAATTCTCATAAGAAGAGTTAGATTGGTAACCCATTTGTATGACATCATATCATCCAACATTGTCACGTAGCAAGGCCTTGACTAACAAATCTATCTCACTATAAGATCATAGCTCAATGTTGGCGAGACCAATGATTTATAGACACCCTCATCATTGTCTCTCTTGGAATTATACCCTACCAAGGTTCTCTCAGAGTATGTTCCACCAAGATTATTCTTACCTTGAATTCCCAATCCTTAAAGAATATCGGTCCTATACGACTACTCTTATCTTTGATTCCCTACCACATCCTCAAAGAGTATCGAATTCCAGATGCTTACCCAATCCTCCATTCTATATTCCTAGGTGAAGACAAGAATGATGTGTCCATCTCTCCTCATGGCCTTCACTAAGAATTACGATTGTTAGTCCTGGTCTAGTGCATGACACATGAAGTAGAGAACCATATTTTTCACTCCCTCTTATCTAGGGATAACCAACCCATTCCATAAAAGTAATGTACCTAAACTCCCTCTTAATTAGGGACTTGCTTCCAGCATCTCTCTAGGTGGAGATCATGGGACAACTAGTTTCTTGTAGGACTCCTTCTTTAGATGTCATGAGTTTCTTCTTTGTTATGGAGCCTACATTTTTTGGGACTTCTTCATAAGGCATCGAACATCCATCACTTTCATTCATGAATCAGGTCAGTCATGTCATCCTTTCTTTCATGAGAAAGTGATCCATTAGTCCATATTTGGCCTTTCCTTCATACCTTGCTACCTTCTTCACATCATGTTTCCTTCAGGATATTTCATACTACCACATGAGTATCAGTTGTAGATGATATATACAACTCTTCCTTTGGTAGCCCTGCATTATCCCATCCAGATATTGTTCAAAAATCAAGAATGAACATTAAATCAAACTTACCTTTGTGATGGTATTTTCATCATGACATCTGATTTTTGTCACATCAGCATCCAACATACATATTGACACATCTCCAAAAATATATATGACGTCAAGGGTCTCTTTATTTTTCATATTTTATTAGGATCTTCGTATCTTTCCCTTGGATATATCATAGTCAAGTATTATAGTCCTTGGATGTTTATTTCCTTCTCCATAGTTTCATTTTTCATGATCTCTTCCTTTCTTTATTCACACATTTCCTCCCAGGAACTTCCAATCATAGTTCCTTCAACTTTGTCAGTGACCTGATATTTCATATGAGGACATATTATGTTGATTTCATCTAGTCAATGTGTGAACCATGCCTTCATGGATCATTTCACAGGAGGAGATCATTTCTTTTGATCATGCTCTTGAGGTAGAGCACTCATTCATGGTATCTACAACCATATGACATGACACTATTTTATTAAGTACAAGAATACATACCTCATATCTTTATTTTGGTCATCTAGACTTCCTTCAGCAGGTTTCTTGATTGAAACAACTTCAATCCCTTGACCTACTTCACTTCCTTTGACATCATACCATCATCCCATGAATCACATACAAGTTGGAATTCCTGGCGAGACACTTGCTTCTTCCAGTAGGTCAACCATTCAATGAAGATTCCAACAAACGAGCTTAATCATCCTGATCTTGCAAATGCTCCTTTTGAAAGATGTATGATGATCTCTATACTAGATGAATTTATTTTTCCCATAAGTACTACTTATGCTTTTAATGAGGTTACCAAGAGCTACATCCTTCTATAGGTGACAACCATAGACTTCTATTTCAACTATATTTCATGCTTCTTTATGATGATGTCACGAGCTCTTGCTTTCAATCATATGCTTCTATGATGCCATATCCTAACATGATGCATCTTATCATGCTTCTAATGATTCCTACCATGATAGTTATACTTTACAACAGAAACTTGAAATTTTGATAACCTCATTTTCTTCCTTGTTTGTCTTAAGAACCTATGCATTCAATTTTGGAATTTGAATTAGTGAAGGTGCTAAATAAGCCATTCCAAAGTATGCAGTTGGAGAAAAAATCTAGAATTATGTAGGATGTCATGGATAACATTCATTTTGGCTCTAGAATGTTGAGAAAAATAGGGAAGCTGGATTAGGTGATTTCTCTTACTTTGATAATTTCTTGTGATGTATTTTTACTTTAATTTATTATATTCTTATTTCCTTTATTATTATTAGTGTTCTTTATCGTCAAACAAATATCAAATCATAAAGAATAGTGAGACAATAGGACACAAGATGTAGGCAATCAGTGAGGGCCAAAACTTCCCCATATGAGAGGAAAAACCATCATAATTCTTCTCTTCTTATAAAAGTTTAATTGACGATTCCAAGGCCCATAACCCTTTACCAAGAACCTCCAAGACCAAGTCAACTTTTTCCTTCTTGAACAACTTCCAGCAAAAAACTTTGACCTTCTAGCAACTTCAACACCAACAACAATTTCTACAAATTTGACCTTGATGCAACTTTAGTAGCTTCGACCTAGCAGCTTCACAACTTCAACCTAGAAGCAGATTCAAAAATTCAACCAAGAGGTAGCTTCAGCAGATTCAACGTAGTAGCTTCATAGCTTTGAACTAGAAGAAGCTTCACAACTTTGACCTAGAGGTAGCTTCATAGCTTCGACCTTGTAGCTTCATAGTTTCGACCTTGCAGCTTCACAACTTCGATCTTTCAGTGTCACAACTTCGACGCAACTTCACAGCTTTGACCTTGCATATTCATAATTTCATCTTGCCCATCAACTATAGAAACCCTAACAAAAGAGAGAGAGGGAGAGGCCTAAAACTTCAAACTTGTTCTTCTTCTCCTTCTTCATCCTTTTCTAGCTTCTATCTTATGGAGATCAAACTTGCTGGAGTGAGTGTACAAATGGGCTCGAATTCCTTCTTATTTATAGGCTTGTGAGGGCTACAAATTGCTATCTTGAGGCTGAATTGTCCCTTCATGTAGGCCGATTTGATATTTTTGTCATGATGAGGTCTTAGAGGGTCTTTTGACTCTATTCTGACTCAATAAATTTTTCTTTAGAATATGTAACATGCCCAAATGGGTCTTCAATACATGACAATGACTCAATTGACTTTATGAAAAACCTAGAAGCACTCAATGGGTGCTTGACCTAAAAATAAATTTCCCTTGAGCATGAAACACATGCCTCAAAACATAAATAATACATTTATTTTTTCTCTTTTCATTAAATATATAAAATCACAATTACAAATGTCATTATGAAGATTGAACCTAGTTACATATTTCAACACTCCTTCTTAACTAAGGAGGTATTCATAACCCATACAAGATACTTGGAAAATCTTAATATGAGGAATTCTCATAAGAAGAGTTGGATTGGTAACCCATCTGTATAACATCATATCATCTAGAATTGTCACATAACAAGGCCTTGACTAACAACTCTATCTCTCCAAAAGATTAGAGCATAAATTGGTGAGACCAATGATTTATAGTCACCCTCATTATTGTGTCTCTCGGAACATACCCCACCTGGGCTCTCTTAGAGTATGTTCCACTAGGACTATTCTTAGCTTGGATTCTCAGTGCTCAAAGAATATATGTCCTCTATGACTACTCTTATATTGGATGCCCTACCACATCCTTAAAGAGTATAGGATGCCAAATGCTTACCCAATCCTCCATTCTATATTCCCAGGAGAAGACAAGAATGATGTGTCTATCTCTCCCCATGGCCTTCACTAATACTTATGGTTGTTAGCCCTGGTATAGTGCATGCCACATGAAGTAGAGAACCATATTTGTCACTCCCTCTTATCCAGGGATGACCAACCCATTCCATAAAATGAATGTACCCAAGCTCCCTCTTAATTAGGGACTTGCTTCCAATAGCTCTCTAGGTGGAGATCATGGGACAACCAGTTTCTTGTAGGACTCCCTCTTTCAATGTCATGAGTTTATTCTTTGTTATGTAGCCTACATATTTTGGGAATTCTTTGTAGGGCATCAGCTATCCATCACTTTCATTCATGAATCATGTCAATCATGACATCCTTTCTTTCATAAGAAAGTTATCCATTAGTCCATATCTGACCTTTCCTTCATAGCATGTTACCTTCTTCACATCATGTTTCCTTTGGGATATTTCATCCTACCACATGATTATCAGTTGTAGATGACATATACAACTCTTCCTTTGGTAGGCCTTGCATTAAACCATCCAGATATTGTTCAAAAATCAAGAATGAATATTAAATCAAAGTTACCTTTGTGCTGGTATTTTCATCATGAAATATGCTTGTTTGTCGTATCAACATCCAACATACATATTGACACATATCCAAAAAGATATACAACTCAAGGGCCTCTTTATTTTTCAGAATTTGTCAAAATATTCATATCTTTCCCATGAGATATCATAGTCAAATATTCTAGTCCTTGGATGTTTATTGCTTTCTCCATAGTTGCATTTTTCATTATCTCTTCCTTTCATTTCCTCCCAGGAACTTCCAATCATAGTTCCTTCAACTTTGTCAACCACCTCATATTTCATATGAATACATATTATGTTGATTTCATCTAGTCAATGTGTGAACCATGCCTTCATGCATTATTTCACGGGAGGAGATCATTTATTTTGGTCATGCTCTTGAGGTAGAGCACTAATTCATGATATCTGCAACCATATGACATGACTCTATTTTATCAAGTACAAGCATACATATCTCATCTCTTTATTTTGGTCATATAGACTTCCTTCGACAACTTTCTTGATTGAAAGAGCTTCAATCCCTTGACCCGCTTCACTTATTTTAACATCATACCATCATCCCATGAATCCCATAAATGTTGGAATTCCCGGCGAGACACTTTCTTCTTCAAGTAGGTGAACCTTTCAATGAAGATTCCATTTGAGGATCTTAATCATCCTCATCCTACAAATGATCCTTTTGAATTATGTATGATGAGTTATATATGAGATGAATTTATTTTTCCCTTAAGTACTACTTATGCTTCTAATAAGGTTATCAAGTGCTACAACCTTCTATACGTGACAATCATAGACTTCTATTTCAATTTTCTTTCTTGCTTCTTTAGGATGATGTCAGGAGCTCTTACTTTCAATCATATGATTCTATGATTCCATCTCTTCACATGATGCATCCTATCATTATTCTAATGATTCCTACCATGATAGTTATACTTTACAACAAAAAACTTGAAATAAAAACTTGAAAAGAATTAGGTGAGGAAGACTATCTCAATCATAGTAGATATCTTTTACCTCCTCCTTCTTGGATTTCATCTTTTCAGCTTCTTCCACTTCTTCAGTGATATGGGCTTCTTCCCTTCCTATTTTTTTGTTGTCCTTCTTGAGCTTTGGACATCTCTCTTTAAACCTTGAACATGTTCTTATTCTTTTTTTGACAACCAAGCTTCCAAAACTTCCCTTTTACTTCTAGCCATGGTAGAAAAAATCTTGAGCTTGCTTGCTTGATCCTACATTGATTTGGGCCTTCAACTTAGTTTCTTTGATTTTACACAATGACCATAGTTCATTGAATGGAGTAGCTTCTTTCTTCCCATATATGCTTGAAGTGAAGTTTCCCCATTCCTTTTGGTAGTGCATTGAGCACTATGTTAGTCATTTCCTTGTAAAACATTATTTCTCTCAACCCTTGGAGTTGGTCTCTTATTTCTAAAACCCTCATAATGTATGAGGTTATTCCTTCTTCTTTTTCTTCATCTTGTAAATCTTGAGCTTCTTCTTTTGGCGGTTCAAAAATTAAACTCTTGACATGACCACCGAATTCATTTTCTATGAGGATCAAATCTATCATCTTCTTCCATGCAAGAAAGTTTTAACGACCCAACCAATTTGTTTCTCTTCTTGCAATATGAAGTCATTTTGACATATTCAAATATAGATATAAAAATACTTAATTTTCAAGTGAAGATACTCCGAGATTATGAAATCTTAAACTTGATGTCGTATTGATTTTAACGATGATGTAGATAATAGAAGATGTCTCCTTGATGAGGATGTATTTCTTCAAAGGTGATCCTTGGCTTAAAGGGAGATCAAATTGATTCCTTTATGATGACAACAATTTTTCCTGTTTTTCTTTCTTCAAGTCAACGTTAGTCAAACTTGTTTCACAACCTTAAATTTTTTTTCCTTCTTCAAAATTTCGGCTTGTTGTAGGACGTTTGCAATTTTGGCCTTTTCTGCAGAAACCCTAGGTCACATGTGTGGTTGGAATATGGATAAATTTTTCTCCTTTTGACTTCGCTTGACCTTGACTCCTCTTGACAATTTGGCTTTCTAAATATTCCTTCTTTCACACAAACTTTGGCTCCTTTGAGTGACTATAATTTTTGGCTTTCATTGTTGCAAATCATGCCCTAGCCTTTGTATGAGTGGAGGAGAATTACCCCAAAATATATCAAAAAATGCTTCGCTCTTATTTATTCTTCCTTTTTTGGGTATTACATTCCTTTCTCTTCATTTATCTGACTCTTCTTGACAATTGATTCTCTTGATGTTTCCAAGAAGATTGATTTATACTTTGGGCCTTAAGTATCCTTCTTTGTGTTTCCCTTCCTTGATGAAGTCACCTTAGCTCTGATACCATGTTGAGAATCCAGGATAAATAGAATAGGTAATTTCTCTTACTTTGATAATTTCTTGTGATGTATTTTTACTTTACTTGATTAACTTCTTCTTTCCTTTATTATTATTAGTGTTCTTTATCATCAAACAACTACAAAACCATAAAGAGCATTAAGAAAATAGGACACAAGATGTAGGCGGTCAACTAGGGCTAAAACCTTTCCAACTGAGAGGAAAACCCATCAAAATTATTCTCTTCTTACAGAAATCTAATTGATGAATTCCAAGACCTATAACCCTTAACCAAGACCCTCCAAGACCAAGTCAACTTTTCCCTTCTTGAATGGCTTCCGGAAACAAACTTCCACCTTCGAGCAATTTCTCCAACAACTTCCACCCCAACAAATTTTTTTGCAACTTCTACCTTGATGCAGCTTCAACAACTTCGACCTAGGATCTTCACAGCTTCAACCTAGAAGAAGCTTCACAACTTTGAGCTAGAGGCAACTTCAGTAGCTTCAACCTAGCAGCTTCACAACTTCGATCTAGAAACAACTTCATAGCTTCGACTTAGACGTAGCTTCATAGCTTCGACCTTGCAACTTCACAACTTTGACCTTGTAGCTTCACAACTTTGACGTTGTAGCTTCAAAGCTTCGACCTTGTAGCTTTATAATTTCGTCTTGCCTAGTAACTGTAGAAAACCTAATAAATAAACAGAGAGAGGCCCAAAACTTTGAACTTATTCTTATTCTCCTTCTTTATCCTTTTCTGTTATGAAACTAGCTCACAAAAAGATAGAAAAAATAGATCAATGCCTTAGAAATAAGCCTCTTCGAGGGAGCAACCTCCTTTACATTACACAAATGAAAAATTCTTAGATGATACAAATGACAAGACCTCCTTTCTATATATAGGATTCTAAGGGGTCATAATATAATCAGAGCCGACATAACAATAATAATGTAAGGGCACAATAATAACAATAGTGGGCTTCTATGGGGCACAATAGTAACAATATGGGGACTAAATGGGTACAATAATATAATAAGGGGGTTGTAATAATAACAATAAGGGGTTACACTAATAGTATAGGGGCCTAACATGCCCCTCTCCTTCAAAAAGTGTTGTCCTCAATGCTTGAGTAGTTCTTGATGCTTCTGTATAAAATTATTGTCCTCCCATGTGGAATCTTCAGCTAGTAAGTTCTTCCACTTGATGAGATATTCTGAAATTGATCAATTTTGTAGCTGTCGGGTTCTTCTTTCTGTGACTGCTCCAGGTTCCAATATGATTTTTCCTTCCTCTTCAAGTTCTGGCAATATTGTTTGAATTGGGATCTTCTGCAACTTTTGAATGAGTGGCCATAATTCTTTGTCCTTCTTCCATTCATCCCTTGCTTCATTTATCCAATCTGGTTGGATAATGGAAATAGCACAAAACAATGCTTCCACATCCTCATCCTTTCTTGAGAGTGCATCTACAACAAAAATTTTCTTCCCTTTTCTATAGATGATGTCAAAGTCATAACCCAACATATTTGTGACCCATTTTTCTGTTCTTCTAAAGATAATAATTGTTCTAAAAAGTATTTAAGACTATCATGATCTATTTTTACCTTGAAGTGTCTTCCCATTCAGTAAGGTCACCATTTCTTAAGTGCATGTAGTATTGCTAACATTTCCTTCTCATAAATAGCTTGCTTGAGATGTAGCAGTAAAAATACCCAATCACCTACATCAAAACATTTTTCACTATGATGTTGATCTACCTGTTGTTTCATTCAATTTTGCACCAAAGTGGCGTTATCATTTAAAAGTTGGAGAACTTGTTGTTGATGCTCGATGTGATCTTTCACCACTTGAACCTTTTTCTTCTTGATATGTCCTTCTATCTTGAGAGTTTGAGGAGTGGTAATTTCTTCCAATGCTTTACAAGATATGGTCGGATTCATTTATTGATTCTTGATGTGATCTTTCACTCCTTGAACATTTTTTTCTTGATATGTCCTTCTATCTGGATAGTTTGAGGGGTGGTAATTCCGACCAATGCATTACAAGATATGGTTGGATTCATTTCTTCTTTCTTGATGTTATCTTTCACTTCTTGAAACATTTTCTTCTTGATATGTCCTCCTATCTTGAGAGTTTGAGTGGTAATTCTTTCCAATGCTTTACAATATATGGTCAGATTCATTTCTTCTTTCTCTAGGGTTGGGTCCTGGTGTATATCCTCTTCTTTTGATGTTTCTTGATCCTTTTCTTCCTCCTCTTCATACTCTATGTAAAATAATTTCTTCTCAACACACTTATGACCTTTAGTGCATTTTCTATCACAATTGTAACAAAGCCCTTTTTCTCTTTTTTCTTCCAATTGTTGTGGTGTAACCCTTGTAAGTTGTGGAGGGCTAGGAGAAACAACACTTCCATCTTTATAGTTGTGAGGGGTAGAATTCCTTGTTGACATATTTTTTCTTTCCACTTTGTAACAAAGCCCTTTTAACTTTTTTCTTCCAATTGTTGTGGTGTTTCTCTAAAGAAGGTGTTGCTCTTTGTATTCTCATAATTTGATATGATTTCCTCTATGAAAATTGACCACGTAACAAGTTGTTTATGATAACAAAACCCTTTATACCATAAAAATTGATCTCGTTCTAAATATGAAGATGAAATACATACCTTTTGTAATAGTGGTACATTGTGTAGATCAAAATATTTCTCCATCTGTAGTATCCAATTTACCAGATCCTTGCCATCAAACTTCTTGATCTCGCTTTTTCTTGATTTTAAGAGTTCGATCTTGAAACTACTGTAACTATGTACTTTCGGATATTTAAGTTCTGAAATTGCGATCTGAGGTAGCCCTCTGCATCCTCTTTTCATTGCCACTAGTCTGATCGAATATAGATTCTCCAAGAAAAAGTTATGCACAATCTCCCAAGATGACCTAATTATATACCTTTTAAGAAGAGTGAACTTGTATGAAGTGCCACGTGTCACTATTTTGACCTTAGGATCTGAAAATTATACGCAGGAAATTACAGTCCGTCCTCTTTCTGTAACTTCTTATGAAATTTCAATCTGATGCTCAAAACAAAAGTTATGACTATTTTCCCTAGGTCATCTCTTTGAAATGTAATTTGGGAGTCTACAAATAGGCCAACTTCCTCAAATCATATCTCCTCAAATATAGCACGAAAAGATCTGAAATTCGGACCCAAGGTTCAAAACGATTTCAACCCAAATGGGCTTTTTCTTTAGCATCTGAAACGTCGTAGAAAAATCATTATAGCGAAAATTCCACGATGACCTGTTTGGAGCAGCGAAACCCTAGAATCCAAAGCTCTGGTACCAAATGTTATGAAACCAGCTCAAGAAAAGATAGATCAACGCCTTAGAATTCAACTTTTTTGAGGGGGAAACCTCCTTTACATTACATAAATGAACAATTCTTGGATGATACAAATGAAAAAACCTCCTTTCTATATATAGGAGTCTAAGGAGTCACAATATAATCCAGCTGACCTAACAATAATAATATAAAGCCACAAAAATAACAATAGAGCGATTCTATGGGGCACAATAATAAAAATATGGGGGCAATAGGGGCACAATAATATTAATAAGGGGTATAACTACAATGGTAATGGGGTAATCACTAGTATTATAGGGACCCAACATGCTTTGTAGACTTGCATAAGGTAGTAGCTAGACCAAAATTATTACCCTATGTTGATATGGTCAAATGGATTATCGAAAATCTGAATATTGAGGACAAAGAATTTGTGACCTCAAGGCAAGTGATCATCGACTCCTTTAAACCAAAGGATATCAGAATAATGTATCATTTACCTCTGCCGCACAAGGTTTATGATAAAGCATTTGTGGAGAAATTTGCTACTGAAAATGAAGAACCTTCCGAAGTTATAAAACAATGGAGGGAAAATTTGAGCAAGCACAAGATGGATAGAAATGGTATGTATTCAATAGCCTCTCTCGTTGCTCCTTATTTATACATTGCCACTATGCTATGTAGGTTATTTGGGTACGCATATGCTACCAAGTTTTCAATGGAATGGGTGCCTCTCATTGATGTCACTTCTAATTCTATAGTCATGGATTGGGCCACAATTTTGTCAAATAACTTAGCCCGCCATATCATAGAATATAGAAGGAATCATTATGTTACTACAAGAACCATTCCTCCATTTTATATGTCTTCCTATGTCATGGATGTTGTATGTTTCATTTTTCCTTTTCCAATTATGGGATGGAAGTGGACTCTTCAGGATCCCACGCCAATCCATGTGTATCATAAATCTCTTTGGAAATATTGTTTCAATGAACATTTCTATCAGATTTGTCAAGGGGTTATGCTCCCTATTTATCAGGCTATCTTTGACAAGAAAGCCCCAAGGTTATCAGAAGAAGCCAAGGCTGATATTCAACATGTGGCGAGATGGTTTGGAGAAGAATTGTTCACATATATCAAAGTTTTTCGAAGCACTACTCCACCACATGTACTTTCATGGTATGTCCCTGATAAATTATTAGCCAAAGAAATTGCATACTAGACAGTTACCAAGGTTTTAACCAAATCTCACAAAGAGTCTAAAAAATCTATCTGGCCCACTTTTCCACTTCAATGTGGTGTTTAGTTCTTAAATGACTTCAAACATGCACAATTCGAAGTCAAACACATTCACAGTTTGAATCTAGTTGAGTTTCAAGAAAGACAATACGACCCTATAAAGTTCATATATGATTTTACTATGGCTATCAAGGTTAAGGCATTTATTCATGAGGATGATCGTTTTGATGATATTTTTATGGTAGTTAAACAATTTCCACAGGTATAGAGTTTAGCTTCCCTCTAACTGAATCCGGATGAATTAGCAGAATTTAAAGAATACATAAATCAAAGGTTAACCCGTGTGCCTTTGAATCTACTTAAGATAATCCCACAGGAATCTCAGGAAGAAAGGTTGTCTACAATGTCTCAGAAGAGAATGCAAATAAAGCCTCCAATGATGTTGAATCACAAAAAGAGTTTATTGTAGAGAAATACATAGAAGAACCTTTCAGTAATAAGAGTACTGAGAAAGGACTTGATCAAGATCAAATACAGAAGGAATGGGAGCAGTTTGAACAAATTATCAATGAATCACAGGGTGGTACGAGTCAAGCAGAAACTTTGCCTGAAACACCAAAACATCCTGAGAAATCTTTAGAAAAAACTCTTGCTACTTCAGAGGATATCAAAGTAATTTCTTCTTTTCCTTCTTCAGAAATCGTTGAAAGAGGAGGAAATTCCTCCTTTGGATATTTTTTACAGTCCCAAAAATTGAGAAGTAATGAAGAGGCAAAATAAAAAGATAAAAATTGACCATGCTGCTATTAGCCTACCAAGCAAAAAACCAATGGATGTTGTCTGGAAGGATACACCTATAGATCCATCTGAAAATTTGACCAACTTATCTCTGTTTGCAAGAGCTTATTCTTCTGCAATATTTGACAAAGCGGAAGAAGTAAGAAATTTGATCAAAGAAAAATAGGAAAGAATAAAGCAACTGGAAGATCAACTCACAAAAGAAAAGGAGAATACACAAGAACATATTAAATCACAGCTTGAACAAATGCAATAGAGTTTTGACAGCCTAAGACTTCAGAGCCAAGCAAGATTAAATGCTAAAGATACTAAAACCATGCAATTGTGATTTACTGCAGATCAAATAAAGGATTGTCCAAAAGTGGATGAATTCATCAAAGAAGCATTGGAAATCAGTTCATTGCTATCAAAGCAACGATCAATATTCTGTAAGTAGTTAATAGAGATTATTCAAATGTGCCAAGAAGTTGATACATAAGTGGGTCGATTAAATGACGCTAAAATCAATTTTGAAGAAATAGATGAGAAAATATCAAATTTGATCAATGGCAGGATAAGTCAAAAGGAAAAACAACAGAATTGCCAAAGGTCAAAGAATCTCACAAGGACATTCTCTTCACTGATTGGGAAATCCAAATAAAATAGGCTAAAAGGAAATTTCAAATGCAAGTGAAGCATCAAACAATATTATATTGAAACCATTAATGATAATCATTGGTATGCAGGTTTCATTCAAAGATGTTCACCGGGAAATCTGCCCGAGATTGATGATTTGTAGTCAATCTATCACAAAAGTCTTGCAGCAAAAGAACAATGAATCAGACAACTGTTGAATTTGAATTGGGATGCTTATTGGTCATATTTGGTAAAACTGCATAGTCAATTGATGGCCCTACGATGCTTAACCAATTCAATCATCCATATGACGCCATCGCTATCAGATACAATTTATGTGGGACAGGTAAAGATAAGCATTAGGAAGCCTTTAGAAGTTCAAGCTATGATGTATATCTATGAGAAGTGGAAGAAAATGAGGATCCAACACCAATCATGATCATATTTTTAAGTTTTAAATCAATTTTAGTTTTGCATTTTTGGCACTAATTCTAAGGAGAGTCGTTTTCAGGTTTTAATGCTTAGCTATTTTTGTAATATTTTTTGATATTTAAACCCCTTTCATGTATTTAGAAAGGAGCCTGACAATTTTATTTGAAACTCTTTACAAACATGCACTTTTGTACTTTTTAAAGCTTTTCTTTAATTTTTGAAAATATACTCCATGAAAGTTTATCTGAGAAAGTTTGTTAAGAAATGCACTTTTGTTCCTTTGTGGTCAATCTTCGAGAAAATGCATGGATTGCAGCCTTATTGTCTATGGATCAATCATCCCTCATCGGGTAATTTTATCATTGTGTAGTGATTATATTATGAATGATTAAGATATTTCTTTTATACATTTATTGTTTGTCAATTATATTTTAATACAACTTGTTATTCCTTCACTTTTGAACTATAGCTGAGCTGCCATAATTTTTAATTTTGATAAGAAAAAATCTGTTAGATATTTGATGCGATACATTTTACAGTCAACCATTTCAATTAACAATTTAATCGAAATAGTTGTTTTATGAAAATTGATACTTATTGTATGAATAATCTTCATTATCATTCAAGGTAGTCATTTATCTAGATTGCACAAATATTGATTTAAGCCTTGGTAAAGAGTAAATATAGTTAGTTTGATTTTTCTATTGAAACCACCCTCAACTACTAAATCAAATTTGATAATCAAACGTATACCCCATCCTACCATGTTTTTCAAAGATTGGGAAACTGATCCCATAAATCTAGTCAAAGCCACCAACCCAAACGGATAAGGGACAATATTTAAGTTCCCGACTGGGTGGTTATCCCCCATATTGTCGCAACAAATTTCGAGACTTCAACACAACCTTGGAACTTCGAAGGGAATTTCTTGAAGGGCATGAATGAATTGGAACACTAGGCATCATGAAGAAACTATTGAAATATAATTAAGATGTGATAATAATACTAATTCAAATAATGTGGTAAATGAAGTTTTAAAACCAAGTTATCTAATCAAGAATAAAACTTGGGGTAAAGGGAGAATAGGAATAAATAAAGAGATTTGATCACTTTGGAACTCTACCTTCCCTCATTTGGAAAATTTTGGGTAGATAATGTGCATAAGTGTTTTAATAGGAAAAAAGGTGTGGGGATGGAGTTAATTAGAAAGATTAATCCTAAAATAGTTTAACCTCATTAAGAAAAGAGGGTGGTGAATAAAAATAAAGATTAATAAATTAAATTAGAGAAAATTTAGAGAACCTCCATGTGGCAAGAGCCAACACAAGAATCTCCATCTAAGAGGAAATTTGAGTTAAATTAGGAGGTAGTTGGGGGACTAAATCTGAGACTTATCAGTTGACTTCAGTAATGAACACAAATTAAGGAGTAGAAAAAGGGGATCAAGAGACAACTAGGAGAAGAAATAGGGAGTCATGTTGGGGTGAGGAAAAATATTATTTTTGAATTAAAATTTAAGTAAATAATTTTGGAGAGCCTTGGTGAAAGGGTGACACATGGGTGGGTGAATAATCAAACTGTTGGATTAAAAAAAAAAATTAACTATGCATGAAGTGATAAGTGTCACTTGTGAATCCTCCTATAAAATAAGGGGCAAGCTATGGGAGAAAGAATCATTTTTCCTTATTGCTAGATGAATGAGATAATGCTAATGTGATAGTGAATAAAACTATAATGAGTATGGTATAGTGGAGGTTTTATTTTGAGAGGGCGACTCTTGAGCAAAGAGTGCTCTCCTCCACTCACTATCAGTTCTCCACTATTTTATATTGGTGTCATGGTTTAAGAATTATGAAGGATTATTTGGAGCCTATTTTTTAGGAATTCACCAGAATTTTTTTCTATATTTAGAAAAGTGCCTAATCAACTTTAATTTGGAAAGAAACCTCATCAATTTAACTTGGGGATCAGATATTTTCTCCTCCTTGATTTATTTTTGATTTATTAAGCTGAAGATAGATGAAGATGTTTGAGATCCATTATTTTTTGATCTTGAACAGTTTCTAAGTATTCTGTAAAGTAGGTCATGAAAGAGGACCAAGGATTGGAAATTTTTGGAAAAACTTTGTGTATTGTTCTAGACTTTGAGATTAATATATTTTTTATTAGCAGTTTTATATGTGCAATTTCAGAGATTCATGTGTGGATGATTTCTTGTCTATTTTCTATTGTTATTACCTTCTCATTAGCCACACCTTTGAACATTAGTGTTCAAAATTTGGATAAAGCTATATGATTTGGAATTCATGATGAATGCTCAAGTTTAACTTATTCAAAATACTTGTGTTTTTCAGCCTAAATATCATTTTCAAAAATCACTTTTAGTGCTCTATTTTTTATGTTTATTTTCTACTGTCTATTACCATATCTTGATGATGATTTGTCAAATAAATTATAAGCTATCTTGCCTTTGTTTATAGTTGTTCATGTAATATGTGATTAACAAGTATTTATTTCTGTCAGTGACTCCATGCCCAATGGTCCATTTCTTTTATTTCCAAACCAAATTCCTTTTTTACAAGTAAATCTAGCCAATGAGTGTACTAATGACCTATTACTACAGTGACCTTGAGTAGTAGATTTAAGGAGAATTCTCTCTCCAGATTGAATGGCTAGCTTTCAATCCAAAAGCAGTTTGAAGGTTAACTCTTCGAGTTTCCTTCCACAACCAAGGAAAACATCTGAGAGATAACTTCTTGGTGTCGTTGGTAGGGAGCAAAGGTTAAATCATCCTTGGGAAAAAACGACAACAAACAGATCTGCTTTCTAATGGTGAACAGAGGACAAACACAGAAAGGTTACACATCATTCACTTGGAAACTTCACTCTCAGCAAGATACAAAATTCAAAGTATCATTAGCGACTCCACTTTCTCAAAATGGATTCTCAATCTGCAAGGTATGCTCCTATGAATCGTGCTCATATACCTTGCATTCCAAATAGTATTCCTCGAATAGATTGGAAATCATACTTGCCAAGATTCAAATATATGGAAGACGATGATGATGCCTTCATTTGGTTAAGTTTCTTATGCATACATGTAAGTTGGGGGTTAAATTTCATGAATATTGTCTCATGAAAATGTCCATGGCCATTTTGGAAGGAAAGGTGAGATCATGGTTTGAAAACTTACGAGCTGCTAGTTTATACTCTTTATAATATTTTCATACAAAATTCTATGAAAATTACAAAGAACATTACCCATCTTTTTCATAGTTTGGAAACTATTGTGAATGTTTTGAAAATTTTATTCAACACATTGGAAATGAATTTGTTGATGAAGAGATAACATACGAACAAATCAATGATGCATTGTATGAAAATTATTTTCAATAGCAGAAGGAGATATTAGATGATAATATTCATGATGTAAAAGAACATTGTTAATAGATAATAGTTTCTCCCTTGATTATAGATGAGAAAATTTTGAATTTTAATGTTCACATTCATTCTCTTTCTCTTGCGATTGATGTAGAGGTCCAACAGTCTTTATAAATTTCAACAGATCAAGAGAAGGATATGGATAGTCAGTCAATAGTTTATGCAATTCATTTACCTTTCGCTAGGTCATTGAAGAATAATTTTTTGTTTTAGGCACCTCCGAAAATGAATGAACTATTTAAGGTTTTCGACCTTTTGAAGAGATAAATCCTGAAAATTTAAATGGCCAAGATATTATTCTTGTTGAAGTACACAAAAGATCATTTCCAAATGTCCATCATACACATGGTATGGTTGTTACATTTGAAAGTGTTCAAGAATGTAAAAAAAAAAATCACTAATGTGCATGATAGGAAAGATAAAAATATTGTTCCCATTTCTTTTGAGAGTGATCTTGAATTTGGTGAAATGGAGAAACTGGTAATTACAGAAAAAGGTTTTTATTTTCTTTTATTATTCAAGGAGAGGTATCTTTTCATAGTCTTGAAGACTTTTTCGCAATTATATTGGAGTCATCATGGAAAGAAAATATTGCAATATTTATAAACCGTGGAGGTAGTATTAGTTGGTATATTTAGTTCTCATATTTTAAGTTTTTATTTCTTCTTGGAAAAGTTGAAAGAAAGTTGCAATCAAACAACCATTTACTTGATTGGATTTATTGCAAGTATTATTTTACTTCATAGGAGTTGCAATCAAATAACCATTTACTTGATTGGCTTTAGTACAAGTATGATTTTACCTTATAGGAGTTGCTAAATGGGATGGAGTAGGAAATGATGTGCAATAAGCTTGTTGGGGCAAGCATTTATTTTAATTCTCATTCTCAACAATTTGCAATATTTTTCAGTTTGGGTTGTAGTTTGGTTGTTGGCTATGTCAGAGAGTAGGTTGCAAGATAGAGCTTGGGATCAGCACAATGGACTAGATAACTAGTCTACGAGGGTTCTTTTTGTATCTCAAGGTGAAAAAATACTCATTGGAACTGGTTGTTATCACAACTTAGTTTCAAGATAATGGCCTCAAGGGTAATGGCTAAGAGTAGTTGTTTGAAGTTTTTCACAGAAAACCTTAAGAGCGCTGACATATATTTTTCAGTGTTGGTTCAAAGATTTTAAATGAAATCAAAGAAAAATTAAATGACAGTGAATGTTCATCTGATTAAAAAAAATAGGCGTTGTGGAAAAAATTATGTTTTTGGTCTTCTTTGTGCCTATTTATGCTCTCATTTGCTAATGCAAAGTTCTTAGTTATTTCTATAAAAAAATAAAAAAATTGGGCTCAATGAGCTCCAAACTTCAAGTTTATTTCAATAACTAAGTGAACCAAATATTCAAGTTAGCACAAACCAATAATGTAGATCTATTGTTGGAGGAAGAAAAAAACATAAATCAAATTTAAGTTACATTGAAAATATTTTAACAGAGCGTCGACAATTAATCTATTAGTGATTGCAGAAGATACATTTTTTGAGGCTGAGATGGATTCTAATCATGATAAAACTCATCCAATATGGATTCACACACCAAGATTCAGTTTTGATTAATCAAAGCGAAGATTGATGGTGAACTTACTATTTTGAACACGATGACAAAACTCTATTTTTTTACTTTGTTTTTCCTATAAAAGAAAGTAACTTTGGGCATGTTTTCCGAACATATAGAAATGATTTTTTAAAAACCATAAGAGTTTTTTGTTGGTAAGAGAGCCATTAACAAAAACCTCTCTCAGTTTTACACAAGTGTCATGGTTTGAGAGATACGAAGGAATATTTGGAGCCTACTTTTTAGGAATCGATTAATTTTTTCTATATTTAGAAAAATGACAAATCAACTTTTAGTTGGAGATACACCTTATCAATTCGACTTGGGGATCAGATATCATCTCCTACTTGATTTTTTTGTTTTTTTTATTTAGTAAGCTAAAGATAGATGAAGATATTTGAGATCCATTATTTTTTTATCTTGAACAGTTTGTAAGTATTCTATAAAGTAGATCATGAAAGAGGACCAAGAGTTGGGAATTTTTAGAAAAACTTTGTGTATCATTATAGAATTTGAGATTACTATATTTTTCTATTAGAAGTCTGATAGGTTTAGTTTCATAGATTCATGTGTAGATGGTTTCCTGTCTATTTTCTACTATGCTTACCTTCTCATTAGCCACACCTTTGAACACTAGTCTTCAGTGTTTTGATAAAGCTATATGAATTGAAATTCATGTTGAATTCTTAAGTTCATGTTATTCAAAATACTTATGTGTTTTTCAACCTAAATATCATTTGCAAAAATCAATTTTGGTGCTCTACTTTTTTATGTTTATTTTCTACAATCTATTACCATATCTTGATGTTGATGTAGTATACCTAGGGGGGATAGTATGGGGTATAGAGGGAGGTACCCAAGGGAATAATGTAATAATGGGATGGGCCACAGTAATAAATAAAGTGGTTAACCCGTATCATGTAAGGGACCACAAGTAGTTAGCAATAGTGTAAAAATCCCATTGTATTAGATAGATGGTATTGAGGGAACCATGGTAATGACCCATGGTATTGTATGTATGAGGCCTATATAGAGGCTAGAGACTCCCCATTGAGAGATGTCAAGGATTATTGTATGAACAAGCATATGGCTTGTTGAATTGAGGCTTCTGTGATCCATATCAAGTTTATGAGAAAAAGTTTTTCGGCGTATATCACATGATAATACATTTGTCGACACGTTTCGAACCAACAAGTGTGGTTCATCATCAGGACAAGTGGAAGAATCAAATCCTCGCTGCAAATTAGATAGGGAGAGTAGATCGTCCAATGGCTAGGTTTGACTGAAAAAAGGCTATATTGGGTTAGACTGGACAAGCAGCTATAATTGACCAAGAAACGGCTAGATTTGACCAATTAAATTGTTTAAATATAATAATATTATTATTATTATGTTAAAGCAAATATTATTTTAATATCTATCAAGAGTTATTTTAAGTAAAAAGGATTTTGGGTTAACACTATTTCATTTAGGGAATATTTACTCTAATTTATATAATAACTATTAGTGAATGAAAGGTTTTATTCTAAACTAATAATGATAGATTAATAGTATTAATCTTCTTCTTAATGGCTTGTATAACTAATTAATATAAATTTTAACAGTAAAGGAATTAATTATTGTTTAAGCTAGATTGTCCAAATTAGACGTGTATAATTAGTAATAGTATGGATATAAATATTAGTTATTATTATATTATTGTAGTTATAATAAGTATTATTATTATCATCAATGGTTAGTTTATCTAATGGGAAGGGATGATAATACTAGTAAGGATTAATATAATAGTGTTATAATAATAGTATTATTATTAAAGGTTTTTGTAACTAATTAATAAAAAGATGCCTGATGGGAACATCAACTTGCAATTAAAATATTAGACAATCTCTTAAACCAAGGGAGAATTAAAAAGAGGAGAAAGGAAATACGGTTAAAAAATCAAGAAAAAGATATTAATAGGGGAAGGGGAGGAAGGGAAAGTAATGACTAGGAAGAGAAAGCCAAGATCCAACAAATACTAATCTTCCAGCCGTCATCTCTATTGAGATTGCTTGGTCTTCTTTCAATCTCAATTTCCTCCCTAAATTTTCAGTGATGGAATTGCGCCACCCTTGCAATAACCTTGGCCTCCTCAATACACATATGATGCAAGGGTGGCGTAAGTCCATCACCAAAAATTTAGGGAGGAAATTGAGATTGAAAGAAGACCAAGCAATCTCAACAGAGATGACGGCTGGAATATTAGTAGTTGTTGGATCCTGATTCTCTCTTCCTAGTCGTTACTTTCCCTTCCTCCTCTTCCTCTATTAATATCTTTTTCTTGATTGTCTAACCGTATTTCCTTTCTCCTCTTTGTAATTCTCCCTTGGTTTAAGAGACTGTCTAATATTTTAATCGCAAGTTGATGTTCCCATCAAACATCTTTTTATTAATTAGTTACACAAACCTTTAATAATAATACTATTATTATAACACTATTATATTAATCCTTACTAGTAATATCATCCCTAGATCTATTCCCATTAGATAAACTAACCATTAATGATAAGAATAATACTTTATTATAACTACAATAATATAATAATAACTAATATTTATATTCATACTATTACTAATTATACATGTCTAATTTGAACAATCTAGCTTAAACAATAATTAATTCCTTTACTGTTAAATTTATATTAATCAGTTATACAAGCCATTAAGAAGAAGATTAATACTATTAATCTATCATTATTAGTTTAGATTAAAACCTTTCATTCACTAATAGTTATTATATAAATTAGGGTAAATATTCCCTAAATGAAATAGTGTTAACCCAAAATCCTTTTTACTTAAAATAACTCTTGATAAATATTAAAATAATATTTGTTTTAACATAATAATAATATTATTTTCATCTTAGGAAGGAAGAAAGACTTACAGAGAACTATTATTATGGGCAAAATACTTGTGGAATCAGGCAGATTTCCCAAGTTGACAAAGTTCTACAAGGCTCTTCCTCATAGTTCCTCATGAAGCTTATCTCCTGGAATGTGAAAGGGCTTAATAGCCCCTCAAAACACAGAATGCTTAAAAATATGATACAACAATACAAACCTTTGATTTTTTATCTTCAGGAGACAAAATGTAATAGCAAAGTACTTGAACACATTGTGGCCAAAGTTTGGGCAAACTGCCGCTTAGTGACAGTGGATGCTTCGAGCGCCTCAGGAGGGCTGGCAATCATTTGGGATCCTCAAGTTCTTTCTCTCTATGACTTCCATGCATTGCACTATTTCATTCAAACGACCTTCCATCTGGTAGGTACCAACATACACGGTCACCTAACCAATGTATATTTCTTGCAAGAAATCCAAAAGAAATTATATTTGCTCCTTACTTTATCAGATCTGAACTCCTTGAGGTGTTTCCCTCTCTGGATCTGTGGGGGGGATTTTAACATGACTACCTCCTTGGAGGAAAAATCTGGCAGAAGGCACAGGCTAGATGGGGACTACTTAGGTTTCAAAGACTTCATTCTAAGCAACTAGCTCGTGGATCTACAGACATCCAATGGAACGTACACCTGGACCAACAAACGCAGAGGTTCGCAGCACATTGCCTCCTACCTTGATCGATTTCTCATGTCAAACAACACTATTCATCTTGGGGGTGACTTCCATTCTTCCATATTGCCTCTTGCTGGATTGGATCATTGGCCCATCCTCCTTCAATGGGCCCATTCAGGTTCGCGTTGCAAACGGCCTTTTCGATTCGAATCGTTCTGGTTCACCCACAACAGTTTTAAAGAACTTGTCATCAAAGCTTGGCATTCCTATGTACCACCTGAGGGCTCAAAAATGGTTCAATTCCAACAAAAGCTTAGGAATCTCAAGCACATGCTCAAACATTGGAATAAATCTCAGTTTGGTAACATCTTCGACAACCAGAAAGAGCTAGAGCTTCAAATGAGCCTTCTACAATAGAAAATCATCACTGAAGGCAGAACAAAGGACTATGACAGTAAGGAAACCGATCTCCTCACAAAAATTGACAAGAGTAGGCAACAGGAGGAGACTTTCTGGCGACAAAAATCTAGGGTCAGATGGCTTCAAGAAGGGGAGAAAAACACAAAGTTTTTCCACAGGTCCACTATTCAAAGAAGGATGCATAATAACATTTCTTTTCTCAATAACAATCATGGAGTTCATTTAGAGGCACATGAGGACATTGAAAAAGAGCTCAGAGGGTACTTCCAAAATATTCTGCAGGAACCTGAAGGCAATCGAGATCACACTATTTGATCTGTCACACAACATATTCCTAAAATCATTACTGAGGATCAAAATGTGATGCTACTCCAGCCAGTCACTCTTCATGAAGTAGAGCAAGCCATAGCTCAACTCAAAGATGGTAAAGCGCCAGGCCCGGATGGCTTCACGGCCAACTTCTTCCACTCATTTTGGGAGCATATCAAGATGGAGGTTTGGGCTTTAGTGGAGGAATCCTGCTCCATGCACTGGATTCTTCCTTCACTGAACTCAACCTTCCTTGCTCTTGTCCCCAAGGAGGAGAATTCAAGCACTCTGGACAAATACAGGCCCATTTCGCTCTGCAATGTCATATACAAGCTGATTTATAAAGTCATTGCGAACAAGATTAAGCCCCTCCTACCTCTCCTTATCTCGCAAGAGAAAACTAGATATGTGGAAGGGTGAAAAATCCTGGGTGGCATAATCCTCTCGCATGAAGTGATTCATTCACTCAAGCTCCTTAAGAAACCAGGTATGCTTCTCAAACTAGACTTATCTAAAACATTCGACAAATTAAGTTGGAATTATATCAAACAAATTCTCCTGGCTTTTGGTTTCAATGCCCCTTGTACTCGGTGGGTCATGAGCCTTCTATTGTCCCCCAGCTTCTCAATCCTTGTTAATGGCTCTCCCTCACTTTTGTTTCGGTCTTCTAGAGGCATCCATCAGGGGGATCCCCTGTCCCCCTTCCTTTTCGTTCTCATGGCAGAAGGCCTTAGTCGCCTCATTCATCATGTTGCCTCCTCCGACTCTATTAAAGGGATCTCTCTGCATGACAACTCCCCCATCACTCATCAACAATTCATTGATGACAACTTGCTTTCTGGCCATCCATCTGTTCAAGAATCCTGGGCCTTCAAAAACCTGCTTAACACCTTCTCGGATGCTTCTGGAACTACCATTAATTCAGACAAATCCCAAATTTTATTTTTCAATACCCCCTCCATCTCTCAGTGCAATATCGCCAGAATCTTGAGCTTCTTGATTGATGTTCTTCCTTCCAAGTATCTTGGGGCTCCCCTAGTAGACTCAATCATCAAGCATGCCTCTTGGAGAGCCCTCCTTGATAAGCTGGAAGACAGACTCTCCTCTTGGATGTACCGCTCTATTAATATGGCCAACAGAATCATCTTAATCAAATCGATACTCCAAGTTATGCCTCTTTATCTCTTTTCCATCATGGCTGCTCCAAAATGGGTTTTGAAGCAAATTCACAAATTACAGAGGAATTTTCTTTGGGGATCTTCGGGCCTCAATAGAAAATGGGACCTTGTCAAATGGATGGAGTTTTTCACACCAAAAAAATGCTGGGGGGCTATGTTTGAGAGATCTGCTTCATAGCAACCATACCATGGGAGCCCGTATCTGGTGGAATTGGATCTCTAAACCAAACATCTCTTGGGCTCATCTTTGGCAAGTCAAATACGCTGCACGTAGACCCCAGGAGGATCTCATCTACATCATCACGGATGCCCCTGGTTCAATGATTTGGAATGCAACAAAACAACATAGTGCTTTCATCCAAGCTCATAGTTTTTAGGAGATCCAGTCAGGAGACAAAGCTAGATTTTAGGAAGACTCTTGGAAAAAAATGCCAAAACTATCCTTGCTTTTCCATAAACCATTGTGGCAAAGCTTTCTTCAGAACACCATCCCCAATCAAGTCAATCAATTCTGGAAACCCCTCTCCTCTCATAGTCATCAGTTGTGGAAACCAACTCTCACCTGGAAAGAGGACTAGTAGGGGGAGACTTATGGTGACATTGAATAGGAGCTCAGCTTAAGAAGGATCAAAGTCTCGGCCCTCGTAGATAGGCTGAGGTGGGGATATACTCCACGGGGTAACTTTTCTACCCAAGAAGCTTATAGGTTACTCTATTTTCCCCAGCAGAATCAACAGGATTACATATGGGTTCAAGTCTGGCTTCTCAGAACCTGGCCTAAAATCTCCTCTTTCCTCTGGCTCCTCAGCAAAGGAAAAATACTCACGTGGGACAATCTTCTGAAACGAGGTTTTATTGGCCCTTCAAGGTGCCCCAACTATAATTCTCAGGCAAAAACCATATAGCACCTCCTTGATTCTTGCACTTTAGTTACTCATATTTGGGACCAATTCACCTTCTGCTTTAGAAGAACTGGTAGACAGGTTGGTGAGATCAACAATGCCATCAGATGGTGGCCTTCGTAGCCATTCCAAATTCAATTGCTTAATGCCATCTGGAACTTGTTCCCTGGCTTCATATATTGGTCTGCTTGGAACGAATGCAATTACAGGACATTCAATGACACATCCACACCAGTTGAAATCTTTTGGTCCAATCTCAAGCGCAACCTACAAGAAGCTTTAGCTCTTGTTCATTGGCAAGATTTAGATATTCCTTCTTCGCCGGCTAAATGTCTCATTTTGAAAAGATGGAACCTCGATCTCAAACACCCTGGGGGGAACGTTCAGAATTCCTTGAAGCATTTTGAGTCGCCTATCTCCTGGTCTCCTCCCATGACTCAGGATTTCAAAATGAACTTTGATGGTGTGGCAAAAGGAAATCCAGGCTTAGCAGGCTATGGAGGCATCTTCAGGAATCATGAGGGCACTATCTCCTACATCTTCTTCGGCTCTCTTGGTCGTGACTCTAACAATGCAGCTGAACTCGAAGGCCTATGGCATGGGTTATGCATAGCTGATAAAGAGAACTTCTTCCCTCTGGAAGTTGAAGGGGACTCTTAGATCCTAATTGAGGCTGCAATTCATCTCCACTCTGGCTCTATAGTAGCTAAAGTGGCCTCGAGTTGGCGGCTGCTGAGCAGACTGGAACAAATTGAAAAATGGCTCAAGGTGCCCAGAGCCATCACCTTTAAGCATATTAGACGCACGGCTAACAAAGTTGTTGATCGATTGGCTAATCAAGGTGCCACTCAGATTATTCCTTTCTACGAGGGCCCTCTCCACAACTTTGATGATGCACAACTCATCCAAGATTGCACTTCCTTGGTGTACCAAGATCTTCAAGCCCCAGACATGGGTGATCAGAGGGAATGATATGTGGTAGAGGATTTGGGCATGCACGTGGGATTATACCACCGCCACCCTTGCTCTTGTCCTCATCCTCATTAACTGCATTAACGACGAGCCTACCAACTGCCCCACTACATTTATGCAGCACAGTTTCCCATGCTCGTTTCTGTTCTTCAGCAATATGGCTTCTTCTGGAAGCTTCACACCTGCGTTGTTGCCTCTGTTCTCTTGCTGCTCCTCGACTATCTTAGAGCACAGCTCCAGAACCAACACTAGGTGCAGATGTTCAATTTTCTGTTGCAATGACCTCATTCTAGGCTTTCATGTTACACAGAGCTCCCATTGCTCTCGGGGATTCTAGTTTCACTCTGACTCTTTCCCTAATCTGTGTGCCCTTTCTCTGCCTTCTGAGCTTTGCACTGGTCCGCCCATTCATTCCCTGCCCTCTACTTCTTTCTTTGTCTTGCTAAGTCATTCTCAATTTTATATAATCCCTCGTCTATGCTAGAGGATGCGGTGTCATCACAGCTCAAGCCGTGGCTATCCTCCCTGCCACCCTCCCTCCACCTCTCTGAGATCCTTGTCTCCTCCCTTGGATTCCTCGTTGGGTCGTTACCGTGAGACAAGAAGTGATCGTGGCTTCCGAGCTGGCCGCAGGATTTCTCAGCTTGCAAGAGGCATCTCCAGTCTCATCCCCGGTCAGCAACATACTGCCCCATTCCATTTCCCCTGTTTTCTCAACATGCTGACTATAACAGCCACCATTACCATTGATTTTAAAGAGGAGCCCCCTGAAATGAGTACCAAGCTTCCGAAAACTAATTTGGTGCAAAAGGAGGTTAAAAGGCCTAGCTCTCCCTCTAGAGGTGGTCAGAAAAGGAAAGCGGCCGAGTGCAACACCTTGCAGGATCTCAGAGTTGAAGCCAGTTCGGGCGACACCAAGCGAGGCTATTCCAGTGCTATAGATGATAAGCAGGATGAGGATGACACCAAGCATGGCTGTTCCAGTGCTAAAGATGATATGTAGGACGAGGACAACCCTTATGCCTATGCATGTCGTGTGGTCGAATCTCTCCCCTCCTCTTGAGGTACTTAAATGGCTAATCTCCATTTTTGCATGTTTATGGATGGACGACAGTCCAGGTTAGTCACTGTTACTCACTCGCTGCCACGGCTTGGTTACCTTCAGATTTACAGCTTATCAAGTCGTCGGTTTCCCCTTTGTGAGAAGCTGTGTTTTTTGACAGGGAACAATTTTGTATGCATAAATTCTCTTAGTTATGGTGGGTTCATAAACTGTTGGAGCTTCATGGCCAGTTTCCCCTATGAGGGCGGCACTCTCTTGTTGAATCGCTTGATATATGTTGATCATGTCTGTTTTTTTAGAATGCCCATACCACGGGCCAGAACTTCTGAGGCCCAGGCCTCCAAATAATATTTTTGTATACAAATAGATTAAACTTATTCAGAAAAAAATAAAAAAATAAAAATAAAAAAATAAAAATAAAAATAATAATTAAAAATAATAATAATAATAATAATAATAATATTATTATTATTATTATTATAGTTAAACAATTTAATTGGTCAAATCTAGTCGTTTCTTCGTCAATTATAGTCATTTGTCTAGTCTAACCCAATATAGCCATTTTTCAGTCAAACCTAGCCGTTGGACGATCTCCTATACCTATTTAATTTGCAGCCAGGATCTAATTCTTCAACTTGTCCTGATGATGAACTGCACTTTTTGGTTCGAAACGTGTCAAAAAATGTATTATCATGTTATTTACGTCGAAAAACTTTTTCTCATAAGCATATGGCTTCTGGAGTGTTCTCCTTCCTTAAGGAGTGAATGTATGGTATTACCCTACCTTAAGGGTTTGATCAATAAAGAAGCATTTCTATCTATATTCAAATCTTGTTATTTCTTGGGTATATTTGTATTCTCATATATTTTTGGGTCAGATCTATAACAAGTGGTATTAGAGCACTTTCTTGGGCAAAGTGGAGAATTTGTTTTTATTTTTGCAAGAACTTTTTGGGGCGGTGAATTTGCAGATCATATTTGTATGTTTTGATGCAAAATTTGTAGAATCTTATTACAGATCTGGGTTCTTTGCAAAAACTTACCCAATTTGAAAAAAAAATCGGCCGAAACGGAGTCCAGATGAGGGAGATATCACTGATTTAAAAATCAGTTGTGTTGCAGACAATTTTTAGGGTACAGAGTTTGCAGATCAGATATGTGCATTTTGGTGCAAACTTTGTAGAATCTAATTGCAGATCTGGGTTCTTTGCAAAAAAATACCCAATTTCAAAAAAAAAAAAATAGTCGAAATGGAGATCGGATGAGGGAGATATCGTTGATTTAAAAACAATTATTTTTCAGAAATTTTTGTGACGGCGGGACAGTTGCAGCACGAATCGAAAATTTCAATGCCTAGATTGGGATTTCTATCACATGGGAAGATGTAGAATCGTTGTTCCATTTTCGAAAATAGGTCATAATAGGGATTCTGAGAAATATTGACTGAATTATGGCCATTTCAAATTTTCGCCAAGTAAGCGATTTGTTTTCAAAACCCTCTTCATGGCTTATAATAGTAAGTTTTTTACAGGAAAAAGTGATGGAACAACTATTGAAAAATTTATACAAAATCAGAAGTGTGACAGGTCATTCTTTTGGAAGGACACCATATAGTATTATTTGAAAGATGAGGCTGCTATATGATGGAAATCACTTGACGGTGAGATTCTAAAGTTATGTCGTGCTGAAAAAATTGAAAAACTATTTTTGGACAAATGGTCTCACATTAGAAAGAAGGAAACCAAAAAACCTAGCAAAGATCTTATTTTTATAGGAAAAATATAATGGTCCTACTATTGAAGAATTCATAAAAGATCTTAAGAAAAACCATCCAAAAAATTTGACAAGTTTCCTATGGCTTACTTTGAAAGAAGAGGTGTCCATATGGTATTACTCACTTGGCACCCAAGTGTTCAAATTGTCACGTGAAGAAATTGAAAAAATCCTTTTGGACACATTGTCTCATACTAGAAAATAGGGGAATGAGACATGTAAAGAGTTATTTTCTACTGGTATCTCCTTATTCCAGGTTCATGGATGTATTTAGAAGGAAAAAATCATTGTATCTATAAATCTTAGTTGCAAACAAAATCTTATAAATGCCAATTTGGCCAAAAAATTGCAAGTTCCAGCAAAAACAATGGAGCACACACAGGTTAATAATGAGGAGGTGCAAGCTTATAAAGATTTGAAGATTTCTATGAACAAGTATGTATTGCATTCTGATTTTTATGCTTCAGATATGGCTAATGTGGATGTTGTTTTGGGATACCCTTGGATGGAATCTGTGGGTACTATCAATATTAATGTGCAAAAGAAATTCCTGAAGCTCTGGTATAAAAAGAAGAAAATTACATTACAAGATATTTCCATCAATAAACAAGTAGAATCCAAGGAGGCTGAAGCAGAATATGTTCCAGGGATTGACACATCAGATGATGAGTCCTTGATGGTCGACAGCCAAACAAAAACATTAAAGCAGGTACCAGAAAAATAGGTAGAGTCCAAGGAGGCTGAAGCAGAAAATGTTACAGGTATGGATACAGTAGATAAGAAATTCGTGGTTGAAGTAATATTGGAAGATAATCAACAACAACAAACGCCACAACATGTACCAGATACCAATCAGGCTCGATTAGGTGGTGAATTAAATAAATATACACAGTTCGTTAAAACTTCAGCATATCACCACCCACATCATTCTACAAGAAAACAACCAACACGATGGCAACAAATTAGCCACAAGGAAAAAAAACCCCGCATGAAAAATAGAGAGGGGCAATGATCGACCTGGTAGGATCAACTTCCCTCTCAAGCGAGCAAGGCACCAGCTAGATCGAGGTTTCACCTTTCTCTTGGATGGCTAGATGCACGTGCATGGTACCAGTGGACTACTCTTTTGAGTAGATCTTATTATTTATGTTCTTATTATGTTTTAGGGATGAAACATGTTTAAGGGCGGTGGAATGTAGTATACCTAGGGGGATAGTATGGGGTACAAAGGGATGTACCCAAGGGAATAGTGTAATAATGGGATTGGCCATAGTAATAAATAAAGTGGTTAACCCGTATCATGTAAGGGACCACAAGTAGTTAGAAATAATGTAATAAGCTCGTTGTATTAGATAGATGGTATTGATGGAACCATGGTAATGACCCATGGTATTGTATGTATGAGGCCTATATAGAGGCTAGAGACTCCCCATTGAGAGATGTCAAGGATTATTGTATGAAAAAACATATGGCTTGTGGAGTGTTCTCCTTCCTTAAGGAGTGAATGTATGGTGTTGCCCTACCTTAAGGGATTGATCAATAAAGAAGCATTTCTATCTATATTCAGATCTTGTTATTTCTTGGGCATATTTGTATTCTCATATATTTCTAGGTCAGATCTATAACAGACGACATGTCAAAGAAATCATAAGTTATCTTGACTTTATTTATAGTTGTTCATGTAATCTGTGATTAACATGTATTTATTTCTGTCAGAGGCTCCATGCCCAATGGTCCCTTTACTTTCTTTCCAAACCAATTTCATTTGTTACAAGTAAATCTTGCCAATGAGTGTACTAGTGACCTATTATTACAGTGATCTTGAGTAGTATAGAGTTAAGGAGAAATCCCTCTCCAAATTGAAGGGCCAACTTTCAATCCAAAAGTGGTTTGAAAGTTACCTTAGTGAGTTTCCTTCCACAACCAAGGAAAAATTCTAAGATATAACACCAATAACCATCAATTGTGGCATAAATCCAAAAACTGTTAAAAGGGTAAGCTAATTCTGGTAGTAACATTCTATACTCTAGCAAATGTTTGCATAAACCGAGTGTTAACACTGTAATATTTTTTTAGCAGACATGGGAGGGAAAATAGTCTACCATGAACTTGATTCTATTAATTCTCTGTTACACCATCTGGAAGCCCTAAAAATATTTCAAGGTGTAGGTTGGTTAGCCTATTTTGAGAGGTTATGGGGATTTAATGAACAAATTTCTTTGGAGTTTTCATGGGATTTGAATGAGGAAGGCTCAATGGTCATAGGAGTTAGGGATTTTGTTACAAAATAAGTAATTTCTAGGGTAACAAGTTTGCCTCAAATGAGAATGCATTGGTTTTATTGGAAATTAGCAATCCCAACAGCTAAAGCTACATTCATAAAATAAGGTGAGGAGGTAAGGCATAAGGGAAGAGGGATTGAAAGAACATCCCTTCCTCACCCTTGAGATGATGTAGCTTATTTTATTCAGAAATTTATCACTTGTGAGGGGTGTTTTGGGATTGTATTTCATTACCACTTTCAGCTTTTTGCTCATTTGCGCAATGGAAAATTAATCAACATGCCCTACTATCTATTGAAATTCTTACAGCATATGGAAAAAATACATATGCATGGTGAAGCATCCTAAAACCTACTTAACTAACCATGGGCTAATCAAATTGATCATAATTAAAAAATTACAATAGCAAGGAAGCACATGGAGTGATGTATAGTAGGGTTGCATGCACTAGCTCCTAAGGAGGAAAAGGTGAAGTTGAAGAAAAAGAGGAAAGTGTTGAAACAACACCAAAAGTAAGGGCAGTTACACCTCCCAGGCCTCATCAAAGGGGTATTTAAATTAGGGATTCTATGAAAAATTCTTGTATTGAGGGACCAGTGGATGTATCTAGTGGACAGTATGAGAGTGTTGAGTATGGGTTCCCTATTGAAGAAGACGCACCTAAAACAGAGGTACCTAAGAAAGGGATATCTGAATAATCACATGAGAAAGTAACACCTCTACAAACAAAAATAAGGAAGAGGTTGTTGAAGAAGGCATCAGGGGGTAAAACCCTAACACACCATCAACTGCCTCAATGTTAGAAGTCCATGATTCTATAGTAGAATCAAAGGAATCCAAGGAACCGTAAGAAAAGGAAAGTGAGGGAAAGTAGGAAGAGCCCATGTTGGATCAAGAAAGCATTCATTCACTGGGTAAGTCTGACATTGATCCTCTTACTTAGAAAATTAACGAATTAAAAGAGGAAAATGAAAACCTAAAGAAGAAACTCATCATGCTCAAGGAATAATTTCAATTTAAGAAACAAACAAGGTTGGAAACCCTGGAAGAGGTGGCGGGAATGGTGTCACTTATTGATACAACTGAAAAACATTACATGGGCTGTAGAAAAATACTTAAGGAGATAGATTATGAGGATTTAGCCATTGTTTCAGCTGGAGTTCAAGTGGAAGAATATGATGTTGAGTTCCAAACCGCTATGCCACAAGAACCTATTGATGATTTTTTTATTACATAAGAACTAGCATATGAAGTAGAGAACGATGGAGAAATCAGTTTGTTGTTCCACAAGAACCTGTTAACATTGTTTTTGTTCCACAAGAACTTGTTAACAATGTTGTTGCTCCACAAGAACTAGTACCTAAAACAAAGCAGACTGAAATAAATCAAACTACTATTCCATAAGTATCTATCAATGATGGTGTTGCTCCACAAGAACCAATAGCTAAGATAATGTATCATAATGAGGAGGGAAATGAAGAAATATTGCAAGAAGTTATTGAACCTGCTATTGTATTAACAACATATACAACTCAATCAGAATCTGAAGAGTCATCGAAATAGACATTTTTGCTGGAGGAGTTAGATAAATGGAAGAGGTTGATAATCTCGTTGAAAAGTGAGGTCATTTTGAAAATAGAAACAAGAAATGTTAAAAATAACATCTAGAAATAGGTGATCTCTGATTGCTCTAACCAGTGGTGATTGATGCAATCAGAGATCAGAGTGACAGAGGTTAGAGCAGTCAAATACTAAAGAGCACAGAGAAGGGTTGACAACAGTGTAGAAAGGTAGAGTCAGTAGAAGCACAAATTTTTTAGTCGACAGAGGCAGTAGCAGTCAGAGACTTTGGTGGCAGATGCATCATACTGATTTAGTTTGGATGCTTTTTTAGTTTCAGGAGTTGTTGTAACAACAACACTAGAGAGAAGTGTTGCATGTATAACATTCCAAAGGTTCAGGATCGAGATAGAGTTGAATTCATTTCTTATTGACACAGAGTGTTGAAAATAGCAACAAGAAATGTTAAAATAGCATCTAGAAATTCCAATTTAATTTGTCCTCGAATTAAATTATGAATTAAATCGTAATTTTTTTCTCATAGAAAATTGTAATAGTTAACTAAGTTAAGTTGTCTTATTTAACTTAGGAATTTAGAGTTGGAAGTATTTTTGTAGTCATGTATATGTTCTCCCTAATTTTTAGGGGTCCATGATGAGTTTATTTAAGTTGTAATTAGATTAACTCAGTTTACTGAGTTATGGCCAGTTAAATTAGTTCTAATTGTTTGTGGAACTAATAGAGGACTAACAGTCAGTTGGTGCACTAGTGCATCCACGAGTGTTACTCTAGTTCACTGAATATTCCCTCATGAGAAACACATGCATGTCAGTTCTGAGAAAGACCCAGTTGAGACTAGAGTGCAAGGACATTGTACTATTAGTTGTATGATTTACTAAGTTGTAAATATCATGTATGCAATCAGAGAAGGAACTATTTTTGGATTGTGCAGTTTAGGAAACATGGATTCCCTTTAAATATGGGCTATTCATCCTAGGAATTCTGCAAGGAAATAGGGGTTTGGAGAGCTACCTAATAGGCTAAGGATTTGGCTTTAGCTAGCTTGTGAACTAAGAGTTGATTATACTTGTGCTGGGATTGTTCTTGTGAGAACAAGCTTTGTATTCTCATCTTGGATTTCTGATTAATACAATAAAAGTAGTAGGGGTTTTGAGTTGTAGCTTTCCCTTGATACATATCGTGTTATGTGCTACTGATTGTCTTGCTCTTGTCAATTATTGTTTCCATCAATCTATTGGCTTTTGCTGGTTGAAATTAGAAGTAGATTATTGTCTCTTGTTTTAGTAGATTACATGAGCTTGTGAATCTACAGGAAACTTATACAGGCCATCCCTCTAACTAAACATAAGGATATTATTTACAACCTCAAGAGGATTTGGGCAAAAAAAATTGGTTCAAGACTTGGTAAATGTTAAAGAAGAAAGGAAAAAATAAATATTGTGGGTAGGAGAATTGCAGAAAGAAGTAAAGTTGATACACTAAGAAAAGGAGCAAATGTATGAGCTTGTATAAAAAAGCATTGAGTTGCAGAAATCCTTCTCCTTCCTACCCCCCCATATTTGTAAGAAAATCTTTTCCTCTTCCAATTAGCAATAATTAAAGAACAATGGCCATATATAGTAAGGGAAATTCAAGCCTTTCCATAAACGTTCCAGAAGGCCAATTTTTCTAAGCAACATCTATTATGTGAGATGTATCTACATGATCGTTCTTGTTTTAGAGAAAGTACCTTTAATATCACACCCTATGTTGGAGGTGTTCATCTAAGGGCTTTCATGTTATTCATGCAAAATTAAGTCAGTTGGAAGGTTGCTTGTGATACTATACCAATGAATGAGGGAGTTGTGAAACTTCTTATTTAGAATGATCCAAAACCTACTCAAATAGTTTATGCGGCATACAATAGGATGTGGAAATACTCAACCACTAAAAATATGTTAATGGAAGTTAGGAATAGGGTTCTGGAATGTTTTCATAAGAGTATCATGGGGTAGAGAAAGAATGCATTGGAAGGAAGTAGGTTGATATGGGAAGCCTGTACGAAGGAATTGAGGAATGAGGATCCCTACTATTTTCAAAACATTGTACATGCACTTTCTAGGGTGCATCAATATGTAGAATGTATCAAGAGAAGTGGATCTTTTTGGTATGGACTTAGTTTTAAGTTTCCACTTATTTGGTTTCCTATATACAAGTATCATCATTCGTATGAGACAAATGATAAATTGTGGGAAATGGAGTTATTTACCTCTCGAGTTTACAAAGCACCTCATGAAAATATAGTAGGGGCATATGAATTTTCAAAGCTCCATTCATAGCATGTTGGAAACTAGTTACAGAGGTTTGCATGAGGACATGCATATGTTTAAGTTGGGGGGAGATGTTGGGACACAGAATTGGCACCTTTTTGCACCTATTTTCCCTACCTTTTCTTACTATTTTGACTCTCAAAGCCATGCCTTGTCACTCTAACAAACATCGTTGACTAAAATATGTTTCCTTTTTGTATGTCATCCTTACTATCTAGTTTGCTTGTAATTTGACATAAAATCGAACTGCTTTAGGCTATTTTATTAATGAATAGATGAAATCTTGTTTCAGGTTGTGTGGCTTGTTGAGATGTTGTTACAAGACAACATTTTCCCTGGTTTTTCCTCGCCAAGAATGGAACAAAGGCTCTGTTGTTGTTGTTGATATAGATTAAGCTTACTTGAGTATTATGTTCTCCTATGTTTAGTATTGAAAATTGATTTTGACAAAAACCTAGTCAAAGCCAACTTGGCCATTGAAAGGAAAAAATTATGGACATTGCAGCTAACTCAGTTGAAACAATTAGGATTCCCAATTGATAAATCATTGTAATTTATAAAATTTGTTATAAATTTTTTTCAACTAGGATAATTTGTTATAAGACAGTAATTTTCTCCTCTCGATTTAGACAACATCAGAATCGAGAGATTCCGAAGATGATCTTGATTTTCAAAAATAAGGATGTACTCTAAAATTATAAAAGAATGCACTCCCTACCCATGAAGCATGCATAGATAGGATAAGAAGGGGAGTAGCAATATTGTAATCTTGCACTACAAGTTTTCATTAATGAAAATCTCTACCATTTGTGGCTCCATATACTTCCCTTGATTAGATTGCATGTTGTGTAAATTACCAACCCCTACTAAGGAGAAATAGCCCTCTTTCTTAGCAGGGATCACTAGTTAAGAGAGATATTGTAGTTGTGCATTTATTTTCTCTTAGTTATGATTCAGGTGTGATTTACTATTATTTTTACAGATCTTGTTCATGCATTGAGTAGTTGTAGAATTACAACCTCTATTATTGTGTAACATCATATGTACTGGATTGGTCCCTTCATTAGTTTGATAGTTATTTGGTTCCTATTAAAGTTCCTTGGCTTGTTTGTTTTATTGAATATGTGTTTCAACAATTTTTCTAGTGGTTAGAAGTTTTCAAGAGTGTTGTTTCTTTTGAGTAAGAGTGATCATGCGACAGAGTGTGATTTATTCTGCAACTGTGTGTCTTTTCTTTCTACAAGCTTGAGCAAGGTTTTGGGTGTGACAACAAGTGTGCTTTGAGTGTTGAGAGTGGAATTATAATGTTTGGTTTTAGTATTTCATTAGTGATATTTTCCATTTGTTCCTACATATACTTTGCATGATAGCCTTGAAACAAAAAGCCTACCTCGATTGACAATTTATGTGTCAGTTGGGTTGATTATTTTGATTTAAAAGGACAATTGATGTGACTAATAGTTGGGTTACACTATTAGGAATTCCATTTTCCTAAATCCGGTGTCATTTTATACTACCAATAATTGGTTTGGGTAGTTATGGCCTCGGCTATAACAAGTGGCTTCCATTCTAACCTATAAACCCCACCTAAAAAGTGCTAAAAATATGCACATTAAATTTTTTTGGTGCATTTCGAAGGAATGTGTGAGTTTCTTTTATAGGACCATGTATATATGTGTTTTTTCTTTGGGAAGCTCATATATTTACACTTTATTCAGAATAAGAAGAGCATATGGATTTTGAAAGGGTGTTTTTAAGAACTTTGGTATCTTCCAAAATTATTTATTTTGATATGTATTACATATTTAAATGGGCATATAGTTGGATATCAAAACTAGATACACTTTTTTCTGAGATGTAGTCTTGTCCATGTCATCGTATCCCTCTCCCTATGGAAGACTTTGTTTCCCTAAAAATTTCTTTGAAAAAACACTCTTTGAGAATCTATACACTCTTCCTATTTTGACATAAATCATACATATGTGACCTCCCCAAAGAAATCCTATATATATGTGGGTCCTCGAAAATAAACTATATGTGCCTTCAAAAGGCACCAAAAAAATTAAATGTGTGTGCTTTAATACTTTTTCTGGGTGGGGTTTATGGGTTATACTAAAATCCACTTGCTATAACTAGTGCCATAACCACCCAAACCAATTGTTGGTGGTATATAGTAATCCTTTCAATGTAGGAAAAGGGCATGCCTACTAGTGCAACCTAATGCTAGAGAAATTCCCTCATATATAAGCTTGTATCCCTAAGTATTTAAGCTCACCCCCCTCAATAAGAAACCCTTCTTTCATTATCTTCCACTTATCTCCTTGATCCCATGTTGAGCCCTCAAATATCACACATCACTTTTAGAGAAAAAGACTAGAATAGGAGACCTTCAATGGCCCAAGAAGTAGGAATTTGGAGGATGGTTACATGTAGTGCCTATGGTAAGGATAAACATATCTATTGTATTATTTCTCTTATATATATAAAGAAACTAATATTTCATGTCTTAATTTCAGTGTTTTATATGATGTACTTTGAATTCATGTATTTGAAATTGGATTTGACTAACTTTTTATATGTAAGTATACATTATCTCTCTATTTTTTATTTATTCTTGTTGTATCAATTGTAGGTCAAAAGATAAGGAGAAAGAGAAGGAGATAGGACTTAAAGATATACATCAATGATCAAGTTCCCAAGTAGGTTTTCTATCCCATAGGCCTTAGTTTATCTATTTTACTTGTATATTTGGGTTGTTATGTTGAGTTTCTATTTTTCACTCTGTTACAACCTTCAACACTAACCTTTGGGAAGATTTTCCTACAACACTCACATATATAATTTCTTTCTTTCAATAAAGCTTTCCTAATAATAATTTTTTATATTGATGTTATGGATTTGGGTGACTTCATAACCTAATGGAGAAGACAATTGGTGATATTTTGGTGTTCTCAATAGCCTATGGGAGTCACTATCCCATAGTTAGAATTGAATGTTGATGTGTTTCCATGTCACACATCAATAGAGTGATTCTAAAAGAACAACCTTATAGTCAATTTTAATGTTGAAAAGAGAGTAAGTGTAGGGACCAACCCTATGATTTTTTTATTTTTCTTTAAGAGTAATATAGTAAACTAAGAATACAACCATAAGAAGCTAGCATTGGGAACCCAAAAATATTGATCACTTATATAAAACATCCATGAATTTCACTACATTACACATATCATCTATTTTACATGTTTTTAACTATAATCATAATGAAGTCATATAAAAGAACATTATAAATAACATAGGTACCATTCACCAGGAGACGAGATTAAATCTTGACTTTCCACTACTTGCACTCCCTTATTGTTGTTAGCCTCCAATTGTGAATTTTTACGTGCTTAATCTGAATGTATTGACCCACCGGTTGACCTCCCAGCCTACTCCTTGGGTACTCTCCTTCCCCGAGGACCCCCGAGCTACAATGGGGTTGTACAATGGAGGAAATGTGCTAGCTAGTAGAGGAGAGTACTCCTTGGCTTAGGATTCCCCTCTCTAAATTCCTCTACCTCACCAAACTCAACTATATCTCGTAGTCACTACTTTGACATAGTCTCGTCCATCCAACAATAGGGTAAAAAAATAGTTCCTGCCCCCATGCCTTGCCCCTTATTTTATAGGAGGCTTCATAGGTGACACTTGGCATTTCATGCATAGTTAATTATTTTTATCAATCCAATAGTTTGATTATTCACCCACCCATGTGTCACTCTCTCACCAAAGATCTCCAAAATTATTTACTTAAATTTTAATTTAAAGTTAATATTTTTCCTCACCCCAACAAGACTTCCTATTTCTTCTCCTAGTTATCTCTTGATCCCCCTTTTCTACTCCTTAATTTGTGTTCATTACTAAAGTCAACTGATAAATCTCATATTTTGTCCCCTAACTACTTCCTAATTTAACTCAATTTGCCTCTTAGATGGATATTCTTATGTTGGTTGTTGCCACATGGAGGTTCTCTAAATTTCTCTAAAATTTAATTTATTAATCTTATTTTAATTCATCACCCTATTCTCTTAATGAAGTTTAACTATTTTAGGATTAATCTTTATACTTACATCTATGTCCCTCTTTCCCCCTTTTACATGATTAATTTACTTATGTACAATATCTACCTAATATTTTCCAACATTGCAAGGGTAGAGTTCTTATAGGTAAAATATTTTATTTCTTCCTATTCTCCCCTTACCCCAAGTTTTGTTCTTGATTTAATTACCTAGGTTCTAATGTCATTTACCACTTGATGTGAATTTATAGGGTTTTCATATCTTTATTATATTTATTAATTTTTTATTTTATTTTTTTAATGATTCCAAGGGTTCCAAGTTGGTCATGACCTTCAAGAACTTCCCTTGAAGTTCCAAGGGTGTCATGCCTAACAGTTTATTTGTGATGCTAAGGGTGCCAAGTCGATCATGCACTTCAAGAACTTCCCTTGAAGTTCCAAGGGTGCCACACCACTTGCCCTTCAAGCATCTAGTGGCTATGAGGGTAAAGTGTAGGTGCAATGATAGAGATCGCTATCATCTCTTATGTTTCCTGTTATAATGATATTAATGGTGTTTGGGATCAAGGAATCCGCCTTAATGTGCACCCCCCAATAAAATCCTTGTGAGCGACCCAAATTTGGGACCTGCCCCCACGACATAGTGATATTCAACGCAAAGGTGTTTCGACCTTTCCATCCCAAGTCACGATGGGAGTGCTATTAGGTGAGATCAGAGACACTGTCCCACCCCTCCCATGTAGTTCCCATCCAATTGTACAACCCATCACCCATATGTGATTCATTCAGCTAAACAACTAACCTGTGCCTGTAGACACTAACATATCATCAGAGTATATATATAGCAGGTTTCAAACTGGACTTATAATTTCAAAGACAAATTATTAATTTCCATCAAACCAGATGTTGTCAACTCATATATGATAGTGCCTATGGTGGTTTCACATCCTACTCAATAATCATCAGTAACAAAGTTTCTTAGTGTTAGTCATTGTCATAGTAGCATCATCAACATGACCTAGTCATTCACATCATTGTTCGTTGTGAACCACAAATAATATAAGTAGCTAACATAAGGGACACATCCATCATGGATTTCATCATCATAACATCAAAGGGAAACATTCAAATCCATCAAATCTATCATCATCGTAACCTCCATATAAAACATACATATCCATCAAAGCTATGATCATCATGATATCAATAGAAATCATACATATCCTTTACTACTATCATCATCATAATATCAATAGAGAACATACATAACCATTAATGCTACAATCATCATAATATCAATAAAGAACATGAATAACCATTAATGCTACAATCATCATAATATCAATAGAGAACAAACATAACCATTAATGCTATCATCATCATAATATCAATAGAGAACATACATAACCCTTAATGCTATCATCATCATAATATCAATAGAGAACATACATAGCGATCACATCCACCAATAATAGAGTCATGTATCTAGATCCTCAACATGAGGTCCTCAAAGAATAAAGTGTGGGCCTTAGGGCTAAATAATGTTAATGTCATAACACTGTCAGTCAACTAGAGCAGGGCACTACATACACCCCCTCTTAATAATAGACTTTGCTTCAAAGTCCTTGGAATAGGTAAGGAAAACAATGACGCATCTCCTCGTAATCCCCACAAGTGGTTGAACTGGGACTATAATTTTCCCACTAGACCTTAAACTAGTCCAATAACCATCATCTAAGTTGCAAATTTTGTTGGTCTATTGTGCGAACTAGTTCAGCCATCACCGTTCCCTCGTCCGAAACCTACAAATGACCTAAGTCAATAACATGTGAAGGTGTTGACGATGTTGAACCTGCCAACTTTCAGGGGATCACCCTTGTATGAAGTCCCAACTAGACCTCACACCGTTTGGTGTGGGAGTCCCATCTAGTATGATGGCCTGTGTTGGGCACGGGATCCCCCAAGGGAAGTTTTGGGGCTTAGAGCCTATATTTTGATCAAAGATTGTAATTATGATGTAAAGACTCCGCATTTTGTGGGCGTGAAGTGCATAGTTTGTAAAAGAGTCATAGGGTTGTACACCCTTAGTTTATTGTAATATTGGCTGTAAAGATCTACCCACGGTCCGCAAACCATGGGATTATATAAATAGAGTGAGGCTCTAAGTAGTTAAGAGAGGAATTGATAAGAAAAGATGAACATATGATGTATGCAAGATAGATCTGTTGAGTGAAGTATATTTTTGGGTCGTAGAGTAGGAGAAGGCTCTGCAGCTGAGTGCGCAGAGGCCTAGTAGTCCGCAGCTGAGTGTGTGGAACCCTGTAACTGAGTGCGTAGGGCGGGTCGAGTCTGTAACAGTTGGAAGTATTAATAAAGAGAAGTTTCCTATCATTTTTGTGTATTTAGGTCTTGTTTATGCATCTGTTATCTTGGGTATGAAATTCACTTTTAATACTTATATGATGCGTGAATGTGTATAATTATATTGATTAAGTGAATGCAAGATAGATTATCTATTTACACAAAGTTGACTAAGATCTGTTAAGAAGATAAGTAATATACGCGGCGTAGTTTGGGGAAATAGTGCAGTTCGTTGCCCTATCAGCGTGAAAGCATTTCAACCCCTGGTTAGGGTTGCGCAAAGGATGATTATAACATATCGCAAAGGTATTGAAGGTTAGGACAGTGCACAAATTGACCTGCACGAAGATAGATCTAGTTGGACTAAATCGACATCTCAAACATCTCAAGAGTGCGGAAACTTGGTTCCAGCATCCCCCCTTACTACTTTGGGTGATACTTCAGTCTGCACTTTGTGGGATGATACCAAAAGGGCCAATAGTGTAGGGATTTGTTTGTATAAATCACTCTGAACCTGGGTCAGGCCCCCAGAAGCCAACAACTTGGTTTCCATTATCTTAAGGATTTTCCTCAACTCTTGTTTTTCATCACAGGAGAGCGGTCTGCTTTGTCTGCGAGAAGTGAGGTTCGCATGCCTGGTGATTGTAAGTGTCACTTGTGTCAATGTTTATTTCACTGTAGAGGGAGAGGGTGGGAGTGAGTCCCTAGTCAGTGGGAGGAAGCCCCAACTCTGTTAGGAACACACAACACAATAGGACATGCACAACTTCCGGAGGAACAGTCCACATGGATGTGCCAGTCACAACACACAAGGGAAGATAACACGTATAACAATCAGTGGATGAGTCCGCGCGAGTGCAATAGTTGTTATGGCAAGTTTTATGTGAAAGGTCTCTCTGATGTCCAGGGAGGTAACCACCACAGGCAGGATAGCATTAATAGCATATACAACACAGGTTCATTAACAGATTTTGTATTACAACAAGTGAATGATTTCAAGTGTTAAACACAGATTAAAGAAACATGAATTACAAGTGTTCAAGATTAGTCTTACAACAGTTACAATACATGTGTGAAAATGTGTTGGCCTGTTAACAGGCTTCTGAATTAAGAAAAAATTCCAAGACACATCGTTACACCATACATCACTAACCCCGTGGAAGGGGCATTGGAGCCACTACGTACTCCTCAAAGAAAAAATTACATATTCTCAGGACTATATGGGAGGAGTTGAGGTGAAAAGTCCTTTGCATTTACAAATGAGGGGGTATTTATAGCCAAGGGTGAAACTGACCCTTGTGGTTGTTCGACTACCCTCATGACTGTTTGACTTCCATGACTCTTCGACTTTACATGACTCTTTTTGCAACAAGTGGGTCTCTTGGACTTCCACGTTACATTACATTGATAGACAGTATGACCCATAGTATGGATGTGGACGGCATGACTCAACATGATAGTGCTGGTACATTCGTGCTGCTACTGGTGTGCATGTCGAGTTGCAATGCTACTGGGTGATGGATGTCCTCATGGTCTATCGCAGCTTCACCTCTACATTGAAAAGTGCACGGAGTCTTCGATGGTCGTTGGTTGGCTTGATGTTTCTTTTTCATGTTACTCCTTGCTTGTATGTTGGAAGGCTTAACAGGTTCTTCTATTCATGAAAGGTGCATTTTCATCCGTTCATCTGTCCGTGAACACATCTTGCATTTTTGCTCGTCCGTCCGCCCGCGAACACATTTTTGCATGATCATCTATTCACGAGCACATATATTTGCATGCATCATTTGTTCATCTGTTGGTGAACCTATCCTTCTACATGTGATCCCTTTGTTCATCACACTTGTCATCGTGCCATTTTTGTTTGTGTACATGTTCCTATAGTCACTCATGATGAGACGACACCAATTCCAAAAACCTCCTAGTCTACCATGATACATGATCATTTCAGATGTAGGTGACCAGGAGAGGCAACAAGGTTGTGAGGTGGGATGGAGGCTTTGGGCACTGCTAATGAAAATTGTGTAAGAGTCACTAGGTGATGAAGATGGGAAATCTGGATCAACAGTGACTGTCCGCGAGGTCTGGCTCAACTAGAGGAAAAAACTGCACAATTTTGAGGGGAACAGTCTGGGCTGCAGGAAGGTTGGGCACGCAAAATCTGCGTAGTTTTCGGAATGACCGGGTAGTGGGAGCTTGAAAGCCAAAACTGCGCAATTCTTGGAGGGAACTAACAGCTAGCTGCTAGGACACTAGCATCAAAAACTGCACAATTCCTGGAGGGAACTGGCAGTTTGTTGTTGGGTCACTGGCATGAAAAACTACGCAATTCCTGAGGGAAACTGGAAGTCAGCTGCTAAAGCTTGGCAGCAAAATCTGTGCAATTCCTGGAGGGAACTGGCAGTCTGCTGTCGGGAGATGCTAGTGGGAAAAACTACACTGATGCTAGGAGGTTGGCATGCTAATCACCTCTACGTAGTTTCTGAGCTGAGCGGATTGTTGGGCATCAAAGAGCTTGCTCATGAAAACTGCACAATTTTCTAGGTGAGCAGTTGGTCGACTGTCGGGAGGCCTGGATGGAAAAACTACGCAATTTTCAAAGGGAGACAAGGACAGGCACTAGGTGTCTGTCTGACCTATCTACACAAATTTCTCAGTTAGCAAAGCGGGCAAGATTTGTAGCCTCTACGCAATTTTTTAGGAGAGTGAGTCCCGGGGTGGCTGCTAGGTCAAACTCTCTGGTTGACCAACATGAAGGTGGATTGATTCGCTTGCGGGCAACACAGCTTGAAATGACTTGCCTGGTTCTTCTGCGTTGTTCCAGGTGACAATCAATTGAGTCGGTGGTGGGGTGATGGTCTGGCTATTAGAGGGGAGTCTGGTTGTCAAAACTTCAACAAAAATGACTAAGTTTGTGGATGAGTGAAAGGTTCATATGTGATCCTACAAACACATACTTACATGACTCGACAACGAGACAACTCAAACCATCCAAACACACATGTTCAACATGACTGGTCGATGGTACAAGAGACAAGCATGATACTTGTGATTGATCGTTGGTCAACCGTGACGAAGCTTGCACAACAGTGAATGCGACTCCGTGTGTGAGTGTAATAGATGTTTTCAGAGCGAACACAACAAGTACACACGAAATGAAGACCTTGAGCATGACCAAAACATGGTTGCAAGCATGACATTGACATCAACATGTAAAAATTGGATGAAATGAACAAGAAATGTGGATGCAAAGACTCACACGAGCTCGCAAAGTGAACCCGAGTGTGTGCATTCATCAAGTGAAACTCTCAAGGGAGGCTTCAAAATTAGGTGTAGGCAAAAATTTTGGAGGGTGGTTGTAGCCGCTACAACACTTGGTGACACACTGGTAGAACTCCAGCTCCTCTGTTTTGGTTCATTACTAGCATAGGGCCTTGGTCTTTCGGGGAGTATTGAATCGATGTGTAGGTTACTTCAGCTTCCCCACTTATCCCATGGACATACATGGTTCACCTTTTTCCAACTCAGTCAAACATAATCAAAAGTCTAGCTTGATCACAGTGTTTCAAATTTGGGAAGGGTATTTTAGGTCGCGAGTTAAAGATTTTCAGAGTATAATTTTTCATCTCTAGTGTTGCTCCACTGCCAGCAGGCCTAGACAGTACCCCGACAAAGTCACACAGGAACACAGGCATTGCTCCACTGCCAGCGAGCCCGATCAGTACCCCGATGGAGTTGCATGCTTCACTTCTCTACAAAGGAAGCCTTTCTCTTCTTTCACCTTTGTATTTTTCAAGAGGACTGTGCATAGGCACTTATTTATTTTTTGGGGTAGAAGAGGGATCCCGACTTATTGAGAGCATAAGAGGTTGTTCCTTTAAAGAAGCATGTAAGACCTCTGACATAGGTTTGCTCGTTTAGATTTTCCCCCTCAACATTTCTACTAGTTGGATGAGATTGAACACACAGAGTAGACGGTTGAGTACAGGCATGGGGCTTCCCAATGTGGACACAGGTTCATGGTTGAACCAAAACCTCCCTTGCAGACAGCTCGTATTTTCCGTCAGGACTTCATCAGTCAAAGGTTATAACCAAGCACAGAGAAGACATACATAATACTAGCCAAGTCCTGCAGTGTCACAAGTCTCTGTAAATTTCAGCCACATACTCTATTCAAAATCCAGAACGTAGTAGTTAGTAGCACTTATTTCCGGAAACAAAAATAGTAAAGTATTAAGCAACTTAACAAACGAAAACAAAAATAGTAAGTGAAAGAACAAATGAAAATACAGATAATAAGCAAGGCAAAAAAAAATGAAACAACAAGCAGCAAGCATACTATGTACATGGCATGGGGTGTGGCCCAGCCTATTGGAAGTAATGCTTGATATCTTGGTCCTTGACATGAATGTTTTCAATCCTCCCGTCAAGTGATGGAAGACGGTACGTGTGTGGACCAAGCTTCTCATAGACCAGTATAAGGCTATGAGGTTCCGCTAATAGAACCTGGTGGTATTCCAAAAGACCTTTAAGTGAAGACGACACTACTGCTTTAGATACTGCATGCAACATAAGCTTTGATGATGGCACGGGGTAGTTTTTTTTATTCCGGGAGCAGTTCAAATTTTTGAAATCAATTCAAAAGCAAATTTCCCTGGATTTATTATGTTCTGAACTTAAATTAGAAACCAATGTATGATGACGAACGTTGTAAGTAATCCAAACATCCAAAATCTTAGTCAATTTTTTCTGTATAAGAAGTTCAAATGACATATGTGTTTTACCTGGATTTGGTTGCAATGGCTTGGCTGTTCCTTTACATGGAATCCCGCATTAGATTATTCATGTGTCGTATGTACTCAGGTCGTCATCTGCCCATGCGGACACATCCCGGTATTGTTTGATCAAGTGCTCAAAAGCTTGTCATTTTTGCTGTGTGCAGTTTGTACCAAGACTAACTATCTTTGGATCATTATTGGTTCCCAGGTTCCTCTGTTCATTCATAGTGGTGGACCTATGGGTTTCGTTGTTTTTTGTCTCTTGACAGAAGTTCTGTAAGTCATAGAGCTTGTTGAGAGGAACCACACCCTTCGGGATGGGGTTTCCTTTCTTGCCATCAGCTATAGTTTTCAGGGGCTACTTGTGCTCATCTCCATCATCTTTTGTGTCCTTGAAAGCATCAACCCTGTTCACGGGGTGCAGTATCACTTTGAGTGTGACCATGTTGAGGCTGATAGCCTTTTGCAAGCCCAACATGAGTGATTCATACTCAGCAATGTTGTTTGTGCACTCAGACTTCAAGCATCTTGAAACCATGCATTTTTTGTTGTTTCGGGCGACTGAGATACACCCAGTTCTTGAGTCGTCATTCGTTTTTGATCCGTCAAAATACATGGCCCACAACTCGTCTCTACCCAAACTGTTTGACATGCTATTACTCCTACTACTACTGTTGCTACTGCTACTGCTACTATCGGTAGAATGCATTGTACAAGTTTCATTACCATCAGTTGGGCACAGAACGAGTCCCAACTATGTGTCTCGTGGGGTTGGAGTTGGTTGTGCAAGATAACACCCCATTGTTGTTTCCAGGAGGTAGTTTCCAAACATGAGTTATGCAAAGGCCAAGGGTTCATTTTGTCTATTACGGGGAGTAAAATTGTGCTTCATATAACTCTCAGACAATACCTGGATTTGGTTGCATTTTCCCTTGTACGAAAGCCACATGTGGGACTAGTCTGTAGCAAAATATTTGTCCAGCTTGTTGGACCAGTCTATGCTAAGTAGTAGACTGTTTGCTTATGGTATGTCCACAACAACTATGTTGATGCATTGGTGGACTCAAATATCATGAGATAATCGGATGATCATGTCTCATAGTTCACCAATGGCTGGAACCATTGTTCGGTCAAGTTAGATGATTCGCGCAAATGTCTCGCTCCGTTGTGCATTGATACTATTCACAATGGAGAGTTGAATTACATTAGCTATCGCATCAGAATCAACCAAGAAGTTGTGAACATTGTAGTTAAAAATTTCAAAGGATATTAGGAATTGAGGGAAACCTAAGTTTGCTTCTTCCATCTGAAGTGTGTTGAGCACAGTAGAAAGTGATCCGGAAGGTTCACTTGCTCCCTTGTTGGTAGAGGTTACATTGTCCATTTCTGTCTATCCCAATGCACGCAACAGGATGTATTGCTGACTCTGGATCCTAGCTAACTTGAACAAGATAATTTTCACTTGAGTTTTCTTCATGGCATCTATAATGTTTTACTCCATAGGTGGTAGACTCACCAAGGTATCCAGGGTAGAACGGATGTTCGTGTTGTCTGGCGGAGTGTTCTACAGCTTGCTGCTCATAGACGTACTCTTGTCTGCCACTGTGTTCCTGGACTTGCTTTGTGTTTTCTGCTTTGAGGTGGCCGGTGGATCAACCTTCCTCATTAGTAGTCTCATCTTTTCTTGTGCTTCCCCAAGTGTAAGGGGAGACCCTTTGCTCCTGAGATTGTAATGGTCATTTTTCTTTTGGGGTCGCTTCTCAGTGTTCATCTTTGGCATTGCTTGCAAGCACTGATACGTATTCACCACATGCCTAGAACTTGATGGTTCACTAGGTGCAACCTCTTCATCATCATCAATGTCTTCTAGCTACTCCTGCATACTATTTTCCGCATCGAGTGTATGACTGCATACAGAGCTTGCGACTCACTTCCAGTCCGAACAAGATTTCTCGGGGTGATGTTCTTCGTGGAATGAATAGAACTTGGGATATGCGCACTGTTCGACCTGGACCACAGATTTCTGGGTAGTTTTTGGAGCGAAACAGTTTCTTCTTGATGAGATGCTTGCCTGTCTCTACCTGGGTAGATGGCTGCTTGCAGACATGTCCCTTTTCTGTTGTTTGAGCTCGAACACTTCCGTAGTCAAGTTCTTGACGAGGCGAGTGAGGGTTTCAATATTAGTTGCTTCATTTTCTCTACCCTTTCTCGCCATCGCTTCGGATTTCCTGCTCGCATATTTGGAGTCCTTTTTTGATTTGTCATCCTTGATTACTCCAATTGTGTGCAAGTATTTTTCCACAACAATATCCTCTTCGCAGTTTTCCAAGAGTGTTGGTTTCATAGTTCGCTTGACGAACTACGCAATGCTGGTCAGCAGTGTGGATGTGTAGTAATCAATAGTGATGGATTCATGAGGTGTGGTGTCCGTTGTAAATTTTTCAATATTCACGTAAAAATTTGATTGAAGTCTTTTACTTTTTATTTTCCTTCCATATTTAGGCTTCCCAATTCTTTGAGTAGCATGGTTGGGGTCTTGTCATCAGCAAACTTTTCAAGGAACATGCATTTGAATTCACCCTAGTTCTGTATAGAGTTAGGTGGAAGGTTGTGATACCATGCAGCTGCGTGATTGTCCAAGGTACATGGAAACAATCTACGTGCTACGTTATCATACCGTACCTCGAGGGTCTACAGTTGTAGGTAGAAGTTGTCCAAGTGATCTTCTGCCTTCACCAGGATGTTAGGGTTAAACTTGATGTTCATTCTCTTCGCTCGCTTTGACATCTTGTGCAGAACAACTGGAAGAGCCAATGGTCCCTGAGTCATCCATTCTAGATTTGGGTCAGCCATCTCTTCTTCTTCTTCGTCCTCCTCCTCTCTTTTAGAATATGACAATTCCGGCTCTGAATCCGTTGGTTCGTCTCTACCTCCACCTCCTCTGCTGCCTTCCCCTCCACCTTCTGTATCGAAGTTTGATCCCAATATCACAAGAGTGTCTTGTTCACCTTACCAGAAGACCGAAGGTTCCTCTCCATATTCAATAGCTTCTATTAGACCTTCAACTGTGGCAAGGAGTGCTTCTTCCACCGATGATACAACAACTTATGTAGGAGTGGCTTTTGGCTTTCTTGATGCATATGGAAGGTGTTGTATACCTAGGATCTGTTCGACTTATTTTGTGAACTAGCGAGTGATGGGATGGATGGAGTGAAGGTGATGATACTAAATCTTGTGTTCAGTCCTGGGAGGTGAGGAATAACCAACTGCAAAGTCGCACGTAGGTGAGAGGGAGTGCGAGTTACTACCTTGACCAGATGGTTGATGAATCAGTGTGATAGGATGTTCATCCATATACAACCGGTTGCACTCCTTCTAGAGCCAGAAATGTTGACAATGATGGACCTACCAACATTCAGGGGATCACCCCGATATGAAGTCCCAATTAGAACTTAAACCATTTGGTGAGGGAGTCCCATCTAGTATGATGGCCCAGTTGTCATTATCTTAAGGATTCGCCTCAACTCTTGCTTGTAAACACAAGAGAGTGGTCTTCTTTGTCTTCGAGAAGTGAGGTTCATGTTCCTGGTGATTGTAAGTGTCACTTGTGTCAATGGTTCTTTCACTATAGAGGGAGAGGGTGGGAGTAAGTCCCAAGTCAGTTGGGAGGAAGCCCTAACTCTACTAGGAACACACAACACAATAGGACATGCACAACTTCCGGAGCAACAGTCCACACAAATGCAGCAGTCACAACACACAAGGGAAGATAACACGTATAACACTCAGCGAATGAGTCTACGTGAGTGCAATGGTTGTTATAGAAATTTTTATGTGAAATGTTTATCTAATGTTTAGGGAGGTAGCCACCATGGGAAGGACAACATTAATAACATACACAACACATTTTCATTAATATATTATGTATTACAACAAGTCAATGAGTTCAAGTGTTAAGCAAAGGTTAAAGAAACATGCATTACAAGTGTTCAAGATTAGTCTTACAAAAGTTAAAATACATGTGTGAAAATGTGTTGGCCTGTTAGCAGGCTTTTAAATTAAGTGAAAATTCCAAGACACATCGTTACACCATATGTCACTAACCCTGTAGGTGGGCCATTGGAGCCACTACTTACTCCTAAAATAAAATATTACAAACTCTCAAGGCTATGTGGGAGGAGTTGAGGTCAAAATTCCTTTGCATGTACAAATGAGGAGGTATTTATAGCCAACGGTGAAACTGACCCTTGTGGTTGTTCAACTACCCTCATGATTATTTGACTTCCATCACTCTTCGACTTTACATGACTGTTTGTACAAAAAATGGGTCTCTTGGACTTCCACATTACATTACATTGATAGACAGTATGGCCCATAGTAGGGATGTGGATGACATGACTCGACATGACAGTGCTGGTACATTTGTGCTGCTGTTGGTGTGCATGTTGAGCTACAATGCTACTGGGTGATGAATGTCCTCATGGTGTGTCACAGCGTCACCTCCACATCGCAAAGTGCACGGATTCTTCGATGGTCGTTGGTTCACTTGATGTTCCTTTTGCACATTTCTCCTTGCTTATATGTTGTAATTCTTGATAGGTTCATCTGTTCACGAAAGGTGGATGTTCATCTATTCATCCGTCCGTGAGCACATCTTGCATGTTTGCTCATTTGTCTATCCACGAACACATATTTGCATGATCATCCGTTTTCAAGCACATCTCTTTGCATGCATCATTTTTTCATCCGTTGGTGAACCTATACTTCTGCATGTTCTCCCTTCATGCATCCCACTAGTCATCACACCATGTTTGTTTGTGTACCTATTCCCACAATCACTCATGACGAGATGACATCAAATCCAAAAACCTCCTAGTCTACCATGATACATGATCATTTTGGATGCAAGTGACCAAGAGAGGAAACAAGGTTGTGAGGTGGGATGAAGGCTCCGGGCACTGCTGATGAAAACTGCGCAACAATCATTGGGTGATGAAGATGGGAAATACAGATCGACAATGACTGTCTATAAGGTCTGGCTCAGCTAGAGGACAAAAAATATGCAGCTTTTGAGGGGAACAGTTCGGGCTACAGGAAGGTTGGGTAGGCAGAATATGTGCAGTTTCCAGAATGAGCGAGCAATGGAATCTTGGCAGCCAAAACCCCGCAATTCTTGGAGGAAACTAGCAGTTAGCTGCTGGGACATTAGCAACAAAAAATTCACAATTCCGGGACACTACTGGGAGATTCTAGTGGGAAAAACTGTGTTGATGCTTGGAGGTTGGCCTGTTGAACACTTTTGCATAGTTTCTAAGCTGAGCAGACTACTGGGAAGTAGGGAGCTTGCTCATGAAAACTACACAATTTTTTGGGTGAGTAGTCAGTCGACTATTGGGAGGCTTGGCTGGAAAAATTGCACAATTTTCTTAGTTAGCGAAGTAGGAAAGGTCTACAGCCTCTATGAAAGTTTTGAGGGGAGTGAGTCTCAGGGTGGCTGCTGGGTCAAACTGGTTGACCAGCATGAAGGCAGATTGATTTTCTTGCGGGAAGCGCAGCTTGAAATGACTTGGTGCTTCTGCACTATTCTGGGTGACAGTTGATCGAGTTGATGGCGGGATGATGATCCAGTTATTAGAGGGGAGTCTGGTCGTTAGAACTTCAGCAAAAATGACTATGTGAATGAGTGAAAGATGCATATGTGATCCTGCAAATACACACTTACATGACTCGACAACGAGACAACTCAAACCATCCAGACACACATGTTCAACATGACTGACTGACGGTGCAAGCAACAAGCATGACACTTGTGATTGATCATTGGTCAACCGTGACGACGCTTGCATGATAGTGAATGTGTCTCTGTGTGTGAGTGCGACAGGTGTTTTCATAGCGAACACAATAAGTACACACGAAGCGAAGACCTTGAGCATGACCAAAACATGGTCACAAGCATGACATTGACATCAACATGAAAAACTTGGATGAAATGAACAAGAAAGCCGGATGCAAAGACTCACACGAGCTCATGGAGTGAACCCGAGTTTGTGCAGTCATCAAGTGAAACTCTCAAGGGAGGCTGTTAAATTTGGTGTAGGCCAAAATTTTGGAGGGTGGTTGTAGCCACCACAACAGAAGGATATGAAATATAATGACGCAAAACAAAAACATGAAACACATCATGCATACGTGCTAAATATGGAGGTAAGGCAAGCCTATATGCCACCAACCCTTTCCTTTGTAATATTTCAAAACATCCCACAAACTATGGAGACAATTTTTCTCCCTTTCCAAATCTTATAGAGCTTTTTTGGGGCCTTACTCTCAGGAACACCTTATCTCCCACTTCATAACTTTGGTCTATCTGATGAGCATCAACATAGCTCTTTTGTCGATCTTGAGCTTCTTTCAGCCTCCCCCTAATCATAGTGATTTTTTCTTCCATCTCTTGCACCACTTCTGGTCATATTAATACTCGATACTCTAGTCGGTCCCAACTAAGAGGTGTTTTGCAAGATCTTCCATATAAGAACTCAAATGGCGCCATCTTGATGGAACTTTGATAACTATTATTGTAAGAAAATTCCACGAGGGGTAAAACTCCTCCCATCTCTTTTGTTGGTCCATCACATACATCTGTATCATGTGCTCTAGGATTTGATTAGCCCTCTCTATCTCCCCATCTGTCTCAGGGTGATAAGAAGTGTTGAAGTTAAATTGGGTTCCCAAGGCTTCTTGGAAACTGGTCCAAAATATTCCTGTAAACATTGCTCCCCTATCTGATATGATCTTCCTAGGCACTCCATGTAATCTCACAATCTCATGAATAAAAACTCTGGATATCTCTCATGCTAAATGTAGTCTTAACTGGTATAAAATGGGAACTTTTGGTCAACGTGTCCACCACTACAAATATGGAATCATGTCTTCTTGAGATCATTGGTAGTCCCACAATGAATTCCATTGATATAACTTCCCATTTAGATTATGGTATCTCATGGGGTTGCAATAACCCAATTGGATGCCTATGTTCGGCTTTTATGCATTGACACTCTAAGCATCTTTATACCAAGTTTATGATGTCCTTCTTCATCCCTTTCCAAAATAAAAGTGGTTTCAGGTCCACACTCATCTTCTTAACACCAGGATGTGCCATGTATACTACACGATGTGCTTCATTCAAGATTAACTGACATATATCTTCATTCAGTGGCACATATATCCCTCCCTGAAATCGTAGTAGCCCATCACTATCAAGGGAGTATTCTTCATATTTTGAGACCCTCATTTCATCCTTCCTCAAACTTTTTCTAAGCTCCTGGTACCAGGTGTCCTTAAATTGCAAGTCAAGAAAATTCTCCCTCAAATTTGTCATTAAGGGAATCACTGAAAATATCCAAGGCCTCCTACTTAAAGTATAAACCACCCTATTTACCATTTCTTTTATCTAAGTAATATCAAAATCATATTCATTGATTAGCTCAGACCACCATCTTTGTCTTGCATTTAAGTGGTCTTGAGTGAATATGTGTTGTAGCCCACAATGGTCAGTCCTAAGATCAAACTTCCCTCCTAGAAGATAGTGTCTCTAAATCTTTAGTGCATAAACAATTGATGCCATTTCTAGATCATTGGTTGTGTATTTCTGTTCATGGGTTCTAAGTTTCCTTGATGCATAAGCTATTACTCTTCCTTCTTGCATCAATACATAACCCAACCCTTCCTTGGAGGCATCAGTGCAAACCAAAAATTCTTCTTCCATATCCGACACCTTCAAAATTGGTGTTGTCGTTAATAGCACCTTTAACCTTTGGAATGCCTCTTCAAATTTTTCAGTCCAAATGAATTTCTTCTTCTTTCTTTGGAGCTTGGTAATGGGGATTGATATCTTCGAAAACCCTTTAGCAAATCTACGATAATACCCTGCCATGCCCATGAAAATTTGTATTTCATGAACATTGGTTAGTGTTGGCCATTTCATTATGGCCTCGATCTTTGTTTGGTCTACGGCGATACCATCCCCAGAGATAATGTGGCCAAGATAATGAATCTTAGTTTGGTAAAAGGAACACTTTGGCCACTTCCCGTATAATTTGTTTTCTCTAAGACATTATAGAACTATCCTCAAGTGTTCATCATGCTCTTCACTCCATTCATCAAACTCATGAAAACACCCAAGGCATTTGTCAGTTCAAAGGGGAAAACTACGAATTCATAATGCCCAAATCTTGTCTTAAAGGTTGTCTTCGGGATATCTTCTTCCCTAAATCTCAACTGATGATATCCCGACCTTAGATTTATCTTTGAAAACATAGTTTCCTCCCTTATTTGATCAAACAATTCATCTATCCTTGGTAAAGGGTATTGATTTTTATCGTCACTTTGTTCAACTAGCTGTAGTCAATGCACAGTCGCCAAGACCCATCCTTCTTCTCAATGAAAATCACCGGGGCTCCCCACAAAGATCTGCTAGGTCATATGAACCCCAAGTCCAATAATTCCTTTAATTGGATTTGCAATTCCTTTAGCTCTGGAGCCGACATATGATAGGGTTCCTTTGCAATAGACTTAGTGTCTGGTTTAAGGTCGATGGTGAAATCAATTTCCCTTTTTGAGGGTATCCTAGGTAGCTCTTCGAGAAATACATTTTTAAATTCAATAATAATTGGATGTTTATCAAGGTTTTCATAATCACCCTTATCATTTATAGCTACCACCGTGAACATTTGACATCCCTTTCACCTACATTTCATTAGTTGAATGGAGGATATGAACCTCAAAGACACCCCTCAGTTCTTTCCCCTCAATGATTTTCTTTGGTCGTCATCGTCTGTGAAATGTAGTACCTTGTCTTTGTAGTCTAGGAGTGCCTCATGTCGTTCCAACCAATCCATTCCTATAACTACGTCATAGACACCTAAGATTGTAGAGAACAAGGATATCTTGGTCTTACATACACCTAGGTCCACTTCACAATCCTTCCTACATTTCTTTTCATACCGCATGCCGACTCCTTTCTCAATGGCTCAATGTGAAAATGCAGCTTCTTCAAATGCTTCTTCAAATGATTATGGATTTCTACATGTCTAAATTCATGTTGTTCAATTTATTTATGTTTAATCCTTGATAATGAATTTAGAGAAATAAAAGAATCAGTAGATCCTGGATCTATTAAAATGACAAAACTCATACCATCAATTTTTCCTGAGTTTTCCAACACACTGGACTGGTGTTTGACCTGGTGATTATTCACCGCTACATGGATGTGTTGAGCCTTCCCCAGATCCCCCACCATAATTTCTTTCTTAGTTGAGTTGGTATTACCTATCTTTTGAGGAAATCCCTCTCGTAGTGAGGATATCCACAAGTCCAACACTCCCTCTTAGGATCTTGGCTCCTACAACCAACTAAACCGGGAATTGGCCTAGAACTCTATTGGAAAGAGCCAAACTATTGGGCTCAGTGCTGAGGTGGTGTGACTTGTTGTTGTCACATAGGATAGTGATATTGTGGTTGACGAGTTTGTTGAGGTACCCTATGTGGCTACTAAGATAGATGCCTATATGGTGTTCTTTTATTTCCTTTTGACCACTTTTGATGATTAAGCACATGACCCCTTTGAAAATTTGTATGTTCCATACTATTTCCACTTGGTAATCTTGATCCTGTGGGCCTTGTTAACTTACTAGGTCCACTGCTTATTATCTCCTCCTCTGCAATGATCACCTGCTGAACTGCCTCGTGCAAGCTGTGAGGCATTAAGATCCTAGCCTTGTCCTGAATGTTAACATTTAGTCCATACATAAATGTGTTCACTTTGAGCCTTTCTGTGTTTAATTGAGGGGCATAATGGAGTAATTACATGAAACGAGCCTCATACTCTGGTACTGAGTGACTCCCTTTCTTTAATGCATTGAATTCATTTAGTTTCCTCTCATGGAATTCCTTTCACAAGTAATGTTCTCTAAACTTTTCTTCAAATAATTCCCAAGTTACTTCTGAGATATCCATCCCCAATTAGGTTAATAATGTCTTCCACCAAAGTAGTGTGTTTCCCTTTAGCTGGAATATACACATCGTGGCCTTCAAGTTTGAGGTGTAATCTCTAAGGGTAAAGCACATAGCCATGTTTTCTAAACATGCCTCTGCAGATTGACCATCTGTGGACTCCCAAAACTCTGTAAATTTGATCTTTTCCAAATCTCAACATATATAATTTCTTATAGCGTTTTCGGGTGCTTTGTTTTGTATGACAGGTCCTCCATGCTGTTGTTCTAGACAATTTATTAATGCCTCAAAAATGTGCTAGAATGATCTCATTGAATTCAACACTTCTCTGACTGGTATCTGTTCTGGTGTTGTGATGTTTTCCCCATCATTGGGTGGGGTGGCATGAGTTGGCTGTTGTGGTGGCACCATGTTGCGCCCTTTAGTTTCCACACTCCTTCTTGTACCTCCTCTAACCATGGTTCACCAGTGAACCCTACCACAAGTTAACATGATTTTCTTTATAGCATAAAACCAATCAAATAAATATTGTAACCAACTCGAGTGGTTCTATAATTTTTTGTTATCATTATATAATTACAAAGGAATAATTTATGCATTTGTAAGTTCTTTATGATATAATTCACCTATCAATTTCAAACCTTCCTATAAGATTTAATCATAAGGATACAATCAATCTAACTCAACATAGTAGGCTTAGACTATATTATGTCATGTAAATGGTAGAGGTGATTGGTAGCATTATCATAACATAAACTAAGAATGTCATTAGTAAAAAAAGAGAGAATAAGTTTCTAATGTTCTATGATTTCAATAATGGAAGTACCAAAAACTCAAATATTAATAATAAGCATAGATAATATTGTGTTATATAGCATATGACTAGAATAGGGTAATTATCATATTACATGCATGTAGGATAGGGATACCAATTGGAAACAATGGATAATTTGGAATTACTTTAATAACTATTTATATATAAGTGCTTGTATAGTTAGAAGTGTATGGTATGATACAATGTTATACCTTAGTATATAAGATATCTAAGAACCAAGATTAATAATGAAAGAATATATACAATAATAAATTCCATTATTTATATGGAAAAATAATTAAATAATTAAATGAATGTAATGATTCTGAGAATGTTAAACTAGTACAACCATGTAATTTAGATGGTTGGAATGCCATAGGCATTAGTGCAAGAGTTACTTGGGACATTATTCACTTTCTGGTAAATAAGAAAATCTACCAAGAGTTTTTTCCCACCATTATTTATGCACTTCCTTGCCTAAATTTAGATAGAAGTGAACATGTGAACATTGTGATTTACCATGGTAATGTCTACCAAAATTTATGCAAGTTGTTGAACAACTTTAGGTAGGGAAAATTATTGAGATGGTATTAAGAATAATCTAACTATATGAATATATCAAATTTTCCCACGGGGCTTTGGATTGATGGTGAATGGGTGCACTGTCAAGGCACTCCTTGCAATAGGTCACTGGTTCAAATCCCTCGTGGGTGCTTACCTACAAAAAAAAAAAGAATGTATCAAATTTAAATTTAATATTAATTTAGACTTAGTTAACAACTTTACTTCCAGTAAATATAAATCCTCAAAACACTTAACCCCTTTAACCTTCTTGTAAAAAGTGTTTTTTTTTTTTACGAGACATTATTACCATGTTGTAATATCTCAAATCCAATATATTATCATTGTTAATAACCATAATTAACAATTTAATAAAAATAGAATCCTTGAAATCCTTTAGGCTCAGCATTATTTTGCAACAACTTTAAATTCTAGTCACAAGAAAGTAAAAATATTTATATATGATCTACTTTAAACTCAAAATACATGCCATATATATTCATAACTAGATATTAATAGTGCTTCCTATACCATTTTTTTCGCCATCTAAAAGACTTATTTAATGTGTGAAAATTACAAATTATGCATCTTGTGTTCGTTTCTTGACTCTCTTGGATCAACTCACATGTTGTTTGCCACTGTTTCTATTTTTTTTTACAGGAACCTTTATCTTAATATGATTGGGGAGGATAAGATTGGATTCCAAAAAGAAACACCTAGTGAGTAGATGATACAGTGATAATTGACATGATGCCCACTATCAATAATTGTGGTTCAACCTACAGATCTACCTAACTTAGTTAATTTCCATCGTATTAATAACTGTAATTCAACTTACAGTCTATCTAACTTAGTGAATTTCTAGCGGCGATTTATGGTGTTGTGCATTGTTGGTGTTACTAGACAACTGTTTTGATTATTAGATGTATACTATTTCTATTAAAGACTTAATATAATATTTGAAAATTAAAAGACATATTTTGCAGGGAAATGACTCTTAAATAGTCTATAAACATTTAGACAAAATTAATTTGAATAACATCATAAATTCTAATATTCTTTATGTTATTTTATAGTTCTTATGTTGTTAAATAAAGTTGATCAAACTTTTAGACTACATTTAACAATGTATATATATATATATATATATATATATATATATATATATATATATATATATATATATATATATATATATATATATATATATCGTCGACCCTATTGGGTTCACGTGTATTTACAGCGTAATTGTAAATGTGTTCTAACAGTGTGGAAATGTCCAGCATTAATCGCCAACTTATTTTGCTAAGAATGGAGCAAATTGTGGCACTTGATAATAGGGATTATGAAGATTTCAGTTAATTGAATTTATAGATATAGTAGTGAGAATGAGTAGTGTAAAAAATATCATTCCTGATTGTGAATCCCCTAATTGTGAGTTTATTACACATTACAACTCAAACTTCAGATCACTGGATCGATTTTATTGGGCATTACCTCTAGAACTCTAGATCACTAGACGATCAACTTAATGATTATACGATATGTGGAATCAGAAAGACCACAAGGGAACTTGATTTAATGACTACAACTTTTATATAAATATATATTTCCTCACAACAAAGTGATTAGCAAAGTGTCAAACATCATTTATACTTCAGTGATTGCCTCGTCATTATGGTTGTATTGAAATTTTTCATGTAGCAGGATCCGACAATCGAATGCAGTTGTAGTTCTTTAAGGTGTTGAATCAATGATTAATAACAAAGTTTGGGCCAACAATGCCATCATTATATCATTTGAAAATGATGGTGTATTTTATCTTAAGATTCAAAATTAAACTTTGTCTACTTATGCGCTTTGACTTAAACCAACTTCTATATTTGGCAATGGAAACTAGGTAACCATGAATATATAGCTTCACATAGACTTCACTTTTATTATTATAACAGCATGTTCGAGTTCCTCAGACTTAGGTTCATTGGATTAGTGGAATAGCCACCTTATAGCCATTGTATTTTCCCATAGGTATTTACTAGCAGCAAAGTATATACTGAATCAATGGTGGCTCCTCTTCAACAGGTAGCTCTATGTGTGTAGGCTCTATCTTCTCCACCAAGGTGTCAATTGGGGCTATCAAAGAGGTCTCTAATAAAGGTGATTCATGTGCCACACTAGGTATATCGATGTTCTCCTCACCATCTTGTGGGCTCTCAGCATCATGCTCAACCTCTTCCTCAAGCTCTTGATATCTAAAGCCAGGTATCCACCCACAAAAGTGCCCCCTGGTCTCACCCACTAACTGTCAATGTCCTGCCTGGTCCTTTTTAGGAGATCTAGTGCCCTGATCTGGTCGAATTTCCCCACATGATGTAGATTTCTACACCCCCATGGCCTGCTCACCTCTAACGTCTCTGTTGTAAGGTTGAGGATGGGTTTGGTCTGTCACCCTCCTTAACTAGGCCAACCGCTCATCGTCCCAATGAATTCTACCCCAGAATTTCTACATATTGTATTTCCCTTGAGCCATGGGTTTGACTCCAATTTCACCCATCATTAGGCACTTATACCCAAAGCTTCCATGATCTTCTGGCTAGTTTCCCACAGTTGGGCCAAGATCATGCTTTGATACCAGTGTAATGTCCCAAACTAGGAAAAATAGTGCTATACAAAGAAAACAATTAAAACAACACCATAAAATTGAAACATTCAATGTACACCCATAAAAAGTCCAGGAATAACCAACAGCTGAGCCATTTTATTATAATCTGGGAGGAAATTACAATAATGTGGAAGTGGTGCACCTGATCTTGCCTCAATGGCAAGCTACAAGCACCTAGTGATGAATGCTAGAAAGCTCAACGACTATAATAACCAACTTCTCCAAAAAACTATGCTACTGCTCCAAACTACATAGTTGCCTCAATTTGTCCCATGATTTTCCTTCTTTAGAGTGTGTCGGTTGGATAATTCATTCTTGCATACAAGACCGACCTCCCTAGTATCTAATGATATCTAGCGACAAGCACACCACACAAATTCTATCTTTCTCTAAATATGCAATTTATAAATAAAGGCAAACAAGTGTTTTAGGCCTACCTTGGGTCCAATGCAAGTTTGTGGAAGCCTCGCTCCATTGATCCAAATGAGCTCCCTTGTAGAGAATCTGCAAACACAAACAAGCACACACATTAAATAGCACCTGAAAAGCCAATATAATAAAACATACTTATCATGATGATCAAGGAATTCATGAAACAAATCAGATAAGACAATTTGTTGAGAAAAATGAATCTGATTGTATTAACTTTAATCAAATAAGAACTTTACAACCTTGGTGCCTTGATGCTGTACAAGCTCCTCCCAAGGTCCAGCGAGAAGTCTCCTCTACTTTGACAAGTTTCACTCTCTTCTCAATGAAGCCAAAAGGTATGTGATCTATCCTCTCAAGCTTAACTAGGAAGTCTCAATTCCAACAGCATTTACCCTCAAAAATGTTCAACTTCTAACCTCCCTAGCAACCAGCCCAATGCCTTAATTTATAGTGCAATGGAGGGAAGTTACTAGGTCCACCTTCAAAGGGATAAAGCCCTCCTTCAAAGGGATAAGCTCCTCTCATCAAGGGATTAGTCCTTCACTTTTGGGATGCATGAACCACCTAGGAGCGAACCATCCACGTCAAGATTCCTTCTAGAATCATCTAGAATTAACCCAAAGTGAGTTTTTAAGAATAAACTTGTGCCTTTTTTACTTTCACAGGGGTCTGTACCCACTCCTTTAGAGACAGAGCGGGCAGGTCCGCAGGTAACATGAACAAGGGGTGTGGGACCGCAGGAAACAGTGAGAGAAAGTGCGAAACCAGAGCTTTATTGATTTTAAGGTCTTTCTCTCATTTTCAAAGCTTGACATGAAGAGCTGAGGTTTGAGACTTGTTAAGGAGGACAGTATGAATGATGATAGACCCATACTGACTGCAAATATTCATGGTGACAATATTTTGTGTAACAGATCGCCCCCTAAAGTGCGAAGTCTGTAGTAGATGAGGATTTCATTTATCATCTAAGAAGAGTGAAGTACTTTATCATTTCAAGGATCATCTTATGGAGAGCCCGGTTGGAATCTATAAAAACATTCAATAAAAAATATATATATAAGATCATATCATCGCTGAGGTAGGCATTCCCATACTCAGATCAAAACTGATTAGAAAACTAACTACTGCTCTGATATAGGAATGATCTTGTAATACATCACAAGTATAGACACAGTATGGACGCAACCATCTGTTTATGAATAGTCCACTGTATAATGAATACAAAATTCCTCACAACCTAGATGGTGGAAACTAGATGCAGGGTCTTGATTTCTACTTCCCAAAATAGTACGATTCTAACCATGTGAATGAATGTGTCGAAGTCGAACATGGTAGAAACCACTTGATTACCAGTCAATGATGTAAACTATTAACAAGTGTGAGAGAAACCACCAGTAATTTCAATGGCTCTCAAAGTACTCAGTACAATCCATGAGATGTGAATAGATGTGTTGATGTCGAACATGTCACGGAATCCTTTGATTGAAGTTCAATGATGCAACCTATCGTCGAAGGCGAGAAACCTGCCATTAAGGCATGCAGATCCCAAGGTACTGACGATTTCTAGATCATCTTTCTAGATAATGAGTTGGAGTCAATAGAAAGCGATCCGTCATAGGCAAGCCCACAACATGAAATCATAGATCAATTTGAAGAAATTTAGTTGCAAGGATTGACTCAAGGATGGTCAAGATGGATGACAAATATTTTGCAGATGAATAGTTTATTTGCACTGACCTCTTGAACACATAACGACACAGCAGATGGTTTGGTGACAATTGACCCAAAGTTAATACCCAGAAACCAGTTGAAGACTTTCAATATGGTTTGATCAACTGTTAGGCAAAGGATTTCCCAACCTAGGTGAATAAAGGTGTCGTGTTCAAGAGTGGTTAAAAAGTATGACAAACAGGATCATTTTTCTCTCTTTTCCCCCACCATTTCTGGCAAGTACCTCTTTATTTTTGATAAGCTTGAGGAGGATAACATTTTCTTGATTTTAAGCTCATCCTTCGAATGAGTCCAACTTATTTTAAATTCAAACCCTAAGAAGGAGTGGTCCATTCCTGTTTGTATGAACAGGTCCTTTACTGTTAAATTTTAACGAGTCCAGTATAGGAGAAACTCGAAGTTTTTCAATTTTAGAAAGTCTGAAAAAACTTAAGAAGACTCCATGGTTGTCCTTTTTCGTAAATTTGTGTCTCCCAAGCCCGAAAAAGTATAAAATAATACTTGAGAGAACTACTTTATCATTACGACCAAGGAGTACTTTTCATAATTAGTGCCTCTGATCCGAAAAAGTAAAAAGCGACCAATGACACGTCGTTTTATAACCAATATCGAATTTGAAACAACAAAAATCTGGTAATCTTTTCATGTTTTTACAGTCAAAAAAGGGATGTAAGTGGACCATCTTTTTAGTTCCGTTTTAACGAGCTTAAAAAGAAAAACTCGGCAATATTTTCATGTTTTAGGAGTCAGAAAAGAGCTTAAAGGTGACTCTAATGTTTTTCGTCAAAAATGACCAATTTTGCCTGAAAAATCCGTTATCCTACACAAAAAATCAAACATTACTCATACTTGTTTAAAATAGATAAAAATGCTTCAAAAGTTACCTCTTTAAAGTGAAAAATAAACAAATTAACAATTCATTTATTCAAAAAATCTTATAAAAAGGGTTTTCGTAAATTCATTTTTACCGTTTGACTTCAGAGTGAGAAAAGAGAGCTTTTGGTCAGAAACATCCCGTGAAGATTGTGGAAAATCCGTCTGTTGGAATTGAACGTCGTCTCCTCCAGGTAATCTACATCATCCTACTCTTTCATTTCATCCGTTTCAAATTTTTTTTTAGGCTTTGATTTCATTTTTTAAGGAATTTTTAGGTTAAAAACCTGCGCGCGGGGGTCCGCAGGCATAGCATAGGTAACCTACGGACCCTGACTTTTTCATAAAAGGAAAAAAGTTAGGGGTCCGCACCTGCCGTGAAGGCAGAGTGCGGACCCATGCACTGTCCCTAATAGAGAGGGTGCGGTCCCCGCAGCAAAGGTTTTTAAACCTAAATTTCTCAAATTTCACCCAAAAATTTTGATTTTAGATATTCTAATTCGCCTTTTTATTGAATGTAGGGTATACATCATGCTTTATTGGCGAGAACAGGAGCACGAGGATGTAGATATCGCTGCGATAAATCATCAACCTTCGATTGATGCATTGAAGGCATGCGGCTTATACAAACTCTGGGCCATACCTGGCATGAGGGCCCAGGTGGACTTTTTGCAGTGGCTGGTAGACAGGTGGAACATACAGGACCAGTGCTTCTTTATTGGTGGTCACTAGCTCGAAATGGAGCCGGAAGACATTTACTTTTTGACTAGTTTGCCTAAGAGAGGTGAAAATTTGACTCTATTCGGGACTAGGCCAGGTGGCCAGTCTGTCGATAGCCTCCGGCTAGAGTTCTGCAACAACCAAACCAGAGACAAAGGGATAGATATCAAAACCATATCCCTTCCTGATCTCAAAGTGATTGCGTTTACTGTTAACAGGCTCTGCGAAAGCGCAACACTACATATAGCCACTAGATCCCAAATGCGGATGGCAGTAGACTGCTTTCGAGGCACCATCTTCAACTGGTGCGATGCTGTGTTGGCTAATATAAAAGGCCAACTGACTAGAGCAAAGAACAGACAACTGAAGACCTTTGGATATGGTGCTTTAGTTGTGAGCTTTGGTCTGGAGAGGGTTCCAATGTTGGTCCCACAACATCTCACTGTTGGAGCTGGACTTCCCCGAGAGCCCAAACTGATGCGTTGGGTTGCAGTTATGGCCCGTCATCTTGAGGAGGGAACAAAAGTCGTTCGATTCACTCCTGAGTATTTTCATTGGTTGGAGAACCAAGTTTTTTCTATTTAGGACTTTCCTTATGTTGGGGTAGATTATCGTGGTGACCCAGACATGGCTCTTCCACCAGGAGAGCAATGGGATGACTCGGGTAAAATCATTTTCAATATTTTCTAATTTAAAACTTTTTTTTTTTTCGTCCCAAAATTGATAGTAAAAGTTTAAAATGCAAATGTAGGCCCACAGAGGCCAGCCACTCTCCGGCCATATGAGAGGAAGCAACCAGCTGCAGCAGCACTAGACCCACAGGGCGAATCTACAGAGACCTTGGCCGAATTGGAGAGTCATCTAGAGCATTTGACAACAGACATTCCGAAGACCAGCATAGATGACATTCCTCTTAGGCTACAGCGCTATGTGATTGGGGTCCCAGGACCTTTCATGAGGTTCCTTTGTAGGGTGACCCATACAGTGGTTTCTCATCGTGATCATCACTAGTGATAGGATGATCGCCTGTTGTAGACACATATGACATTTTTTGCTTTTTTGTACTATCATTTTTTCCGATCATAAGGTGTTTTTCAACCTATGATCGAAGACGATGTATATTTTACACACTTCTATGTTATACTATATCACTATTACCGGCTTATCTTGTAAAACATGTTATGAAATGTTTTTAAATTTACTTGTATGATTATTGCAAATGTCTACTTAACATTCGAGAAGCAATTTCATCTGGTAATGTATTTAAATATCTTGGAATATGTTGATATTCAATATAGTCAAATTCACGTTCCAAGAGACGAACTCCCAAAAATAATCTCAATAACACTGGATTTCTGATGGCATATACTCTATTAAGTTGTAATACAACGAGTTCAGAATCTAACCTCACTATCAAACTCTGAATCCTAAATGAGATAGACTCAGATAATAACTCAATCACTGCACTATACTCGGCAATGTTGTTTGTTGTTTGACCAAGGCTTACCCCATGCAAAGATACCAACTCATCAGAGAGCGAATAGATAACCCAAGCTATAGAAGAAATGTTCCGTGTATTACGACAAGCGCCATCAGCAAAACCAATGTATGTTTGGAGACACATCGACATCTACAATATCAAGAGTAAAATCAAGATAAGCAAGAATAATGACAAAAAACACTCTCTAAGCTAAGCACACTTTTTAATCTAAAACACACCAGCTAGAAAGAAAACTAACCTAACTAAAAATTTCCAGACCCATATTTAAGCATAATATCTCTTCAGGTAAAGACCATTTTTGGGTTTACCTAAAGAGACCCCATCAAAGTCTACAAATTCGTAGGGCCCTTTTGCCAGCTTTCGCTTAACAACATAAGGACCATGCCACATTGGTACGAATTTTCCAACGCCTAATTTATCATTTTCTTGATTGTACAATAAGACTAGGTCTCCTTCTGAAAAATTACGAGGGGTAACATTTCGATCATACTGAGCTTTAATACGTTTGGCATGAGTTTCAATTGCTAATGCAACATCACGTCGATTCTCATCTAGCTGAGCCAAGTATAACAAACATTTTTCCTCTTCGAAAGTGGCTGGAAGTAATTCGATGGCCATTTTCAATGATGGGATTTTACATTCAATGGGTAACACAGCTTCCAGACCATAAACTAGTTAGAAAGGAGTGAAACCGGTTGACGTTTTTACTGAGGTTCAATACGCCCAAAGTGCTAAAAATAGCATGTTATGCCAATTCGACCTATGAATCCCAACGATTTGTCGGATCATGATGACTAGAACTTTGTTGATGGCTTCAACCAGACCATTAGCCTGTGGATAATATGGAGTTGAACTATCATGACGTAGGCAAAGTTGGTCTGTAAGTTCAGTCATCATAACGTTTCAAAAATGATGCCCATGATCAGTGATAATCGCTTGTGGGACACCAAACCTAGCAATTATATGATTGAACACGAAAATTGCAGCAGTTTTGCCGTCTACCTCAAATGTAGGCATCGCCTCGACCCACTTGGTAAAATAATCTACCGCAAAGATGATATACGCATGCCCCCCAACCGAGTGAGGGTTACATGTAATAAAATCGATACCCCATTTCACAAAAGGACCGATGGCAATTATAGGGTGGAGAGGAGTAGGTGGAGCACACATCTTTCGATCAAAAAGTTGGCAGTTGTGGCATTTTCGGACCGCGTTAATACAATATTTAAACAATGACGGTCAGAAATAGCTAGTGCGGAATATCTTTTGGGTTGTGGAAAACCTAGACATATGACCGCCACACGCTCCATAGTGACAGTCGTTTAGAACCCTTTCAGCTTCCTCATGAGTTAAACAACGCCAGAAAACAGAGTCTGCCCCTCGACGATAAAGTGTATCTCCAATAATTTTGAATTGTTGGGACTGGAATCGTATTTTTCGATGTTCTGATCTTGAAATTTCTGGCCGAAAGGATTGGGTTTGGAGATAAACGATGATATCTCCATACCATGGATCTAAAGTGCTGATTAGAAACAAGGATTCGTCCGCAATGGGCTCCTCCGCCACAGTTTCTGTGTCAGCACGCGGGAAGTCACACATCAACTCCGCAAAAACTAAAGATTTCTTTGACTTAGACTTTTCAAATTCCAAGTCGAACTCTTGCAGGATCACAATCCATTTGGAGTACTTGCCCCCTAACAATTTTTTGGTCAAAATATAGATCATAGGGTTGCAATCAGAAATTACTGTAGTTTTGCGTAGTAAAATGTAATGACAAAAATGTTGGACAGCTTGAACAGCCGCCAATGCCAATTTCTCCACATGTGAGTATTTTAGCTCAGTTGGATTTAAAGTGAGACTAAGGTAATATATCACATGTTCAGTAACGAATTCATCTTCTTGAACTAACACCATTCCAATGGTGGAATGCAACGTGGCAAGATATAAGAAGTAGTCCTAGTTGTAGTTGGGAGGATGCAATAACGGTGCATGGGTCAACACGTGTTTTAGTGCATCAAAATATTTATCAGCTATCTCCTCCCAAAAGAATGGAGTATTCTGTTTCAACAACCGGGTAAAACCCTTTGTGATCTCGGCGTAGTTAGGAATGAATCGACGTAAAAAGTTTGCTTTCCCCTGCAAACTTTGGAGTTGGCGAAGACTCGAAGGAGGAGGCAATTTGACAATAGCTTCGACCTTCGAGGGATCAACGCGAATGCCGGCTTTCGAAACAACAAACCCCAGTAACCGACTCGTTTCTATATAGAAAACACATTTGTGTGGATTCGACCTAATTCGATAATGCCTACACCTCATAAATATTGCTCGTAAATGGATGAGATGATTAGCTCGATGTAATGAATGAGCAGGTAAATCATCGAGATAGGGTTGCACAATGTGCTTGATGTCATGAAACGCGTAAGACATGGCTCTTTGAAAAGTTGCCCTAGCGTTCTTGAGCTCAAAAGGTAATTTGAAATAAGCAAATGCCCCCCATGGACAAATGAAAGCCGTTTTTGGTTGATTAGCAGGTAGAATGTTTATTTGATTGTATCCAGAAAAACCATCCATGAAAGAGAATATTTCACTGCCGGCATAATCATCAATGATTTGATCGATATAGGGAGTTGGGTAATTGTCTTTTGGACAGGTTCGATTAATATCCCTATAATCGATACATATTCTTAGTGTTCCTTGCTTTTTGTTAACAGGAACAATATTCGATACCCAATCCATTAACAGAATTGGATAAATGAAAACTGCTTTAAGTAATTTTTCAACTTTTGCTTTAATAGCAGCAGCTTTTTGTGGGTGGATCTGACGCAAAAGTTACCGGACGGGTTTAGCATCCGGGTAAGTTTTGATTTCATGAACAACAATTACTGGGTCAATTCCTAGCATTTCCTCATATGACCAGGCAAACACGTCGCGGAATTCTTGAAATAGGGTCTTATATGTTTGAATTTCATTTTCCATACAAGAGGCACCTATATGAATGTTTTCAACAATTCCAGGCTTAACCGAAATATCAATAGGAATAGTTCGAGAAATGTTTCCCAAATTTAACTCAGAATCAAGATTTTTCATTGGATTCTGAGGTTCCTTGACATATTCAGTCATAAAAATAAATGAAAAATCATTTTCAAAGCGATCAATCTCAGGTAAAAACGAAGATCTATGATGAAGATCTTACCATGCTAAATCATCAACACACAGGATTTCATGAATTTTCTCATCAGTGTGAACAAGTTCGGAAAACGTTGTTGAATCTAAGTTTGATGTTGAAAGTGATTCTTCATGGACCACATTCATTAATCCAATTTCAGTTGAAGAAGGGTCGGAAAACGACTGCACAGCCTAATACGCAATTTCATATGGACTCAAAGGCATAACATCACCAAATGAATCTATCTCAGATTCAGAAGGTACAATCCAAGGATCATCATAAACAATAGTGTCTTATGAAATCATATGAATGGTTGCAGTAGAAGACGATGCGTTGATAGGAGGGAAAGGAAAAGTTCCTAGTAAACCAGAATCTTTAACTAGTCCTACTCCAACATCCTTATATGGGATAGTTGTTTTGCCGACATTTTGAATACTTTCAGAAGAGGCTGGGTTGGATGAAAAGTAAGTTAACTAGTCTATAGTTACGATCTTTCCATTATGAGGGAAATTTATAAGCCGAAAGACCAATGAAACAACAGCTGTCATAGCGTAAGACCAACTACGACCTAAGAAAAGGTTGTAATCTAGAGGGGCATCAACCACCTCCACATCTAGATTTAACAGTTTTGCCTTCAACCCCTATAGGTAAATCCTGTAGAATTCCAAAAGGATGGAAGCCATGACCATCAAAGGCCTTTAGAATCGTTAGGGATTGATTAAGTGTAGGAGAACTAAGCGATCTCCAACACTAGATCAACATAATACACGTTGAGGCTCCCTCATCAATCACAATCCTATAACAAGGTCTGTTTTTTACTAACACTGGAATCTGGAAAGCCATTTGATGAGGTAAGCGCAGTGTACTATTTTCTAGATTGAAAATTATGAGGTTCGAGTCCTAAACGTCAACAGCTCCTATAGTCGACAATAGCAATTTACGTTGTGTTGGACATGATTGCAGCACTTCCAAAGCCGACATTGCTGAAGGTGAAATAGCCAAATCTTCAACAATGTTATAGTTTTGAGCCGCTCTCGCATGTGGATTGAAAGTTGACTTTCGAAGTATACCCTTGGTGGGCGGTTTGATTACTAAGTCTAGGTTAGGTTTCTCGATCTGTAGTGGATCGGAACCAGGATTTGAAGTTAATGGGTTCGAATTAGAAGATTCTGCTTCCTTACCACCAACAAGACTTTTACTTCCATAATCTTGTGATCGAGTCGCAATCCTAACATGGGACATCATCATTATGGGTTCTTCGGAGGCATTTGAGGAAGAACCTATCATCTTACTATCTTGACTAGGAAAAGGATCCTTCAAAACAACAGCCGTTTGGGAACCTTTGACGATTTTCGCAACCTCAGCACGATGAGGGCAGTCTCTTGTAAAATTCTCTTCGTCACAAATGAGACAAGGATAACGAGGTTTGCATTTCTCATCAGTTGATTCCGTTTTTTCTGGTTTCTCTTTCGAATTTTTATCTGTTTTATTTTTATTTTTCCCTTTCCTTTTACCGCCGGATTTTGATTTGGCTGTAGATGACTCTACAACATGAATATCAGCGAAAATTTCTGTGGAAGAATCTCCTGTCAGGGAATCTGGTAAAGTTATGATAGGAGAAGAATTCTTGGAAGACTTCTTCTTACTCTTCGCATTAACCGTACCAATCATACCATCAGCAGCATGAGACCCTGAATGAGCTGTAGTTATTTGATTTTGTTTAGGAAGGTCGGGAATTTTCTCGTGTAACGTACCTGACTTCATATAAACTAAGTCAAGGTACTGAGCTTGAGCAATTACTTGCTCTTCAGTAACGACTTCTGCCTTAGCTACATCCTCAGTGATCTTTGGTAATAAAGATTTTATAAACCATTCAGCTAAGATCTGATCCGAACTAAAAACCTTCACTAAACGTCGTCGACGTCTCCATTCATGAATGTGATCTGAAATGTAAGTGGATGTTGACTGTTTTAGTGAAGTTAATAATTCCGTGCCATTGTCATATCTGACTGGCAACTGAAAATGAGTTAAAAATGAAGTAGCTAACTGACTAAAGTTATAAAAAGTGGCTCGCGGTAATTCAATGTACCACTTGGCCGCAAGACCAATTAGAGTGCGTTGGAAAAGCCTTAAACGTATTGAATCATCTGAAATTGAGTTAGACGCACACTAGGGGTGATAAGTCATCACATGGTTCGACGGGTCCTCTCCTGATTTTCCTTCAAACTTAGGAATATCACTAGGCAACTTATTCGACATTGGCGGCCAAAACGAAAGATAGTTAATTGGATCATTTGTAAGGTGCGACAAGTCAGGCAAGTCCAAAGTTGCAATGAATGGTAACTGACGATTAGGGTCCCTAAAACCCTGGGTCATGAGACCAGCCCCAGGAGGAGGATATCCAGGATAACTAGGAGTCGCCATTTTGTCGGCCGAATAAGTCGTTCTTGCAGACAAGACCAACCTCCCTAGTATCTAATGATATCTAGCAATAAGCAAACCAAACAAATTCTATCTTTCTCTAAATATGCAATTTATAAATAAAGGCAAACAAGTGTTTTAGGCTTGCCTTGGGTCCAATGCAAGTTTGTGGAAGCCTCACTCCGTTGATCCAAATGAGCTCCCTTGTAGAGAATCTGCAAACACAAACAAGCACACACATTAAATAGCACCTGAAAAGCCAATATAATAAAGCATACTTATCATGATGATCAAGGAATTCATGAAACAAATCACATAAGACAATTTGTTGAGAAAAATGAATCTGATTGTATTAACTTTAATCAAAGAAGAACTTTACAACCTTGGTGCCTTGATGTTGTACAAGCTCCTCCCAGGGTCCAGCAAGAAGTCTCCTCTACTTTGACAAGTTTCACTCTCTTCCCAATGAAGCCAAAAGGTATGTGATCTCTCCTCTCAAGCTTAACTAGAAAGTCTCAATTCCAACAGCATTTACCCTAAAAAATGTTCAGCTTCTAACCTCCCTAGCAACCAGCCCAATGCCTTAATTTATAGTGCAATGGAGGGAAGTTACTAGGTCCACCTTCAAAGGGATAAAGCCCTCCTTCAAAGGGATAAGCTCCTCTCATCAAGGGATTAGCTCCTTCACTTTTGGGATGCTTGAACCACCTAGGAGCGAACCATCCACATCAAGATTCCTTCTAGAATCTTCTAGAATTAACCCAAAGTGAGTTTTTAAGAATAAACTTATGCCTTTTTTACTTTCACAAGGGTCCGCACCCACTCCTTTAGAGACAAAGCGGGCAGGTCCACAGGTAACATGAACAAGGGGTGCGGGACCGCAGGCAACAGTGAGAGAAAGTGCGGAACTAGAGCTTTATTGATTTTTAAGGTCTTTCTCTCATTATCAAAGCTTGACATTGTAGTGCCCACTCTAGTTTCCTGACCTTAATACAACATTATCTTAGACACTTTATTCTTCGAGGACCTCATATTGAGGATCTAGACCCATGACACTATTATTAGCGATTGAGATATTCATTGTTGTGATTTTTATGAATGCTTTCCATTGATATTATGATAGCATGAATGGTTATGTAGCTTATCTATCAGTATTCTGATGATTGCAATATTAAATAGTTAAGTTGGTCTCTATTTGAATTTATGATGAGGGTAGTAAAGAATATGTATGCGCACTACTAAAAGCATAATGAGGATAAATTTGATGGATAGGTATATTTCTACGATGTTACGATGTTGATAGCTTAATGAATAGGTATGTTTCCATTGATGATTATTGATGATAGCCATGAGGGATGTGTCCCCTATGTTACCTACTCCCTTTAGTTCAGACATACAATGGACAAGGATGTGAATGACCAGGAATTGTTAATGATGCTATTATGATAATTGACTAACATTGAGAAACCTTGTTACTGATGATTATTGAGTATGGCAGGAAACCATCAGAGGCACTCGCATATGACATGTCGATGACACTTGGTTTGATGAAAATTCATATTATTTTATCTTCTAAAGTCTAAGTCGATCTTGAAATCTGTCATATATTTTTAACTATATTCTGATGATATGTTAATGGTTGCAGACACAGATTAGTTGCTTGACCGAATGACCCACATATGGGTGATGGGGTTGTACAGGTGGATGGAACTACATGGGAGGGGTGGGACAGAGTCCCTGATCTCACCCACTAGCACTCCCGCCGTGACTTGGGTTGGAAGGGTTGAAACACCTTTGCCTTGAAGATCACGATGCCATGAGGGCAGGTCCCAAATTTGGGTCGCTCATGAGGACTTTACCAGGGGGCGCGCATCAAGGCGGATTCCTTGATCCCCGACACCATTAGTCTCACTATAGCAGGCAACATAGGAGATGATAGTGGTCTATGCCGTTGCACTATACTTCCCCCTCGTAGTCACCGGATGATTGAAGGGCAAGTGGTGTGGCACCCTTGGAACGTCAGGGGAATTTCTTGAAGGGCATGACCAACTTGGCACCCTTGGCATCACAAATAAACTACTAGGTGTGGCACCCTTGGAACTTCTAGGGAAGTTCTTGAAGGGCACAACCAAACTGGCACCCTTGGCATCACAAATAAACTACTAGGTGTGGCACCCTTGGAACTTCTAGGGAAGTTCTTGAAGGGCATAACCAAACTGGCACCCTTGGCATCACAAATAAACTATTAGGTGTGGCACCCTTGGAACTTCTAGGGAAGTTCTTGAAGGGCACAACCAAACTTGGCACCCTTGGAATCAGTAAAAATAAATAATAATAAATAAATATAAGTAAGGAATGAAAACTAGGTAAAGTTACATCAAGGGTAAATGATGATTAGAAACCAAGGTAATTAAATCAAAAATTAAACTTGGAATAAGGAGGATCATAGGAAGAAATAAAATAGAGTACCTTAAAAACTCTACCCTTCCCATGTTGGAAAATACTAGGAAGATTATGTGGTTTAATTAGGAAAAAGGGGAAAGACAAACATAATTGTAAGGATAAAGATTAATCCTAAACTAATTTAAACCTAATTAAGAAAAGAGGAAGATGAATTAAAATGAGAATAATAAATTAAATTTAGAGAATTGTAGAGAAGCTCCATGTGTCAACAACCAACATAAGAATATCCATCTAGGAGATAACCAAAGTTAAATTATGGAGTAGATTGGGGATAAAATCTTGACTCATTAATTGACTTCAAGTAATGAACATAAATTAAGGAATAAAAAGGGGGAATAAAGGGACAACTAGGAGGAGAAATAGGAATCTTGTTGAGGTGAGGAAAATATTAGTTTTAAATAAAAATTTAAGTAAATAATTTTGGGAGGCCCTTGATGTGAGAATGACACATGGGTGGGTGAATAATCAAGCTATTGAATTATAAAAAAAATAATTAATTATGCATGACATGACAAGTTTCACCTATGAGGACTCCTATAAAAGAAGGGGTAAGCCATGGGAGAAGGGACTTTTGGGGGAATCCCTATTGTTGGATGGATGAGATGATGTCAGAGCAGTGATTACGAAGCTATAGTGAGTTTGGTGAGGTAGAGGATTTTAGAGAGGGGACTCTTGAGCCAAGGTGTGCTCTCCTCTACCAGCTAGTGCTTTCCTCCATTGTACAACCCCATTGTAGCTCGGGGGTCCGCGGGGAAGAAGAGTACCCAAGGAGTAGGCTGGGAGGTTAACCGGTGGGTATTTTCATTCGAATCAAGTGCGTCATCATTCACTCGCAGAGGTGGCCAGCTACAAGGGAATACCAGCAACAGCAGAGCAAGTGGAGTCTCACCTTCTGGTGAACGGTACATATATATTTCATTACTATTGATCTTAGTTAAAAGTATGAAAATGTTATGATATGTTTCCTGAAAGGAGTGGCAGGAATGTGTGTGCTAAATAAATTTGAATTTCAATGCGTTTCTTTTCTGGTTGTATTTGTTGTTTAAAAAAAAAAAAAAATGTATATAGTCTAGATGTGGTCCTCACACTTGGTATCAGAGCTATGTTGAACCCTTGAGGCCTATGGGCCCATGCATGTATGGCTAGTTTTGTTAAATAATATGATGAAAATCTCTAACTAATGTGATGAACTCCGACCTCCTCCTTCGTTTATCCCTTGAAATTTCGTCTGGCGGGGGATTTTAAATAATCTCTGCTCACAAATTCGTCAACTTTCATTGTTGCCCTATTTTTTCTTTGAAATTCTATCCGCCGAGGAAATCTAAAACATCTCTATTTAAATTTCATGAATTCTGGTCTGGTATACAAATTAAGAAGACACACTTATGTGTTCAAAATTAGATCTATTTCCTAGATATATGGATCAACATGAAGATGAGGTAGTGCAATCCAAGGAAAGACTTTAGATTATCTTGGTATCTAGGCCGAGGCTAAATGTCAAACTTCAAAATAGATAAATTGCTTAAAAGTACGATTGAACTAAACTCAACAATCTATCTACTTTGACTGGAGACTAAAGACATGATAACTTTATGCTATCTAAAGTTGTGGCACACACATCACTGGAGATTAAGGATAATGATAACCTACACGCATGACTGGAGATTAAGAATATTGATAACCTTATCCTATCTAAAGCTGGCGCATGCATGTATGAGCCCTTACTGCTAGAAGCCAAATTTCGTGATGTACCGTCACCTACAGATCTGAATTAATGTTGTACGGATCCTCTGCCACTGTAACAGAAAGCAACCAGATCTGTTGTACATGCTCCAGCCCGTAGAAGACCATCCAAGGAACACACTGAATAAAGCAGCACCAACAGTTACCCAATGGTTCCTCTCCATCCGTATAATCCAACTTCCTTCCCTTCCTGTCTTTATATAGCAGCAAAAGATCTGGTTAGCTGTATTGTAACATTGATTTCCACAGAGAAGACTCTGAGTGCTTGCAGAATTTTGCAATTCTCATTATAACATTTCTATATAGACTCGAATTGAAGTTTTCACAGCCACTGTTTTTAACAATATTTAAAATGTATAAGGCAACCTAATTGTTTAAAAACTACAACTAGGCCCACAACACTGTGCAAAACAACAAGAAGGTTCACAAAATTGAAAAGAGCCAGCTTCTTCTTCACACCTTCACCTTTTTACCAAACCTGGAAAGAAGTTCCTTGCATCAGAAATGACAGCTCTGGCTCCATAATTCCACCTTGCATACTGACATCCATCATCATTTCCACATAGTAAGGAATTATCAGAACAGATGTGTGCATGTCAACAACAAAGCCTTGGTTTGTTGCACATAGTATGTCTGATTGAATTGCTTCCGTGTTTCCAAACACCTAGATTGATCATTGCATGGCCCAAATATTTTAGTGTGCTCAATTAGCACAGTATGTCATCCCATCTCATTAACTGTACTTCATCAGCTACTTATCCAACAATAATATCCTTTGTATACTGTTTCCTAATTCCATAAGGATCATAGTGTGAAGACTTAAAGACCATCTATCAGGTAAACATGGCACCTTGATAGTTTTATTGAAAATAAGCATTGACTGGAATTCTTCTTATAAATGTGAGCAGATCTTTCTGAAATGTGACTGACATTCTATTCTTATACTTCCAGAATGAGTAATGACAGACCTGCTGCTCAGATATAATTAGTAATATGTGTCAAGACTCAAAAGAAAAACTTTACAGGCATCGGCTACTTGTGTGATGTAACTAGTGGCTGAATGATTTCATAAACAGAGTCCTGAATATATTTGGTGAACAGGTACATAACCAGATAATGAAATCTATTTGGCACTGATGCATTGTAATAATATATTATTACAGGAACAATACATTCCTTGGTTCCTCCGATAAGGTGTGATGATAAAAAAAAATTGCGTTTTCCGGGTCACCTAGATGTGTCAGAGGTGGTAATATTTCATCCAGTTATGGTAGAATTTGTAACCTGCTATGCTGTTACAGGTCCTGCAACCTTACTCTATAGGCCGGTTGTATAACTGTACTGTTTACACTTAGTTGGCATAAGAAACATATTGTTTGTTCATTACAAGAAAGCCACGCCTTGGTTTGTCTGTTAAGTGGTTGATTTGATTCAATGGTCGAGATTTATTTCCACCTAGATTTGTTTTGGACAAATGTAAAAGAGGACCGAAGGCTTAATGAGTTGATGGCTCTGGCAGTCTTTACAAGGGAGGCGACTTTCTTTGTCATGACCTAAAGTGGCATATTTGGACTTGAAAATGGTAGTAATCTATGTTCTTCGCAGGCTTAAGAAACATATTGTTTGTCACTTCTATTTGACAGTATGTCACTTATATTTGGCCCTGATACAACCTTATTTTATGGGCAGTTATATAACCGTCCTACTTACGCTTGACCTAAGGAACATATTGCTTGTTCTTTACAACAAAGCACTGTCTAGCTTTGTTTGTTAAGTGTTTGATTTGACTCAATGCTCAAGATCTATGCAAATTTGTTTTGGACAAATGGAGAAAAACGTTCAGTGCTTTAGGGCCCAATGAGGGTAAGAAGTTGGTAGATCTGGCAGTCATTAATTTCGAGGGAGGTGATTGTATTTGTCATGACTTAAAGTGACATATTTGTACATAAAAATGGTAGTTAGTGACAGTCTTCTTCCTCACGCATAATTGCTTCGTGTAGCATGGGATCAAATGGTTTTCCAACAGTATTGACCACATTAACATTAAATCCTTTCATGATTTCTGCGAACTGCTTATAAATACTCTGGTAACTTTTATCAATTTTCTCCTCCCCTTCTGTTTATATCTTAATCTGTGTTTTGGCTCTTTCAAAATTGTCCACCATAGGCAGCAGATTTTCAATTACATCACCTTGAATGTTAGATGCCAAACTTAGTCTTTGATAATATCTCGTTGAATAATGGTTCTGTGATGCCATGTTCCATGAGTGTCATTGATTATTCCATCTTCTTTCTTGATATTGCTCATGTTTTATTGCTGTAAGTTCTTAACCTCTTTATTGAGTGCTTCATTAAAAGCTTGCAACTTGGACAATTCAACACTCTCCTTCTCGAGCTCTTCTTCTTAATCCTTCATTATTTTTCTGCAACTTGGAAAGTTGTTCTTTATTTTCCTTGAATTCACCTTTAATTGTATGCGTCTCCCCCGTATTTATCTGTTGGATCCATCTATATGAAAACGGTTTCTCAATTTCATCCCAAAGTAGAGTGTCATCTAATATATTCTGAAGACTACCACCATATTTTAGCTTCACCATAAAAATAAATATTTGAATAAAAAGGACTTCTATAATTTTTCATAATTTTTCTTTGCTATCTTCAACCATTCTTTAGGATCACCTTCATCTTCATCCCTACCAATTTAGGTATTGCCATTAGTTCTTGCTCGGTATCTAACCAAACCCCTTAATTTATGACCATACAATCTTCACAATGTTGATTCCAAATAGCTATGTACATTTTTGATATATTCCATCTTTATGATTTTGTAGGCTCACCCATGGGGGATTTGAAACGGTGACCTATCACAAAGAGTGCCTTAACAGTGCAGTGTGCACTCATTCACCGTCAATCCAAAGCCCGTGGGCCTGATATATTCTATCTTATTTCTCCCTATGTTTTCAAAATAATTTGGCACAGTGCCCTCCATGCCATTGGGTGGTTCTGCTAGGGTTTTGAGGCTGTGATTTTAAATGCCAATAACTTTCTCAATATTGATCAAGTTCACTATTATGACCCCAATTTGGAAGTGGCATTGTTGTTTTGCTTGTAATGGCTCCTATCTTGCTGCAATCGGGTTCATAACCAAAGAGACAATCTTGCTGCAATGATTTCTCATGAGGGTTTGGTGTCAAACTTAAAATACTTGTAACTTACATGATACCTCTTAGAATTGTTATTATATAACCCCAACTATGAAATGCCATTGCCACTTTGCTTCTATGGCACGGGTCCTGCTTCAATTTGGTACATAGACAGATAGAAAGGTGCATGACAAGAATTTCCTGGAGGATTTTGTGTCACAACCTAAAAGAGTTGTAACTTCCATTATTTTTCTTAAAATCTCTATTATAACTTCAATTTTGAAATGCCATGGCCATTTTACTTCTAATGGCACTATGGTCTGGAAGTTGGTTGTGATCTTGTGAAGGGACTAAGAGAAAAACCTGCCACAAGAAAATCTGAAACAAAAAAAGAAAAAATTTCTTGCTTCCACTTGGTCTCATAACCACTACAGCATAAAACAGTGACAGTTTATCGTCATTATGCTTCAGTGGTCATCCTGTCTCTTCTAGAGGTCAGTTTAAGATCATATGGTCCCATCCTACATCTGTATCTTGCTGCATCTTGTAATTGACCAAATAATAATTATTTACATTAATATTTGTTAGCTAGAGTTATCTACATAAGGCAGACACGTCTCTTATGCCTTGTATATTAGAGAACCTTCATTATTGCATATCACTATACCTTTGTAACTGTTACATTTAATATATTTATATGTAACTGCTATATCCAATATATTTATTTGTCTACTGGGCTACAGCCTACATGGCTTTGTGCCTTTATCTATGAATACATAAGATACATTATAATTTATGATTACATTAAGATACACCACAAGTGGTAAACATAGCTTAAGGTAGTCACAGTATGTCATAGGCATTCACAGGAAAAGGTACGAGGGCATGTGGTCCAATAGGCAGAACATAATATTAAATGTAAGTCAATCTCTTTATTTTTTTCTCGTCAATGTTTCTCATCATTTTTGTGATTTTCGACTTTCATTTAATACATTGGTGATGCACATGGCTGATAGGAATCCTGCTTTCAATGCTGCATATCCTCCATGTTATTTTGATATAATAACTACCTAAGAACAAGTGATGGCTTCATAGGAGATTCTTATAGGTTTGGACATCCTAATAGTCCCAAATGATGAGAGGTAAATATAACCCTGCAAATAATGCACATTGCACGCAGGACCCTGTCAAGAAGATCTACACACAATGGGAGATAGAGCAAGACACGGTGTCTAAGAAATGAGAGATTGAGAGAGTTGAAACTGCAAGTGCATTCACTGATAAACATAAAGAATATTAGCGATTGAGTGGAAAGCCCTTTTACAGGCCTAGGGTTACCCTCCTTAAAGAGATTATCCTAGAATGAATTGTAATTCCTCTACTGCCTTTAGGTTGCTATAAATCTAAATCATTTATACAATGTATTGACTTCATTTTAACCAAAAATAAGCCTGTGATTATTTCCTGAATCATTTAAATACTTATCCAACTTTCTTTTGTCATAACTACTTATATCATATAATGGCTCAATATAACATATAAGCCACACTATTAAACATGATAATACCTCATGACTATGCAACTGAAACATTTGTCCCGCTTGCTCCTTGTTTTGGTATGGAAAACCATTCTGGTTTGGAATGCCTAGCAAGCCTATCGAGAACATTTCCTTCGATTTTTGGTTCAAAACTGTTGTTTCTCTACTTAAAAAAGTTAAGAAAACAATTAAGAAAAAGATAGTCTCTACTGCAAAAAAATAGTGTTATCATACAACAATGCTAGTTTTTATTAATAATAAATACTAAAAAAATGATATTTTTTTCTCTTGAAAACCTTGTGGGGGAATCCAAGGGATGTCTCCCCACATTTGTGGATGTCATTCATAGTGAACCCATCTGCATAGTCAGTGTGTCACCCAGAGGATTCAAACCGGACACCTGCTGGCACAAAATTAGCCAAATGCCCAGTGACATTGACGAAAACCAGTTGAGTTAACTTCTTGGGCTTTATATACTAAAATATCTTATATGCATGCATGTTTGTATATATTGTTTCCCCATATCCTGAAAGTTTGAAAGTACCGTGCCAGTTTCCTTATTCCCAATGACAGAAGTTTATGATATATCATATTACATTATTGTCTTGTAACATTTGGATGTCAGAACTGTTCATGCTTACAAGTGGTTATTGTAAAGTTGTAGGATGTATTTGAACTTCCTTGCAGTTGCAACTGGATTCGTTCTCGTGACTACAGCTAGACTTGGTCATTGTAACTAATTGTTTCCCAATTGCAACTAGCTTTTCTTGCCTCTTTTTAAGTTGTATGTAATAAACCTTCCATTGCATATATCTTTGTGGATGTAATTTCTAATTGTGGTCACTAAATATCTTTAGGTAGATTTGTAACTAGCTAAGAGCCCTTTTATGTTCACTGTGCCACTTTTTGTATGTGATAGGTAGCAAGGATAGTCTTCAAACTTTATCTATATTAGAGAAGTTGTATGTATTTGTTTTTGTTAGACTACGTGCATTATTACTTTTATGTTAGGAAATGAGAATCCCTTTATACATTTTGTTTGACCATCATAGCTTTATCTTCTTGTATACTCACTTCACTGTGGTATTTGAGTTATGTTACAAGATGTCGAAGATCATGTGTCTTAAAAGGTTTTATGTTGGCGACTAAATTTATTAGAGGGATTGAATTAGGAGATTGTTTGTGTAAGTATTACATTATTTCGCTCCTCTGTGGGCAACCATCTGCAACCAATTTCCTTTTCTAATGTTGGTCAGGACTCCATTGTCTTAGAGTCTCTCTGGGATGCCTAAAAACTATTGGAAACGATAATATTTTATGGATCAGACCCAGATTCAGGGTTGAGATAGTTGAGAATAGCTCTTGAAAATATGCTTACGCTGGACCTGAATGTATCTAATGCAATTTTTCCCATGAGAGGTATTGGCAGAAAAGGAAGTAGCTATACGTTTGAAAATGCTGAAGTAATTCAAGAATGGTGTTGAAGGTATGGATAATGGAATTTTTGAGATGAGACTATTAATGTGCTTGTGAAGGAATCTGTATTCTATGTTACATTTTGCAAATTGAGAATATAGGAAGAACATACACGTGCTTCTTTTGAAATGATCAGTGTCAGCATGGACTTGTATAGTAAGTAAGAGGTGTAATGCGATGATAATTCAGTTAGTTGTAAATTCAAAGCAATTAGTTTGTGTGGACCTGTTGATGCCTCAAAAATCGCTGCAACAACATTGGAGGATAACCACCCGGTCCGGACCTTAAAGCAGCTCCTTTTCCGTTTGGTGTGGTGGCTCCAACTGTTCAACTAGGTCCAGTTACCTTCTCCCTATTGTTATTGGTTTATGATGTATCTTTACATACCAATAGACAGGGATATCAGATCACTTCTTCTTGTTGATTAGGCAAGAGAATGACCGTTAAGCTGATTTGGGTTCAGCCAAGCCACAACTAAAGTTTTGCCTCCTTAAGGAGAGGACTTAAAAGAATGTAGAATTTACTCTACATGCAAGCTTATTCTATGATGTAAGCAAAAGAAACTAATCTAAATCCTATCTTAATTAGGCAGATATAGATCTAACCCAACTAAGAGCAAGATAATTAAAGTATTGGGATTTAGATATGTCTTGTTTATAATGAATATCAAGTTAATGAAGTAGTTCAATTAACTGATATTATGGATATCAAAACACATCCTATTGAGACATTTTAACTGAAATAATAAACCAACAACACTCAGGAAGTAGTTCACATAAATGATATTGATTATCAAATCAGCAAATCCAATAACTAAACAATAATATGTGGAAATAGTTCACAACATATTACCACTCAATAAATCAGTTTTAATAAGGTAGATTTCTGAGTAAATAGTTACTCAGAAATCAGAAATTAATCTATAAGAACATAGAGACATGATAACAACATTGAGACAAACTACCCATATTGACAATAGTGCACAAACATGAATAAAATGACACATTCCTATCACCATAAAATTAAAACTGATATTTGAAATAGTAGTATTAGAAATACCAATTTATTGCATCCATTTCTCTGTCCTTGGTCTCCAATAGCTCTTTACATTGCTTGAACTTCTACTTTCAAATCTAAAGCCACAATAGTGAAAACTTTGCCCTTCATGCATAATTCAAGATACAAAGGAAAAATCCTCAATAATCCCCAGATCTGAGATTTTCTCTCCTCTCTCCTACAACTCTAAATTCATATTACAGTAGTGCTTTTAGAAGTCTAGCAATGCAGAAGAGAGCAGCCCCTTATTACATTCTGCAATCTATTACTTATACTATCTGTGAAGGAATTCTTGAGAGGAAAGTTTGGTGAAGAGAAATCTGCTAAATCCAATTGCTGGAGCATTCTCATTGATTGAAATCCTTTTCTCCATATTTCTTCCACTGTTTTCCTGCAAAAAGAAATCAAAATAAATTAAAATGGAACAATAAAATCAATATGGCATTGCTGGCATTTAAATCAAATCCAATCAAATTCTATAAAATATAAATTCTCTATTGATGCCTGGGATGATTTAATTGGCCAAGAATATCATTGTGGAATGAATCTGCAATTAGAAGAGGCCTGGACCAATGAAAATAAAACTCAGAAAAATGATTTTGTTTTCAAAATTCGTAGCTTGATCTTCTGCCTGATTTTTGACCCAATAAATGACCAAATCTGTCAATGAAATCTCCTCAGAAATATTCTCCTTGATTTTATCTTTCCAATGAGCCGTCCTGAGCCTCATTTGGCCAAGTATAACTCAATTTATGAGCCTCCAAAGTTTATGGATCAAATCTGGCATGAATATGGAAATTCTGTTGATGGGCTAAAAAATCAAAATTATCATTAAAAATTAAATCCTAAATTAGAATTCTAATTAATTCTAAATTAATTGTTAATTATAAACTAAACTAATTATTAATAACCTATTTATTAATCTAACTAACTGATATCTAATTAACGATTTATAAACAAATTTAATCTAATTAAAAAAACTAATCAATATTAATCTAAATGATATTTAAATTTTAATTAAATTAATAAAATATTACATATTATTAATTAATTTAATTATTATAATATATTACATGTTATTAATTAATTTAATTAATACAATATATTACATATAACATATTAATATATAAACTAATATTAAAAATATACTAACCTACACTATTTTTTATTTATTCCACTCATACGTATGAGTGATTTTAGAAATTCAAACGAATATAAAACCTAAAGCATGCCTTTTGTTTTAATGCCCCATGCCTCATGCTTTATCGCCGATCGCGGAAGTAAGGGTATCAGGGTTCTTAAATATGTTACAATGTCAAAGTCCCCGATGCGATATCGCATCGGGGCATCGGGCGATGGTATGTATTAAAATAGTTATGCTTTAATGCCCCTTTGCTTAATGCAACATAGCTTGGTTTATCGGATCGGGGAATGAGGGTATGGGTCCAAACGTATTACAATGCCAAAGTCTCCGATGCGATATCGGCAATCGGCGTCGGGAGGGTATGAGTCCATCGGGGTTTTAGAAACATGTCATTTGAAAGCTCCCGATGCGATTAAAATCATTTTTTTTATTTTTTTTTATTTTTTATATATTAAATTTTAATTTAATTAAATTAATTATATTTTAAATAATAATTATTTTAATTAATTTAAGATTTAATATTAAAGATTAATTTTTTATTTTGGTTTATTTTATAAACTACAACTATTTTTAATAAAATAAAAAATAAATTATAGCCACTTTGAAATTATGATTTTTCGAGATTAATAATTTATTGGAGTAAATTACTAAAATCCGGTTGCTTCATGATTTGGCTATATGGAAAAATGTTAGTAAAAACTCACTACGGGTTAGTATCTAAACTGAATGCATTATTGAACTAATTTATTTACAAAATGCAATATTGTACATTTTACGCATTTTTGTAACCCAGGCTACATAAATAATCAGACATTCAAAGGAGTGCCATTTTCAAACCAGTTGACCAAATGAGGCGAAACAAGCGTCAATGTGAAGCTTATAGAAAATCGATTCTAACAAAGCAATCAAAACAAGAATCCAAAGAAAACTAAAAATTAACAAAAGCGTAGGGCAATCATCTAAAATAAAAATCCAAAAAGGTGTTTAGCCAAACTTTTTATAGAAAGGGTCCCCATTATTCGAAGTGGACGCATCAATAATGGGGGGGTTGTGTTTTTACCACAACAATGGTGACACACGGGAGAAGAACCAGTTATCTCTCTTTGAAATGAGATTTTCCTAAAATTAAAGCAAAAATAATTAAAGAAGAGAAAATTATGCTTGAACTGCTCGACTAGGTTCATTAGTCTGAATAAAAGCAAGAATCATCTAACTGTTATTTTTCTTAAAACTCCTCATAAATTAAAATACTTCAAAGTTCTATATCAGTCCTTAATTAGTTGTAGAGATAAAGCAGGGGTCACTTTACAGCTTAGCTTTTAAAATATACTCCTTTGTCATAGGTAGAGCCACTGCTGCCAGCAAACATCTATAGTTTCGACAGGGTTACCTTTTAATCATAAATGATTCAGAATCCCATCTGTTTAAGAATTATTGATCTAGAGATAAATCCATTTATATATGTTTATTTTCTTTAAATTTTTATTTTTATTTTTTAAGTAAATCTTAAAAGCCATTGTCCTGGTATGGTAGCCAGATAGTTGACAATGCCATTCACTGGTTAAAATTGGGCTGAACAAGCTGGCTCGTGATGAGACCCCTTGTCTTATAATTGTTTGCAATCATAAGCCATTACCCTGGTTTGTTTAGCAGTGTTGGTAATGTCATCCCATTTTTCCCCTATGATCATGGTAAGCAGGTTCATGATGAGACCTCTTATCTTTTAAGTTTAAATATATTTCTGGATTATACTCTAGAAAAATAAGACTTTTTGGGACAACGAGAACCATTGACTCCTTAAGAGTTAAGAATGACAATTTTAGAGTTAAAGGTGCTTTGCTGTAAAGTGTCTTTACTTGGTTATAAATAACTTTTCTTGACTGATAATAAAACTTTGAAAGATCTTAATAAAATTTTGAAATTTCAAAATGATTACAATTTAATGAAAAAGAAATTTTCAGATTTTATGATACTTTGCCAACTTCTTTAAATTGGTAATTTCTTCCTTAAGTATGTCTACCTTCATAATAAGAAAATCAAACTTTATTAAGAGATTTAAGAAAAAGCTAATAGGTGACTATTAACAATTTTTTTCCACGTATCCTGACCATTGTTAGGTAACAAATAGGCCTTCCATATAAATAATGGCAAAGTCACTAAAATCAAAGCTGAAATCTGAAGAAAAAGAATTCTTATGCTGAAATGAGAAAAGAAATCAGCGAACAAAAATAAAAACAAAGAAATCTCTAAAAATGGGAAGGAAAATCCATGTTTCGCATGATAAGCTCAAACAAAAATGTTTATACTAATATCTCAACAATATGAAGAAAAGAAAATAATCGTGTAATCATTCCTTCTTATGTTGAGATTTACAAAAATCATACCTTGCAGGATTGTAATTGTTTTAGGCCTTTTGGATAGCAGTGACGATAAAATTCAGCCACAATGAAAACTTTCTGTATGATATTAATCTTCTTGTTTCAAAGCATCATCTTGATCATTTTCTAATAAAATGAATGCTTAAAGAAACAGATTAAAGGTTCAGAAACTTCCTGGTGTAGCTGTTTCGATGAAGATTATCGCTGCTTATTGAAATAAAGCCAGGAGAAGAGTATGGACTTTGAAAATATGATTCGGCAGAAGATTGAAAATTTTTATGAAGAGCTGCAAAACAGAGTTTTATATCAGCCTAATTTAAAAACAAAAATGAAACTAGAGTGATGAAATGGAAATTAATGAAAGTGGGTACATGAATCTTACCATTGGATAATTTCTTTTGATCTTACCTGAAAGGTATCAGTTTCTCCAAACTAGCTGACTTCTTATTTTAATTAACATTAAAAACATGAAGAAGTCAAACTAACCAAAATTCTATAACCCAAGATCATTATTTATTTTACTTACACTAAAGCAAGCAGAAAAATGTAAAAATGGAATGCTTAATGCTCAAGGGAATTGAAATTTAAAGAAATGCATCAGAAATGAGAATGAGAATTTGCAGTAATGACTGTTTCTCAAAATATTATTAGTTTCATATACAAAATCAAGACCAAATCCAAGATGATAAAATTTAAATATGAAAATAGAGAGGTATTGAATTCCATTTTAAATTATGGACTTATATATTTGAAACTGAAATATATCAAAATGATTTAAATGTACTGCAAATTCGTCATTAACTGCTTTCTTACCATAATTATTACCCAAGCTAGCTTTTAGAATAACACATCGTTGTATCGGATGATTCGCATCAAATGTCTCTTCACCATGCTTGAATTTTAATTTGCAAGACTTCACCTTTTGTTGCTATGCCATAAATTGATTGAATCTTAATGGCTTAGAGGCATGCATTGGAAACTATCGTATCAGAGATTGCAATGGCAAATTGCCGATTAAGAACATGCGATGAGAATATGTGCAATGAAATGAAGCGATCACATCATTAAGAAATGTTCTATTAGGGATCGGGGACAGTTATGTCACAAATTGCATATCGCACACCTTATCTTGCGATTTATATTTTGCACATCGCGCATCGCAGATTCAGAATAATGATATGGCCATAAATAAAACTGTAAGGAAGCGATTGCAATATCGTCGATGCGATAAATGACATAACTAATCAGCGATCGGCAATCTTAAGCACCCGATGTAACACAATATATTTCTTGTGATGCCGATATGCGATGAAGAGCGGACCCGATAACTTTTACAATGGAATTTTAATAACATATCGGATCCGAGACATCGGCCCTTTTAAAGTTGCGCTCCTACCATTATTGTGATTAAGCGGATGCGATATTTTATGAATTTGATTTGAATTTCATATCGGGTCCAGAATTATGTGTTTATCGCAATATTGGTAAAGTCGATTATTGGAGATCGGCGATTCATGTTCATGGAAGTATACTTCACTTGGAAAGCTCTGATATGCGAAATGCGATATGGCATATGAGTAAGATAATACATCGGAGGTATTTTATGAACAATTTGTTATCAAAAGAAATGCTAAGAACTACTTCCGATGAAATCTTATGATGCGAATGGTCTTATGATATTCCTTGAAATTTCAATTGTGTTTTCTAAGTGAATAAAAGCAAAATTAAAAATGCTTAAATTCTAATGCATCACAAATAAAATTTCCCTGAGCCTATTGCAAATTTAAATTGGGTTTGCTGCTTACTTCAAGTTTTGAAAACAAATGAAAACCTGCAAATAAAACCAAACACAAATCAAAAATAAACTAAGGAAAATATGAACTAATAATGGATGAGAATAAACTTGTAAATGCGTACCTGAAAGGAATTTGTCTGTAAATTTTACCTTATGAATCTTCAAATTCTTCCTTCGATTTATCAAAATTTTGACTTTGTTCAAAATCATCTCATCATTTATTCTAAATCTAAGTGTGCAATCGGCCTAAATAAAATATGTTTATTCATGTCCAGGGAATATAAAATTTATCAGAAATAAATATGAAACTATGCTTCCCTTTCAAAGTGAAACAACAATTTATTACCTCTGCTCATTCCGAATTAATCTTTGAGAAAAATCTGTATTGTTATAGTGACTGTTCAATAATGCCTTTAGTAAATAAACATGATGCGTTTTACAGCATCAGATAATAAACTAAAGATTAGAATGTGATTAAGCCACTAATTATAGAAAAATATCACAACAGATTTAAATGTGTGCACTCGGCAAAATGGGCATCCTTAAGATCAGCTTTTGGCCAATTCCGAGGAAGATAATATGAACTTCATATGATTACCGTGACAGGTTAGACTGAATAATAATGATTGAATTAGAATTAGGTTTATCATAGTCAATCACACATCTCCTGGGATAATGGGATCATGAAGCTTTTATATCCTCAAATCCTCACCATATAAATTTCAAAAGAAAATCTTAGAAAGAAATCTCGAAATAAAGAAAAGTGGCTTTGAAGCAATCGATGCCAAGTGCAACCTCAATTGAATTTAATCAAGACATTATTCAAAATAAGCAGAGTAGAGGTATTGATGCAAGAAATTTTAAAAAGGAAAGCAAGAATTAAAACTTTCTGATAAGGAGAAAATGTTTCAGTGGACATGTATGAGAAGGCTGATTGCTTTGTTTTATTTTTAATCTACAGAACTGTTGAAAATAAATTAACTACATAAAACAAGCTAACTAAATTAATTCTACTCCTATTCTAACCATATACATGAAAATGACTAGGTATAGTCATATTTCCAATGTAGCCATTTTCCCATTTTAATTGTTGCGTTTATGTACAGTTCAAATGTTAGTAATAAACATACAAATCTAACTAAACTGAGGAAAATAAATCTGAAATCAGAATGTACAGTTATTGTTAGCAACTTAATTAAAATCTCTTTATCTTGAAATTTCCTTTCCAATTGAATACAAATTGGATCATAGAAATCTGGATGGATTTCCATTAATGATTGGGAAACATTCAAAAGAGGAGATGACAGGCCGAATTGTGGATATGAGTTTTCAAATTCAAAGGCCTGGAAAAAATTGTTAGTGTTATGTACAAATGTTAAGCTATTAACAATTCCTTTGAGAGAAAAATTTCCAAATATTTTTCAAATGAATTAATGAAACATGGATGGAAATCTTTCAAAGAAAATGGAAAATTATTAATTGAATTGAATTGCTGGCTAGATTGCAAAAATACATTCTCTTGTTGACATTGCCTTTGAAAAATAGAAGTTTTTGATGAAACATTAGCATTGATTGAAATTGAAATATTGATATCTTTTGATGCTCATGATTATAATATGAAACTTCAATTTCCCAATCGGGCAATGCATCAATTGAGTGTTTGATAGTAAGGTGTTCAATATGCCAGCGAAAAGTGTGAAAATTTTGCAAAATAAAATCATAAAATAAATTTAAGTTTAAACAAAATAACTGTGAAAGAAAAACTAGTATGAAATCACTATTTGTACAACTAATGTTACAGCACAATTGGGATTGTTTTGAAATAATTTCTCTTTCACAAGGATTGGCTAGAATTATGAAATTTGGGTAATTTCGAATTCCAACTTGTGAAATAGAAAACGAATTATGATTATGAATAGGAATGGGAGTTTGATCCTCATATGAATCATAAATTGGAATGTTTTCTTGAATGGTGAAATCATGAAGATAATTTGCTGCTCTAAAATGAGGATTAGTTGGGATAATTCCTAAATTGAAGCGTTCCTCATCCTCAAATGTTATTTGAATTTTATCATGAGAATTCTCTTGAGAAGAATAGAAATCAACATCCTCAATGTTAGAGTAATTATCATAAATGACCTCACAAGATTGTCTGGAATTCCCTTCGATTTCATCCAATATACCAAAATAAGGAGGAACAAAAATCTCATGTTCATTAGTGGCAAAAGAATGATCAATTATTGTTTCTTTATCTTGATAAAAATTTAATGGTAATTCATTTAAATCATCCTCTTTAATTTCTGAAATATCATTGATACCAAGAGGAAAAAAATTACTATCATTAAAAATATCAGGATAGAGGGAAAAATGTGAACCTGAAAAAATGCATTTAAAAATGTCTCTGTTTGAGAACTCTTGTGCATTATGCTCATTGTAAATTTCAGATTGCAGATCATTCCTTTGCGTGCTCATGCTTTCTTGAAGAAGGCTGCTTTGTTGCTCATCATGGAAAAATTCAGAAATTTGCACAGCAGTTTGCATTTTGTTATTTACTTTGATTGCTGCTTGTACTTGCTGATTTGCGATCTGATTTTCTGAATTGTCCGCAGAGTAATTTTCAGATTCCAAGGCAGCTCTTTCTCCAAAATTGTTGTTGTTGTCTTCTTGCATTTGAATAGAAATATTTTTCAAGCTTTGTAAAACCACTTCATCACCATTTATTTGCACATCCATGTTGGGATTTTCATTTATATTGTAATGGGATGGAACAAAGCTTGAATTAATTTCATATGGATTGGGAATGGGTGGAAGAGAACAAATATATTCAAATCAATCTAATGATTCTTCTTCTGTAGGTTTATCTTCGTCTTTAAATCTTAAGCAATTCAAGTGAAATCGAATATTAAAATCATTAACAGACTCATTTTCAAACCTTCGTAGATATTCAATTTTCTCACATACCTGTTCATAATCGTAGCCGTCAAATTTAGAAATGAAAATTGTAACAAATTGATCCCAGCTGTGAATTGAGGCAATTGGAAGAGTTCTACACCAGTTTCTGGCTTTTGTATCAAATGTGAGAGTAAAAATTCTGCATAAGATGCCTTCATCAATTCCTTGAAAATCATAATTTGAAACATTTTGAATAAATTGAAAGACATGATTAAAAGCAGAAGAATTTCTCTTACCATTGAACTTTACTTGAGACAAGAGTCTTACCACTTCGGGTGGAGTATTGGAAGATGCACGTCCATGGATACAACTCCAAATTGGAAGTTTAAGAGGAGCCATCACAATAAATAAAATATTAAAATTGAAAAGACTCCAATAGACAAATCTCAGGCCCTCCTTCTAGCGCCAAAAATGTTGATGCCTCGAAAATCGCTGCAACAACATTGGGGGATAACCACCCGATCCGGACCTTAAAGTAGCTCATTTTTCGTTTGGTGTGGTGGCTCCAACTGTTCAACTAGGTCCAATTACCTTCTCCCTATTGCTATTGGTTTATGATGTATCTTTACATACCAATAGACAGGGATATTAGATAACTTCTTCTTGCTGATCAAGCAAGAGAATGACCGTTAAGCTGATTTGGGTTCAGCCAAGCCACAACTAAAGTTTTGCCTCCTTAAGGAGAGGACTTAAAAGAATATATAATTTACTCTAAATGCAAGCTTATTCTATGATGGAAGCAAAAGAAACTAATCTAAATCCTATCTTAATTAGGCAGATATAGATCTAACCCAACTAAGAGCAAGATAATTAAAGTATTGGGATTTAGATATGTCTTGTTTATAATGAATATTAAGTTAATGAAGTAGTTCAATTAACTGATATTATGGATATCAAAACACATCCTATTGAGACCTTTTAACTGAAATAATAAACCAACAACACTCAGAAAGTAGTTCACATAAATGATATTGATTATCAAATCAGCAAATCCAATAACTAAACAATAATATGTGGAAATAGTTCATAACATATTACCACTCAATAAATCAGTTTTAATAAGGCAGATTTCTGAGTAAATAGTTACTCAGAAATCAGAAATTAATCCATAAGAACAGAGATACATGATAACAACATTGAGACAAACTACCCATATTGACAATAGTGCACAAACATGAACAAAATGACACATTCCTATCACCATAAAATTAAAACTGATATTTGAAATAGTAGTATTAGAAATACCAATTTATTGCATCCATTTCTCTGTCCTTGGTCTCCAACAGCTCTTTACATTGCTTGAACTTCTACTTTCAAAGCTAAAGCCACAATAGTGCAGACTTTTCCCTTCATGCATAATTCAAGATACAAAGGGAAAATCCTCAATAGTCCCCAGATCTGAGATTTTCTCTCCTCTCTCTTACAACTCTAAATTCATATTACAGTAGTGCTTTTAGAAGTCTAGCATTGCAGAGGAAAGCAGCCCCTTATTACATTCTGCAATCTATTACTTATACTATCTGTGAAGGAATTCTTGAGAGGAAAGTTTAGTGAAAAGAAATCTGCTAAATCCAATTGCTGGAGCATTCTCATTGATTGAAATCATTTTCTCCATATTTCTTCCACTGTTTTCCTGCAAAAAGAAATCAAAATAAATTAAAATGGAACAATAAAATCAATATGGCATTGCTGGCATTTAAATCAAATCCAATCAAATTCTATAAAATATAAATTCTCTATTGATGCCTGGGATGATTTAATTGGCCAAGAATATTATTGACGAGTGAATCTGCAATTAGAAGAGGCCTGGACCAATGAAAATAAAACTCAGAAAAATGATTTTGTTTTTAAAATTCGGAGCTTGATCTTCTGCCTGATTTTTGACCCAATAAATGACCAAATCTGTCAATGAAATCTCCTCAGAAATATTCTCCTTGATTTTATCTTTCCAATGAGCCGTCCTGAGCCTCATTTGGCCAAGTATAACTCAATTTATGAGCCTCCAAAGTTGATGGATCAAATCTGGCATGAATCTGGAAATTCTGTTGCTGGGCTAAAAAATCAAAATTCTCATTAAAAATTAAATCCTAAATTAGAATTCTAATTAATTCTAAATTAATTGTTAATTATAAACTAAACTAATTATTAATAACCTATTTATTAATCTAACTAACTGATATCTAATTAACGATTTATAAACAAATTTAATCTAATTAAAAAAACTAATCAATATTAATCTAAATGATATTTAAATTTTAATTAAATTAATAAAATATTACATATTATTAATTAATTTAATTAATATAATATATTACATGTTATTAATTAATTTAATTAATACAATATATTACATATAACATATTAATATATAAACTAATATTAAAAATATACTAACCTACACTATTTTTTATTTATTCCACTCATACGTATGAGTGATTTTAGAAATTCAAACGAATATAAAACCTAAAGCATGCCTTTTGTTTTAATGCCCCATGCCTCATGCTTTATCGCCGATCGGGGAAGTAAGGGTATCGGGGTTCTTAAATATGTTACAATGTCAAAGTCCCCGATGCGATATCGCATCGGGGCATCGGGGGGCATGGTATGTATTAAAATAGTTATGCTTTAATGCCCCTTTGCTTAATGCAACATAGCTTGGCTTATCGGATCGGGGAATGAGGGTATGGGTCCAAACGTGTTACAATGCCAAAGTCCCCGATGCGATATCGGCAATCGGCGTCGGGAGGGTATGAGTCCATCGGGGTTTTAGAAACATGTCATTTGAAAGCTCCCGATGCGATTAAAACTTCCGATGCGATTAAAATCATTTTTTTTTATATTTTTTATATATTAAATTTTAATTTAATTAAATTAATTATATTTTAAATAATAATTAATTTAAGATTTAATATTAAAGATTAATTTTTTATTTTGATTTATTTTATAAACTACAACTATTTTTAATAAAATGAAAAATAAATTATAGCCACTTTGAAATTATGATTTTTCGAGATTAATAATTTATTGGAGTAAATTACTAAAATCCGGTTGCTTCATGATTTGGCTATATGGAAAAATGTTAGTAAAAACTCACTACGGGTTAATATTTAAACTGAATGCATTATTGAACTAATTTATTTACAAAATGCAATATTGTACATTTTACGCATTTTTTTAACCCAGGCTACATAAATAATCAGACATTCAAAGGAGTGTCATTTTCAAACCAGTTGACCAAATGAGGCGAAACAAGCGTCAATGTGAAGCTTATAGAAAATCGATTCTAACAAAGCAATCAAAACAAGAATCCAAAGAAAACTAAAAATTAACAAAAGCGTAGGGCAATCATCTAAAATAAAAATCCAAAAAGGTGTTTAGCCAAACTTTTTATAGAAAGGGTCCCCATTATTCGAAGTGGACGCATCAATAATGGGGGGGTTGTGTTTTTACCACAACAGGACCTTGATATCATGTTTCCTGGATATATGACAGTCTAATATGTTTTGATCTAGTGGAAACTAAGGCATGTTATTCTCTTCATTGGTGCTTTGTTATTTGCATTTTTGTGCTAGTAAATCCACATATTGACATTTTACTTAAAGTTAAATTATGCAAAAAAAAAAAAAAAAAAGTGCTTAATTTAAAAATCAGAGATACCTGTTACCAGAAGGTTAGCAAGAGGTTCAGGAAGGATTCCTAGGATATGTGTCGTCATTTTCCTTTATGTTTCGAGGACTTCGGGACGAAGTCCATTGTTAAGAGGGGGTGTATGCAGTGCCCACTCTAGTTTCCTGACCTTAATACGACATTATCTTAGACACTTTATTCTTCGAGGACCTCAGATTGAGGATCTGGACCCATGACACTATTATTAGCGATTGAGATATTCATGGTTGTGATGTTTATGAATGCTTTCCATTGATATTATGATAGCATGAATGGTTATGGAGCTTATCTATCAGTATTCTGATGATTGCAATATTAAATAGTTAAGTTGGTCTCTATTTGAATTTATGATGAGGGTAGTAAAGAATATGTATGCGCGCTACTAAAAGCATAATGAGGATAAATTTGATGGATAGGTATATTTCTACAATGTTACGATGTTGATAGCTTAATGAATAGGTATGTTTCCATTGATGATTATTGATGATAGCCATGAGGGATGTGTCCCCTATGTTACCTACTCCCTTTAGTTCAGACTTACAATGGACAAGGATGTGAATGACCAAGAATTGTTAATGATGCTATTATGATAATTGACTAACATTGAGAAACCTTGTTACTGATGATTATTGAGTATGGCAGGAAACCATCAGAGGCACTCGCATATGACATGTCGATGACACCTGGTTTGATGAAAATTCATATTATTTTATCTTTTAAAGTCTAAGTCGATCTTGAAATCTGCCATATATGTTTAACTATATTCTGATGATATGTTAATGGTTGCAGACACAGATTAGTTGCTTGACCGAATGACCCACATATGGGTGATGGGGTTGTACAGGTGGATGGAACTACATGGGAGGGGTGGGACAGAGTCCCTGATCTCACCCACTAGCACTCCCGCCGTGACTTGGGTTGAAAGGGTTAAAACACCTTCGCCTTGAAGATCACGATGCCATAAGGGCAGGTCCCAAAGTTGGGTCGCTCATGAGGACTTTACCGGGGGGCACGCATCAAGGCGGATTCCTTGATCCCCGACACCATTAGTCTCACTATAGCAGGCAACATAGGAGATGATAGTGGTCTATGACGTTGCACTATACTTCCCCCTCGTAGTCACTGGATGCTTGAAGGGCAAGTGGTGTGGCACCCTTGGAACTTCAGGGGAATTTCTTGAAGGGCACGACCAACTTGGCACCCTTGGCATCACAAATAAACTACTAGGTGTGGCACCCTTAGAACTTCTAGGGAAGTTCTTGAAGGGCACAACCAAACTGGCACCCTTGGCATCACAAATAAACTACTAGGTGTGGCACCCTTGGAACTTCTAGGGAAGTTCTTGAAGGGCACAACCAAACTGGCACCTTTGGCATCACAAATAAACTATTAGGTGTGGCACCCTTGGAACTTCTAGGGAAGTTCTTGAAGGGCACAACCAAACTTGACACCCTTGGAATCAGTAAAAATAAATAATAATAAATAAATATAAGTAAGGAATGAAAACTAGGTAAAGTTACATCAAGGGTAAATGATGATTAGAAACCAAGGTAATTAAATCAAAAATAAAACTTGGAATAAGGAGGATCATAGGAAGAAATAAAATAGAGTACTTTAAAAACTCTACCCTTCCCATGTTGGAAAATACTAGGAAGATTATGTGGTTTAATTAGGAAAAAGGGGAAAGACAAACATAATTGTAAGGATAAAGATTAATCCTAAACTAATTTAAACCTAATTAAGAAAAGAGGAAGGTGAATTAAAATGAGAATAATAAATTAAATTTAGAGAATTGTAGAGAAGCTCCATGTGTCAACAACCAACATAAGAATATCCATCTAGGAGATAACCAGAGTTAAATTAGGGAGTAGATTGGGGATAAAATCTTGACTCATTAATTGACTTCAAGTAATGAACACAAATTAAGGAATAAAAAGGGGGAATAATGGGACAACTAGGAGGAGAAATAGGAATCTTGTTGAGGTGAAGAAAATATTAGTTTTAAATAAAAATTTAAGTAAATATTTTTGGGAGAACCTTGATGTGAGAATGACACATGGGTGGGTGAATAATCAAGCTATTGAATTATAAAAAAATAATTAATTATGCATGACATGACAAGTGTCACCTATGAGGACTCCTATAAAATAAGGGGCAAGCCATGGGAGAATGGACTTTTGGGGGAATCCCTATTGTTGGATGGATGAGATGATGTCAGAGCAGTGATTACGAAGCTATAGTGAGTTTGGTGAGGTAGATGATTTTAGAGAGGGGAATCTTGAGCCAAGGTGTGCTCTCCTCTACCAGCTAGTGCTTTCCTCCATTGTACAACCCCATTGTAGCTCGGGGGTCCGCGGGGAAGAAGAGTACCCAAGGAGTAGGCTGGGAGGTTAACCGGTGGGTCTTCGCATTCGGATCAAGTGCGTCATCATTCACTCGCGGAGGTGACCAGCTACAAGGGAATACCAGCAACAGCAGAGCAAGTGGAGTCTCGCCTTCTGGTGAACGGTACATATGTATTTCATTACTATTGATCTTAGTTAAAAGTATGAAAATGTTATGATATGTTTCCTGAAAGGAGTGGCAGGAATGTGTGTGCTAAATAAATTTGAATTTCAATGCGTTTCTTTTCTGGTTGTATTTGTTGTTTAAAAAAAAAATGTATATAGTCTAGATGTGGTCCTCACAGACATGAAGAGCTGAGGTTTGAGACTTGCTAAGGAGGACAGTATGAATGATGATAGACCCATACTGACTGCAAATAGTCATGGTGATAATATTTTGTGTAACAGAGTGGCCAGAAAATTCTATAAAATTAGGAGCACACTCCCTGCAAAAAACCCAGAAAGGGTTTCTCTTGGTTCCAACCTTCAAAAATTGGCCCTTCACAGCTTGGCCCTCCTCCGAATACGAATTTTGTTGTTGTAATTGCTCCCGTCAATATTTTCACTCCCAACTCCATTAATCCTCCTCAAATGACCCTCTAAATGATCTCCCAGCTCCCCATCTCCAAAATCCTTAGGATAATGTTGCCCCAAAGAATTTCACTCTAATGGCTGCGTAGCCCCTATGTTATTAGTCTCCCTGTTCTTCTTTGTTGTTACTCTCCCTGTTCTACACTACTGGAACTTAGCATTCTTAATGTTACTCAACCTCCTATTGGTTTACTCAGCCTTCCTACTTCGACTTTCTCGTTGTTGTAAATCGACCCTTCTGCTGCTCCCTTCCTTGTGGTTGTAACTCGGCCTCCTTGTTGTAACTCGACTAGCTCCTGTAACTCGACTTGTTGTTGTTGCAACTCAACTCGCTACTGTTGGTACAACTTGGAATGAAGTAGAACTCCCTCCTAGGGCTGGCACTTGAACTGCACCGAAGCAAGGGTTGATATCCCCGCTCGGAGACACTCAGGTGCTAAACAACATAGTAACCCAGCTAAGCAGCTCGAGCAACTAATATTGAGTTCAATATGTCAAAAGATAAGATGCTAGAATGAGTAGAGTTACCTTCCTTATATATATTTCATGGAGCACTTTTCCCTCCATTTTTCCTCCATCGTGGGTCCCTCACTTAACCATCGATTTCCCCTCCATGCAAATCAAACTAGGGAATGCATATTCTCCTAGTGTGGGTGGACCCCACATACAAATTAACCACATCGAAATAACTTATACTAAGTCTAGCCTCCTAATAAAATTGAATGGGCCCCATCACCTCCAAAATCGGCCCCAAAACGTATAAATTAATCCTGTTCCAAAATAAGTTAGGAAGGGACATTACACTTGATCAAAGTTTTTTGTCTCTCAAAAGTTTCTTTGTTCTTGTTTGTTATACCAGACTGTAGGTATTTCTGAATAATTTTGCAACTGAAGATATTCTCTAATGTTGGGACTTTATATTGCTATAGTCAGAGTTGTTCTTATTGTTGGACTAGATTTGTTGACTTCCATGGCATCTACCTTCTCTTTAGGGGTTATATGTAGACCTTCATTCTCTATCGGTGCAAGTAGTCATACACCTCTCAACACTTCTAAGGAGTCCCATGCATCTTCACTCTCACACATTTGATTCTACATTATTTTCCTATGGTATTATTTTTCTCTCGTTTTCTCTCATTGTTGTTGTCTCTTGTCCCATACTATTTTTTGTATATCAGTGGATTGTTTCCTAACATCTGACTTTCTTCCTTCCATCCTTGTCAGTTATATGTACTTCTCCAACTTTATTTCTTTCTTTTCATTTTTCTTCTTTATTTCTCACCATTTTTTACCCCCCCCCCCCCCCATGTCGACCCAACTTAGTGTATTTTCACAAAGACATATACATTAGCCATGATTATTTGCTTCATAAATAACCCCATGCTTCCTTTGTATTTTTTCACTGAGCGTCAAGAAATGTTTTCCACTTGGTTTAATGTTTCTTCCAATCGAAATTGGTTGGTATCCCTAACAGTGGTCAATACTCGACAATATGTCATGCACCTTCTTCAAGAAGGAACTCGTGTAAAAGGGTAGAGATTATGTAAAAGAAATTTTCATGCAGGTCATCATAAAATCTAGTCTTGATACATTCGATTGAGGTTCATCCTTTCACTACTTGCTCTTCACAATAGTCTTCAAGAATTGACTCAAGCCACTCATGTAAATTTGTTCAGCCATCGTTTAACAGTTTCAATAACAGTCGGGTGATAGTTTCATTCTGAGGTTTTTTCATGGGAAACACCGTCAAGGTACTTCTTGATTTCAAATGGGGCACCTTCTATGAAGCGTTCATGCGCTTCTGTAAATAAATTAGCTCTGGCTTCTACAATTGTTAGACAATTTCTACATGTGTAGTTCTTTAAATAATTATTGATCTTTTCCTCCCATCATAACTGTATCTCTTCTAGTGTTAACATTTATGGTTGCATGTTCTATGACTCAAGTTCAGGCTACCAGCAACAGAACCAAAGTTTTAATCTAGTGAAAAGCATTCACTGTTACCAGTAGACAGACATCAAGAAATCACATGATAAGCATCGATAAAGATGCAAAGAGACACAGTAATGGAGAACCAACAGAAGAGCGCATATATATCTTTATTATATGTCGAAACTAGAACCATTACATTGTATGGAGACAGACATATATATAGATTGTCGGGAAAATTATGCTAGTCTAAATGTCCAGCCAAACATGTTATTTAATTTTCCAATAGTTAGTCTTCCATTACATTGCAAAATTGTCAACTTGATTGGGGCTAGTCGGTTGAGTCGACTAGCTCCTCCAACAACCATTTTTATTGATCGAACCTAGTTTAGTAAATTAGAGTGTAAAACCTTTTGAAAATATTTTGAGGCATCAAGCATAATTTTTTGGCATAAAAATGTGTTTCTCAAGTGTAGAATATTATTTTTTGTGCTACACATAGAGACCTTTACAACAACACAAGAACCACCTCAATTGGAACAGGTATGCAAAATTTATGCCATTGGAAGTTGAGCTTCTTATTTTGACCAACATAGTTCGAGAGGATACCAAGTCATCCCCGCAAATTCATGGAAAATGGTCTAGTCACATGATAAATATGAAGCTGGATTTAGAAGTGTTCATATTGTAACTCTAGATAAGAGTTGAAGGAGTCAAACCTAACCACTAGTTTGCTATCGAGTTGTGTTAGAACTAGGCCACTAAGAGGAAAAGGGGTTCCATTCTATTAGAGTGCAATTTTTTCCATAGATGATAAAAAAAAGAATATTTGTGCATTGTATCATCCCATAGGCCACAAGCCTCACTTCTTTGTACTTTCATCCATTTTTCCATTCTGATAAAGAGAGCATAGTAACCTCACCTTCCAACCAGGTTCTTTCTTGGAAGGGTTTCCCAGGTTATATCTTGTGTTAATATGTGGTTTGTGAGTTTTATTTCATTTTCTATATTTTCTATATAATTGTAATTTTCATGCATATGTAATAAACAATAATGAACATATCTACAAATCTAATGAAAAATAAACTCTCATAATGTAGATTTCATATTTTAAGAATAATTTTATTAGATATATTGCGAAGAATTGTCCAAAGGAATGTACATGATACTTGGTATATCAATAGATAATATTTATTTGATATGAGGGTTGATCTGAAAATCACCCTATGAGTGACCTCAGTTAAGATTTATTAAACAAAAGGTATTACAGACCCATGTGCTGGTGTGTGTTCGGTGTTATTGAAACAACAGATCGATCAGATTGCCAAAACACAGACATTTTGAATGGAAACACAGTAGAGAAATACAGTAAGCAACACAAAGACACAAACAGTTTTTAACAAGGAGTTCACCCTATTCTCCGGGGCTACGTCTCCGGTCCAGCTTCAGTGGTAGCCTTATTTTATTGTGTCTTTCAGCAGAGAAATTACAATGTAGGGACTCAATGTGAATTCTCCTGAAGCAGAGTTTTCTTGGCAGGGTGGTTCCTGGATTCCCCAAGCCACTCGGAGTACATAGACTCTTGTTCTTCCTACCAGCTCTGTGACCCTCGATCTACAGTGGAAAGAGCCAGCTGTGATGCTCAATCTGAACAGATTCCTCTATGGGAAGGCTTGATTCTTCAAGCTCTCTGGTGCTCGATGTTGCCTGTGGTTAGCTCGGCCCCTTGTCTCCTCTGCTCACTTTACTGCTCTCTGTGCTCAATCCTCCTCTCAGGGTTCAATGTTCACTATCTCTCTTGGTCGCTTGGACTCTTCAATCTGAATCTTTCTTCTGATCCCTGTTCACTATCTATGTTCATGGCTTTAGCCATTCGACCTCCATGCCTGTTCGTTTCTTCTCCCACCTGCGTCGATTCGCCTATCGCCTGTGTGCTTGGAATTCCCTGTTCGGCGTCAGCATGAATGCTTGGAAGTAGCCACGTGTCTCTATCAGAACAGTGCCAGCCTGTTCGTCGATTCGTGTCTTTCTCCATCGTGGCGGTCAATCGATTCGAAATCTCTTTAGAATTCGTCTTAGTTCCTTTTCAGTTCCGCTTTGTTTATCGGGCGCAATCTCAGCCGTCCGATCTGGGCTCCTCCAAATCGAACGTCATTTGCACGTCGAGCACAGTTGACTTGCTCGACCGATAATGTGTGATCACGACGGTTTTTCTCTCACCTCCACTACCACGCGTCGATCGCTGAGTGTGATCGCTCCACTTTTTCCAAAACCTCTTACAATTCAAAGGAACCCCGGGTAAAACTGCCGGTTTCCAGGTTGTGGGTCCCACCTTCGTATGATGGTGCTTTTTCAATTTTCCGCCCACGATCCTCTGGCTCCCAACATGACCGAGTGCTTAATCTTTGACCGAGGTCCTTGTCGTTCGGCGCTGGCTGCCATGGCCACTGGTTTAGGGTGTTTTCGATTTGTGGTTTTGGATTCTTCAAGGATTTGTTCATCCTGATTCAATCATGGTTCTATGACAGTCATTTATGGATCCGATTCGGATCAAGGGTGTTTTCCTTTTGTAATCTCTTCTCTCTCTTATTTTTATCTTTCATTTTCTTCAATGATGTTCATACTTTTCTCGGTGAAAATATCATATGAATTTTCAATATCCCTTTCTAACACCTTAATCTCTACAATTTCTCTTTTAGTCTCCTAATTTTCCTTTCCTTATTATTCACATCTATATTTGAAAATGACATGGTATATTTTCCTTTTGAATCTTGAGGAGTTCCTTCTTGAGTGTTGGTAGAGGTGGAAGTGTCCCTCTCTTAAAATGGTGATGGTTCCTCTTCCTCTACTACAAAACGTAAAGTGTTCTTATTTTACTATTGAAAATGTGGATGATTCTTCTTCCTCTACCTATAAAGATTCAATATAAAATATGATGATCCTTATCAACTTCCAATGTTCATGTTGTAGGAGTAGAGAATTGTTTCTTTTCCTTTTAATAATCTTTGCAATACTTGGTATTCTTATTTTGTTGTTTACCTTGCTTATTGAGATCCTTGGTTATAACTCCAGTGACCCTTCTTTGATATATAACTAGTTTTTTTGTATGATTTTCCACTTCTATATTTCTTTAACCCCTAGAAATTGTCCTCCTTTATCCTCTTTGTTGTACAAACTTATCCTATGGCTCTTCTTCATATTTACTTATGGTAATTTCTTAATTGATCTCTTCCACAAATAGGTACATTGAATTTACAAGTTTTAAGTTTTGAGATGCAAAAGCAAGAATATATAGTATAGAAGAATCACACTATATCTCTCCTCACATGTTATGTACTTTTGGATGGGAAAGAGTAAGTCTTTCCACGGATTTTTCAACCAATTTTTTGAGAATATTGTGGCTCAGTTGGGTTTTTGTATTGATCTATTTAATAAACGCCTCCAATATTATTCTTATATGGTTTTTTTCTTGAATAATATTCCTCCGTCCTAAGATAAACTAGTGATTTGAGCCAATAATTACTCAGAAAGAGTAATAATCATGTTAACAACTTCTTCACTCTCGCCATCAAAAGTTTGAGAAAATTTTCTTGTCACTTTTGTTGTCTCTCCTAGATACAATCCCCGGGTTGAGGAGAAGGGTCAGTGCCTAGGACATATTAGTGTCTCTTGAAGATAAATCAATGTTTCTCAAGAGATAAATGTAAAATGATTTAAATCTGGTTCAATTACCTTACACAGAGGAATATAGCATTTTATACATTGGAAATATTTTGTTCCTGAGACTTAATGTTCATTAATGGTGACCTACAAATAGAGAGTGAAGCTTCTTTAATTGGTGTAGTATAGGTGAAGGATGAAATGAAAGAAAGAAACCTAGTGCAGAGGGCTAGTGATAGAATTTTGTGAACGAAATCCCGACATAATTATAAAAATACAAAAGAGATAAAATCAGAAATTATTGAGCACACTTTAAGGACTTCAATCTCACACACTACAAGTAACATTTGCCAAGACATGACATATATAAAATACAAGACTAAATTCTAACAACTAAAATTACGTAATCTCTGAGAGGAAAGAAACACATATGAAAATATTTAACAAAGACATAATCATGTACTTTAGATATCAATGCTTGGAATCATCAAAAACATCTTCAATAATATTAAGGAACAACATACATCTCATAAATCTTTAGAACTTTCAAAACTTGTAGAAAATTTCAGCCTCTGGAATGGAAATTGAACCCTTACTAATGAGTTCTTCTTCCCTTTTATAGGGAGAGTCCAAACAAAAATAGTTACAAAAGTATCTTGAACTGTTACAGTTGTATAGGATACTCAGTTGTGTTAGTGTGCCAATGGCCTAGTTTTCCTAATGATTACATATCATATTTTGATTCCTTCTTGAAAATAAAATATTTACAAAATTGAAAAATGACAGTAGTATGTCATGATTTCTAAATCAAGAAAAATCTTCAATGTTAGCTCGCTTGATCTCTCAAAGTGGAACGATGCTCCATTATACATCTTTGCCATAATTTTTTAATGTCTGGAATTATTGCCAACTCTAGAGGGGAATGAAGCTTGATTTGCATCTGGCTACTGATGTGGTCTCTACATTGGCCTGATAGGTGGTCGGCCCATTTTACCTCCTCTGATGGTGCGCCTAGGCTAACTAGGAGGAAAATTTTGACCCCTCGGAATTCATCACAACCATCAATTTACAAGATTCACTTTATTGACTCTCACATTTTGGATGCAAGCACTGCCTTAATAGCCACACTTTTTACCTTGTCATAGCTCCTTCTGGGGTGACGTTTCTCTAGTATGAGCAGTGATCCACCCCATAGGTGGCCGATATTTAATCAGTTACATTTGGAATGTCAAGGGAGGCCCACTGCCACTTGGTCTCTCTTATGCACCGAAAATAGTGTTCCCTTGCTATCCCACTCCACATGAATCCTTCCACTTTGGGCCTTTCACCTTATAGGTATGACCCACTTAAGACTTCTGCTTCGCTGAGCTAGAACCTAGATGCCTTGGTGCCATGGTCCCCGAAAGCCTGACTCTTTCTAATATTTAATTGGAAATTGTTACAAGATTTTGGGATTCCAAGATTCTGATCCCTCGACGTTTGTCATGCGACTCCATCCCTTAAAAAATTGAGGGCACAAAAAGTTTCTTCTTTCACCATCATTTGATACTCCCTTATCCTCTGCCCTCGACTCCTTTTGGAATTGAATTAGAAATAGTCAGAAGATTACGGGATTCTAAGATTTTTGTATTCAAGCCTCTAATTTCCGTTACGGGGTTTTTTTAGTAGATGGCCCCAGCTCCATCATTTGATGGATCCCTGATCCCTTGGTCCTTGGAGATTTTTGAAATTGATTTTCTAATGCGTTATAGGATTCTGGGGTCACGGGGTTTCTGGGATTTTGACCTTTATAGGCATAACTTTTACTACCTTTATATTTTGATCTAGGAGGTCATTGGCATACTTATTTATACCATTAGATGTCTCTTCCAGAGCACTTTTTGTTTGAGTGGGTCCGATGTGGTTTTTGAACTCATATTCTTCCTGAAAAATGGCTTCCAAATCTACTCTTATTTGCACCTTGATCCTTCTACTATATGAAAAATCAAAGGAAGGATGAGGAGGGTACAACATTGGCTCCAACTTCGGACAGTGTCTTCCTAGTAAGGTACTAAGAACCTATAGACTAGTAGCCTTGTTGAGCACATAGTCAAAAATATATACAAAATTGGAAATGAAATAAACACTCATGTACTTACAATGTCTCACTAGTATTTAACATGGAGGTGGGAAGATGCCTTTAGTGATGAATGCACTTCTTGAGGTATTTCCCATTTACAAGAAGCTCAAACACTTCATCACCAATTTTTTCAGCAAGAATTTTTTGTTACCTTTGACTTCAATAATTTTCAAGGGTCTAAACAACAAAGGGATCAAATTTTACATGTTTTCCTTTGTCTTCTCTTCTAACATCCCATCTAAGCACAAGGTCACTTGGCTAGAAAATCCTACCCATGGCCTTTTTATAAAAAAAAACCTTTCATATTTTCTTGATAATTAGTCAAGTTCTTAGTTACTTGTTCTCTGCTTTCATTTAGCTCCACTAGCTGATTTATCCTCCTAGTCAAGGGATTAGGTTCCTCTTCTGCAACCTGAATTCATTTGGCCACTGGCATATTCAATTGACTAGGGAACAATGTTGCAATACAATATACTAATTCAAATGGATATTTTCCTAAAAAGCAAATTTAAGTTGAGAGTCTCATTTTTTCTTATTCTTTGCAATAGTTTTCTTTAAAATTATCACAAAAGTATTGTTTGATGACTCTACCAACCCATTTACCTATGGATAATAGGTGGTAGAGTGACCAAGTATGACATTATACTTATGGAAAAAATTAAATTTTTTGCAAACTTAAACAATTGGGCATTATCAATCACTATCTTTTTCGAACAACCAAATCTAGAAAAAAATATTTTCTTCCAAAAATTTTATAACCAGCAAATCAGTTGCAATCCAGGTAGGAATGCATATCACCCACTTTGTAAAATAGTCAGTAGCTTTCAAAATCCATTTATGTTGTCCACTGGAAGGTGGGTGGATTTCTCCTATGAAATCCAATCCCCACTGTCTAAAAGGTTCCTCCACAAAAACTGGAATCAATGGCAATGGAGCTAGCTTCTTCTTTTCAGTGAAAATATGACATTCCTTGCAACCTTTTACCAACCTATAAACATCAGAAAATAAGGTAGGCTAGTAAAAACCAACCTTCAGGATCTTATGTGTTGTAACCTTCCAACTATAATGGCCTCCACAAGCACAACCATGGTATTCATTTATAATCTCAAGAATTTCATCTTCTGTTAAGCACAACAACAATACACCAACATGATCCTTCCAATATAGTTGACCATTTGTGATAACATGTTTATAAGCTTTCATTCTCATAGCCTTATATTTAGTTCTGTCAAAACTTGTTGGACAACTAAGAAATAGTAGATAATGGACAATACTTTTGTACCAATCTGAACAAAGATATTTATAAATAATTCTACAATCTTGTTCACTATATTGGCCCTCCTTACCTACTACATTTGTTCCAAAAGTCTCAGCCAAAAACTTTATTCCCATTGATTGGAAATTTACCTATGATAAGATCTTGGCTAAACCCTGGCCCTTTATTAATTTATTGGCTTGATTTCCATGCCATACTCCTAAATTCTAGCTATCCACTTGCCTCTCCTTCCCCCATTGTCTCCTTGTGTGAAAGTGACCTTTACAAATGTGGTAGGAACACAGTAAATTATCTTATACTACAAAATTTAAGTTTGAAAAACCTTCAAGGCCTTAACTAGAGCATAGGCCCTTTTTTCTAGAATGTCATATTTTATTTTTGCATCCCTCAGCACTTGGCTAAAAAATTCCACTGGTTGTTCTTTCTCTTGTTCATTTTTATGCAATAAGACAGTTGCAACAGTGTTAGGGGATGCAAAAGAAAAAATTAGAAATGGTTTTTGATAATTGGGGCTAGAAAATATTGTAGCCTCTCCAAAACCCCTCTTAATTCTAGAAAATGATCCTCTTGCCTATGTAGTTCATTTGACCTCTCTGTTCTTTTTTAGGATGTTTGTAATTTCCCTCACAATCTCAACATAATTGGGCACAAACCTCCTCAAGAAGTTTACCCTCCCTAAGAATACATGTATCTCCTTTTTGTTTCTTGGTAAAGGGATGCTAAGATTTCTTGTACGCTTTTGGGATCAATTTTCACTCCTCTTGAGACTACATGCCCCAATAGTTTTCCTTCTCTGAGAGAAAATTGAGACTTATTTGGATTTAATGACAACCCAAAATTCCTGCATTTTTCAAATGTTTGCTTTAAATGTTACAAGTGTTCCTCATCAGACTCTGAGAAGACTATTATTTCATATAGTTAAATAACCAAAACTGGATCTTTCTCCCAAACAAAATTTATATTCATTGTCATCTGAAAGGTGGCACCAGCATTCATGAGGTCAAAAGGCATTATGGAATACATGAATGTTCCCCAAGGTGTGGTGAAGGTTGTCTTTTTCTAATCCTCAAGGTGCACAAAAATATAATTGTACCTAGAGAACCCATAGATCATGGACAATATTGATGACCCCACCACCTTCTGCAAAAAATAATCCATCTTAGGAAAGGGGTAATTGTCCTTTAGCCTAAACCCTGTTTAAGTTTCTGAAATCCATACACAATCTAATCTCTCCATTTTTCTTCCTAACAAAGACCAGATTATCCACCCAATCTGAATATCTCAAAGGTACAATGATCTTAGTCTGGAGCATCTTCCTCACTTCTTTCTCTATTAGGTGGAGAAGAAGGGGATTGATCTGCCTGAGTTTTTATTTGTAAGTTTTGACTCTTGGCTTCAGAGGAATCTTATGTTGAATAATACTAGCATCATATATTTTCAAATCATCAGAAGACCATGAAAAAACATTAGCATAATACTTGAACAAGTCCACATACCTCAATTTGTATTCTTTTGGGATCTCTTTGGCTAGCTTAAACCATTTAGGTTGTTAATCTGCGCCAATGTTGTAATCTTCTGTATCTTCCTTGTACTTCTTCTTGGCTGGTTTAACTACCACATCATTAGTATCAAACAATTTTTCCAATGGAACCAGTCCCTTTGGAATTATGTTTCCCTTCAGCTGCAATTTTTTTTCCCAGCTATAGATTCTTCCCAAGGCACTTGTTGTTCATATCCTTCAATTTCACCCATATCTTAATCTTCCTGGTCAATCACAGAATTCAAAAATTATCCTACCACCTCCATAAACCTTTTAATCTTACTTTCATCCTAAAACACCTGCCAGTATTTTACATTATCTGGTATTGAAGGTCTATGCATGACCTCAACTTCATACTTGAGTAGGGGATTATGTGGTGGCTTGAAGGTGTTGGTTGTTGTTGCTAAGGAATTGATTGTTTTGTTTTTCTCTCTAAGAAAAAAGTGAATATTAAATTCCAAGAAAAAATTCTCAATCATATATGATATTTCATTTTTGTAAGATTTCAACCTTGGGTGCTTGGTTTGGCATTAATTCCTAAACAAATTATAATCAGTTCGAAATCTCCAAAAACCGTCAAACATTCAATTTTCATATCTCTAGCAGCTTGTAGGCCCAACACTAATGCTTCATATTCAGCAATGTTATTTGTAGTGTCAAAATCAAAATTATATGGGAGAGGAATGAGGTTACCTTCAGGGAATATTAGAAACACTCCTACTCCATTTCCTTCCTTGGTGTAGGATCCATAAAAATTTAACTTCCAAACACAGTCAACTTCCATTATCTTATTCACTTGTAAGGGAATCTCCACTTGGGTATCCTCCATAAATTCACCATTCACTTCCCACAATAGACATGAAAAAAAATCTCGCCCATGTACTAGAGAATTATTGGGATTGTCTGCCTTAGTGATAGTCTTCACAAACTTAGATTCTTTGTATAACTTATGTTCTTCTCCACCAAATATTGGAAAAGTGGCATATGTGAGATCCAATTTGATGGACCTTCTAATATGCATTCCCCATGATCTGGAAAGAAGCATTCCAAATATTGTAGGAATGTCTGCAACCACAATATCCATTACCACACTCTTCACAGGTATTTGAGCCAAATTAACCACCAAATCCTTGACTATCCCAAGGCATTTTACTCTTTTGGAATCAAAGGAATACAAATTCTCATACAACGTTTTTATCTACAGGCCTAATTTTTCCATAACAAATAGAGGCATTATTTTATGGGAAGACTTTAATCAAGCATACAATTGTGTAGTAGCAAATCATGATTCATTAATGTAACATAAAATGGAAGAGTGCAAGGGTCCTGCTCCTCCACATGTGGTCCAAACATGACTACAAGCCTCTCTTCTTGTAAGTTCAAACTATCATATGTTGAGGTAATATGAGACACATCCATGAATTTAGGTATTTTCCTTTTATAGGTAGGTTGCTTCAACAATTCAGCCAATGGGACAAATATATTCACATTTTCTAGCTCTTTTTGCAAACTTAATGCAGAAGGATTCTTCTCCAATTTTACTTGGTCTACTGTCTCTTTACTTTCTTGATGCACTAGTTTAGGCTACACAGGTCGTTGTCCCCTATTTTCAATTTTAGGTTTGCAAGGCGTAGGATGGGAGGTTTCTCCTTTGGTTGGCAGATTAGAATTGGCATATTTTTCCCCTTATCATTTTGTTTGGAGGTGGCAGGTTCGACAGGTTCCTGTGTCTGAGATATTTTTATGGACCTCAAATCATATCTCCTATGTAATTCTTCTTGCATGAAATTAGCAAATTTCTTGCAGTAAGCATCTATTTATTCTTCGTCCAAAGGGACAACCTGATCATCTTCCTCTCCTCCCTGTGGTTTTGTTTCATTTTATTCTTCTGAGAGAGTTGAGTATTGATTCTCCTGAGCTTCAAGATCCTCTTCAATAATTTCCTCATGATCATCTTCTAAATACAGGGAAGGTTTTATTTGGTCTTTCTAGTCCTTTCTTTCCTTCTAGAATAGTTGAAAAGGAGGTCTCCTATATTGGGGATTGAATTTTCTATTGGGACCTTGGTGAATCTGTTGAGGAGAATTTTTGTTCTCCAACTCTAGCTTCACCATCTTGTTTGAGAGGTTTTTAATCAACTTATTCATCTCATCCAACTTCTACCCATGATTATCCCTTGCTTGACCAAAGGAGCTGGCCTACTCTTTTTATCTTCTCTTATCACTATGTTCTACATTTCCCTTTAACTTCTTTGCAAATGAAAAGTTTGCTTCTACTTCCAGAGCATCAGTTTGGATCTTGGATAGTGTGAGATATTTCATCTCTCTAAGAATAAACCCAAAATCTAATCCAAAGGCTCCAGAAAACACTTCCTTAGCCGCTTCCTGTTGAGGTTTAATTTCAGTAGCCAAGTTGTTATACAGTTTATTAATATTCTGATAAATTATGTGACATCCTCATTATGCCTTTTAATTATTACATTAAATTCAGACACAAAGTATCCATGGTCTTTCTTCTCCCCCCATTTCTACATAAAGGTGTTCTCCAATTCTTCCTAAGTTTTTATTGAGTTGTTTGGAAAGGTCTTGAACCATTTTCTAACCTCCCCATATAAAAACTAAACAAATAGCCTCAGGACTACATCTAGATGTTCTACATTCAAGTTTTCATTCAATGCACAAAATATCTCAATATGTTTTTGGGCTGCAACATCATCTTCCCTAGTGAATCTAGAAAGGTTTTTGAGATAGCCTTGGGGCATTTAATTCATAGATTTTTGTAGATTTAGAGGAGCATATCTATTGATTAAAATCTAGGAACAACCATATTTTGTAAGGGAGGTTGAAAAATATTTGTTACGGGCCCTAGGTGAGGGGTTGGATGTACAAGACTAGATAATATTTTGTGAAATAAATATGGGGGTTTGAGATGGACTAGTTATAAGAAATGTGAGAGGACCAAAACGAATAGAGATCTCTTCCAATATAGGTTATAAAAAGTAAAATCCAAGTGGGGGAAAACATTCTTCTGAAAACTCTAAGACTCTAGATGAGGTTTCGGGATATTTTATTATAGATAGCAGGGAACTAGAAGTTGAGGCTTCAGGGGATAAAATATATGGGTATGGATTCTTGGGGTTCTTTTATTTGCAGATTATCTAGAGATAAATCTTTCTAGGTCAAAGACTAAAGGACTTTTCTATTGAGAAGTATCTGAACTAGTATGAAGCCTTCTAAAATCCAAGGTTACATTGTAGAAAATTTGTTAGGTAAGTGGTCTCGACCCAAACTTCCTTTTCTCACCAAACAAAAGTAATGTGTAGAAATCGTACCCAAGGAAATATATTATGATTCATTACTTGGCAATAGTGCCATAATATGTTTGTGCTCCTAGAGACATCCCCTAGGTTGAGGATAAGGGTCAGTGCCTAGGACATCTTAGTGTCTCTTGAAGATAAATCAGTGTTGTGCAAGAGATAAATGTAAAATTATTTAAATTTGGTTCAATTACCTTACACAAAGGCAAATAACATTTTATAAATTAAAAACATTTTTTTTCCTAAGACTTAATGTTTAGTCATGAGGGCCTACACAAAGAGAGTGAAGCTTCTTTAATTGTTGTAGTATAGGAGAAAGAAGAAATGAAAGAAAGAAACCTAGTGGAGAGGGCTAGTGATAGAATCATGTGCACTTAACCCGAATAGAATTAGAAAAGGACAAACGGGATAAAATAAAAAACTATGGAGTGCACTTCAAGGACTTCAATCTCACACACTACAGGTACCATTTTCCAAGACATGACATAGATAAATTTGATATACAAGACTAAATACCAACAGCTACAATTAGATAATCTCTAAGAGGAAAGAAACGAATATGAAAATGGTAAACGAAGACATAATCACATACACCACATATCAATGCTTGGAATCACCAAAAACATCTTCATTAATCTTGAGGAACAACAAACATCTCATAAAGCTTCAGAACTTGCAAAACTTGCAGAAAATTACAACCTCTAGAATGGAAATTAAACCCTTACTAATGAGTTATTCTTCCCTTTTATAGGGAGATTCCAAACAAAAACAATTACAAAAATATCTTGAAGTATTACAGTTGCCTAGGATAATCAGCTTTGTGTGCGTGCCAATGGTCTAGTTGTCCTAATGATTACATAACAGATTTTGATTCCCTCTTGAAAATAAAATAGTTACAAAATTGCAAAATGGAAATAGTATGTCCTGATTTCCAAATGAGGAAAAATATTCAATGTTGGCTTGCTTGATCTCTCGAAGTGGACCCATGCTCCACTATACATCGTTTCCATATTTTATGAATTTTTATAAGCATCCACATCTCTAGAGGGCGATGAGCCTTGGTTTTCATGTGCTTGTTGACGTGGTCACCATGTTGGCCTGATAGGTGGTGGGCCCATTTTATCTCCTCCGGTGAGGTGCCTGGGTGGACTTATAGGCAAGATTTGACACCCCTAGAATTCATCACAATCGTCAATTTACAAGATTCACTTTATTGACTCTGACTTTATAAGGGCAAGCACTGGCTTAATAGTCACATGCGTTACCTCGTCGAGGCTCCTTGTGGGGTGAGGTCACTTCGGGATGAGCAATGATCCGCCCCATAGGTGATCAATAATTAACCATTTACATTTGGAAAGTCGGCGGAAGCCCACTGCCACTTGGTTGCCCCTGAGCACTGAAAATAACATTTCCTTGTTGACCCACTCCACGTGACTCCTTCCACTAAGGGCCCTTCACCTTCTGGGTATGACCCACTTAAGATTTCCGCTCTGCCGAGTTGGAACCCTGATGCCCTAGTTCCTTGGTCTCTGGAAGCTCAGCTCTTTTTAAGATTTAATTGGAAATTGTTACGATATTTTGGGATTTCAAGCCCCCAACATTCATCACAATATTTTATCCCTTAACAGATCCAGGAAATGGAAAGCTCCTTTCATCTTTTCCATTTGGCACTCCCTTGTCCCCAGCCACTGGATCCTTTTGGAATTGAATTAGAAATAGTCATAGGATTCTGAGAATTTGGGCTTCCAGGATTTAGGCCTCTGATTTCCATTATGGGGATTCGTCAATAGATGTCCCCAACTCTTAAAGTTGATGGATCCCTGGTCCCCTAGTCCCTGGAGATTTTTGAAAATGATTTTCTAATGTGTTTCGAGATTTCGGGGTCACAAGGTTTCTAGGATTTTGACCTCTATAAGCCCAACTTTGACTGCCTTTATCTTTTGATATAAGAGGCCATTGGCAGACTTCTTTATATCATTGAAACTCTATTCTAAAGAATTTTATGGTTGAGTGGGTCTAATGTGGTCTTTAAGTTCATCTTCTACCTAAAAAATGGCTTCCAACTTTGTTATTATTTGCACCTTAATCCTTCTGCTATATGAAAAATCAAAGGAAGGAAGAGGAGGGTACAACAAATTCCATGTTGTAACCCTAAAACTTAGAGAAAAAATCATTCCAACCTACATTTTGAAGAATTTCTTGGCATTTTTTGTAAATGAGTGGTCCACATATTTTACTTCATGGATGCATACATAATTGCATATAAAGAAGTATGTAACCAAGTAACTTAAACATATGAAAAAGAAGTGGAAATCATAAAGCAACCATGAGATCAAAGGCACACAAATAACTTGATTACAGATTTCACCCAATGTGTGCTACGTCTTTGGGCCCTATTAAAAGCTAGGAGGCATTCTTTCATTATATTATAGAAAAAATGAATTACAACCAACTTTACATAAATGACCCATATACCTCCAATTTCTATCATGGATGAAAAATTCAAAGCTTACATGAAAAAACAAACATCACCATTGGATTCATGGTGTCAAATCAAGTCAAATAACAATAAACTTGACCATATTCTGACACTGGAACTTCTAGACCCCAAAGAAATATTCTCATCATCAAAAGGTACCCTCATCAGGGTTCCACCCTGTTGGACTGCTCCTGGTTCCGCACTAGACCCTGCTCCACTCCACCCTCCCTGGTCGAAGGAGAAATGTTAAGGTTTATATATATGTGAACAGGTAGAGGGACCAACGTTGGGCCAACAACTCGTTGGTTGGCAGTATTATGTTAAGGCGTTTGTTTGTGAGGCGATCATGAGTTCCAATATGAGAATGCACGTTATATTTTGGGCGTTGTTTGGTTTTTACCATTCATGATGCATTAGATGGGGCCACCTGGGAGGCGGGTCAGCCAGCTGGCTAGGCGAGTACAAACCCCACCGGACCCGGTACTTGCCACTTGTATTTTGTTTAATGGATGACGGCTCTGCCAATGGTGGCTCACCCTGATACAATATATACATTAGAGTTTTGTTATTTGTGTTGTGTTGACCTGTGGGTCAGGCGGGACCACCAGTGGGTGACACTCCCGCTACATTTAATATAACTTTTATATGGTTGGCTCAACCCATGCCATTATACAATGTCATTGGGGGATGGTGGGCCCGCCACCCCAATTTTATATTATATTTTTATTTCTTTTGACCCAAATAGTTAAATTTTTGGTGGTTTTGTTAAGGATCACTTGGAAAATTAATGAGGTGAAATTTTCACCCATTTTGGTGGCCAGATTCCATGTGTTGAGACTCTGTGAAATTGTTTCCTCATTAGTGACTGCCACTTGGCCTAATTTGTCTAGAAATTTGACCAGTTATATCTTGAGCATACAAACTCATATTTGAGTTTTTCTCACACTGTTGATCAGGGAAACAAGCACTATTATCTATTTTTGATTTCACTTCCATCTGATTACTTTGATTTTTGAGTTATTTCAAGGCCACTTCTATTTCTGGAGTGACCTCATTCCTACCCACTAATCATATTTTGGTCCTCCAAAAGCTTTATCAGTCAATTGGAAAGTGAGGGAATTTCTCTTTAATTTTATCCTTTTCAATCCATTGTGCCTTACTTGGATGCATTCCCTTGAAACCAATGTGAAGGTACTCCATGTCTTCCCGTCATGAAGTCCTAGTATTTCTATCAAGAATCATGTCCTCTAGTAGATTTTCCAAGTATTCGAGTGCAAAATCATCCACTGTAGGAATATGTCCAACCTCTTTGGTGTCCATGATCAAAAAAGGCTCATAAAGCTTCAAGTTTTCAATGTTCACCACTGAGTACATCTACATGTATGCTGGAAAATCAAGACAAAAAGCATTGTCTCCAATCTTCTCTAATATGGTGAATGGGCCATATCAGATTGGTCTCAACTTCTTTCCTTCCTCTTTCATTTTGACTTTGATGATGTGGAGCCACACTTTGTCTCCAACTTGGAATTTGTGATGGACTCAGTGCTTGTCATGTCGAGCTTTCTATTGAGCTTGACTTTTCTCCAATTTCTCCTGCACTTCCTAGTGAATCATCTGAATTATATGAATGCACTTTCATGCTTTTTCCCTATCATATTTCCCAATGGAATATTCATCTCTCCCAAATAGCATGTAAAATGGATCCTTTGGAAAATATCCAAATCAGGTCTCAAACAATGAGCTCTGAGTGAATGAATACACTGCTCGACTATATGCATGTTGTACATAGGAAAGTTTCTCAACCCACAACTTGAGATGCTTGCCACAATAGCCTCGAAGTAAGTGTGTATCATTATGCAATTGATAACCTATTGTTTCCATTGTTCTTTAGCTGAAATTCCATGCTCCTCTTCATCTTGATGTCCATCATTCTCCACAAACTTGTCCAAAACTCTCCAAGAAAGTGAGAGTCTTGATCAAACATAATGGATGTTGGCAACCCAAAGTGGACCCATACAAAATGGAAGAAGAGATTAACAGTCTTCTCTATAGTGACTTTCTTTTCACAAGGCATTAAGACACACATTTTTCTAAATAGATCCACAATGACATACAAATATTCATGGTCTCTCCTCGACAAAGGCAAACTGCCTACAAAATCCATTGACACACTTTCCCATGGATGACTCAGAACAAGGAGTGGTGTGTAGAGCCCCAATTTTCTATTAGTGGGCTTACTAACCTAACACAATACACATCCACTTACATATTGAGTTACAATAGTTTTCATGTGAGGCCAATAACACAACCTCTGCAAATGACGCAAAGTTTTCCCTACACCAAAATGACCAGACACAAGAGAGGTATGTGCCTGTCCGATTACATGTATTCTTTCATTGGTGGGGATACAAATTTTTCCAAGGTGGTATACCAACTTTCCCTGCAAATGGTAATTACCCACCTATGATCCATGAGTCATATTTTCGTAAATCTCCTTAAAATCATCATCATAAACATATTGTTCAACATAAATTTCAAAAGATAAAGAAGCATTTTGCAAAACTACAGATGTCGAAATGGGAGGGCAAGAAATCATATCTTCCACTTCGTTGTCAGTTCCCTTCTTATATTTTATTGCCAAGTGAAACTACTGGAGGAATCCCATCCATCTGAAATGACGTGCTTGTTGAAGCTTGGTTTGCGACTGGAGGTACTATAAGGGTTGTTGATCTGTGTGAATGATGGTCTCCTTTTGAGTCAAATAGTGCTTCCACTTCTTCACACTTTGAACCAAGGCATACAACTCATTTTCGTATGTGGGATAGTTCATACGAGCTTGGGAGAACGTCTTTGAATGGAAACATACATGTTTCCTCTGCTACATCAACACTTCTCCCATGGCGTATCCACTGGCATCTGTCTCAATCTCAAAAGGTTGTTGGAGGTTAGGTAAGGCCAAAACTAGTGTTGTACTGATCTTCTCTTTCAATGTATCAAAGGATTTCTACCGCTTTCCTTCCCACTGAAATTTTGCTTCACACTCGTCAATGCATGTAAGGGGGATGCAATAATGGAGAAGTTGGCAATGAACCTTCTCCAATATTGTATTGCACCCAAAATTCTACAAACCTTTGTAACATTAGTGGTTTTATTCCACTTCACAATCATGTCAATTTTAGAAGGATCTATATTCAATTGTCCACCTCTGACAATGTGACCCAAGTAAACCAAAGAGGTCTTACCAAATTCACACTTACACATTTTGACATACAATTTTCCTTTTTGCAAAACATCAAGCACCTTTTTAGCATGACTCACATGATTTCCCATGTCCTATTGAAAACAAGAATTTCATCAAGATACACTAGTACAAAATTATCAAAAAAAGGTATGAAAATATCATTCATCACCCTCATGAATGTGGTTGAAGCATTCCATAGTCTGAATGGCATCACTAGCCATTCAAACAACCCCTATTTCATCTTGAATGTAGTCTTCCATACATCCTATTCTGCAATCTTGACTTGATGATAACCACTGTGCAAGTCCATTTTTGTGAAATAAACAACATTTTTCAATTGATCTAACAAATCACCAATGCAAGGGAGAGGGTACCCATTCTTCACTATTATTTTATTTAGTTCCTTGTATTCTACACACATCCTCCATGTACCATCCTTATTTGGCACCAACACGATGGGTGAGCCATGTGTAGAATAACTTTGCCTTATGACCCCTTGGTTCAACAATTTTTGCCCCTGCTTCCTTATCTCCTCCATCTAAATGGTTGAAAACCTGTACATAATAATGTTGGGTAAAGGAGCATCCTGCTGCAAGTGAATCTCATGTTGGATCTCATGCTTTGGAGGCAACCCACTTGGTTCTTGAAAAATCCCATTATAATTAGAAAAAATTTCATACAATTCCTTTTTATGAGTGGGATCACAACCTTGGAAAGCTTCAGATGTCTTGGCATATTTTTCTCTTACAACCATGAGCATGCACCCTTTGCTAGAATTGATCAATATCTTCATATGACCTGCACTTACAATACTGACACTGATTTTAGTGTGATGAGCTTTAACAATGTATTCCACCTCATCTTTCGTGAGATGATACTCTTTTTCATGGTGAAAGAAAAATTCTTTCTTGTCATACAAATATGGACCCCCCAATACAATACCACATATATCCAAGGGTACAATGTCAAGATCAACCTCATCTACTAGTTTGGATGCAATCACAAATCTAGCTCTACATTGCTTGGTTACATGTAATTTTTCTTTATCACACACCCAACCAAGAGGGTAGGGTTTCAGATGAGGCTTGGTCACTAATGCTAACTTCTTAACCAAGGATTCTGAAAGCAAATTTTATTGTGAGCCCTAATCAAACAAGGTTTCCACTTTAGTATGTTTCATTATGACTCTAATGTGGAACAATTTAGTCCTCTTTCATTCATTAACAAGAGACTCATCTAAAGAACTTGTACTTGAATGTAATTCATAACTTTCATTAGCATGAAGAGAAAGAGTGCCTTGTATACCCACTGTTGTGATCTGTGTCTCATCACTGGAATCAGATCCAAGGTCCTATTGCATGTTGCCACTATATTTTTCTTGTTCTTCCCACCAAATCTCTTTGGTTTCAACTCCAGATGAAACTTCAAATAGTGTTCATCATCGTGGTCTTCCTTCTTGCAATGTATGCAAGATGCCTTTTCTCCTTCCTCCTTCTTGGTTGTAGCTTCCTTCTTGTCCTTTCCTTTGCCTTTTCCTTTGAACTTGCCATTATGAGGTTTGAAAGATGATTTCTTTGGTTGTTATTATTTTTTATTCTTTGTCACTCTTGCCCCTTCTTTCAAGATGAATGTCCTTCACACTGGCCGCATCAACAGTAGTAGGCTCAAATAATAACAAAGAATTCCTGGCGTAACTATGTAAAGCACTAATATACTTTATTACAGTTTCTTGTGAATCAAGTGAAATGCCCAAGTTTAAAGCTTGTTTTCTAAACTATTTTGTGAAGCTTTGTAAATTTTCACCATTTCCTTGTCTTAAATATTGCCATTCCATTAAAGCCTTTTGTCGATAGCCCAAAGGATAAAATAGATATTTTAATGCAGAAACAAAATTGGACCAAGAAGAATGGAGATTACCCAAGTTTTTGTTACCTTTCTACAACTTTCTCTCCCACCAGAAGAGAGAGGTCCCACTCAGCCAAAGAGATGCTAATTGGATCTTGGCCTCATCTTCCTCGATCTATTGAATCTGGCAATAAAGCTCGATCTTCTAATCCCATTTTTTTAGTTTCTCTGCATTACATTCTCCATTATATGTGTGAAAGTAAAACTTTACATATAGTTTAAAAAATGGCTTCTTAGATGTATTCATATGATGCATGTTAGAGTGATGAGAAGAAGAAGAAGAAGAATTGTCACTAGAGGATGGAGAGGGTGGTTCAAGAGGCTATCCTCTTCCACCTTCATGATTTACCATTGGACAGTCATCCTATTCTTTCTTCTCGGACTTGATTTTCTTCTCATATTCTACAAACAGCTTGTCAACTTTCTCTGTCGTGGTGAAAAAGAACTTGAGATATTTTTTCTCTTCCTCCATTCGAGCTTCCTCATCTACCATGTTCCATCTTCATCGTGCACACCATACTTTAGGATCAAAGGATATAATTTTTCCTTCTCCTCTTTGGAGTTTGTTCCTGGGAATTCACTCATGCAACTTGCATCAAGAAGACTTGCTATGATACCAAACTTGATCCATATCTTTTAATTCATGGATGCATACAGAATTTCATATAAAATATCATGTAATAAAGAAACTTAAACACATGAAAAAGAAGTGGAAATCATAAAGAAACCATGAGATCAAAGGCAAAAAAATGATTTGATTATGGATTTCACCATATGTGGGCTATGTCTTCAGGCCCTACTCAAAGTGGGGAGGCCTTCTTCCATTAAATGGAAGCAAAAATGAATTACAATCAACTTTACATAAATGACCCTTGTACCTCCAAGTTATGTCTTGGATGAAAAATTCAAAGCTCGGATGCAGAAATAGACATCACCATTGGATTTGTGGCACGAAATCAAGCCAAACAACTATTGACTTGAACATATTTTGACATTAGCATTTCTAGACCCCAAAGGAATCTTTTCAGCATCAATAGATACCCCTTTTTCGGGTCCGCCCTCCTCAACTGCTCATGGTTCTGCACTTGAGCCCACTTTGCTCTACCCTCCCCGGTTGAATAAGAAATTTTAAGGTTTATATATATGTGAACGGTTGGAGGTACCAACTTTGGTACAACATCCCATTGGTTGGTGTTGCTATGTTAAGGCGTTGATCCAGGTGGATGTTGGTGGCCACCCACCTATCCCATTTGGACCCCCACAACTGTCTCTTTCAATTTTTCTGTTTCCTTAATTATAGCACAATTTACTATTTTTAGCAGTTTTTCGGGTCCTAAACTTCCGGAGCCATTTTGAGGCCCTAAACGACGTTTTTTGGGAAATCCACCGCAACGATTTTTCTGTCTAAAAATCATCTTTTCCATCGTAGTCCTTGGAGAGATCTTTCCAACGGGCTATCAGGCGCGTCAAACGGAGATAGTACGACCAATTCGCGACCCCGGGAAGTTGATGTACCAACTTACCCAAAAATGGGGCCCACAATTTGGCGTTCCATCTTCTAGGGTTAGGTTTTGGAATGTGAAGGGTTTTCCATTGTTTCTCAACAATAAATAGGCCCTCGAGCCTCATTGTAACACAGTTTTTTGGAGAACAGTTCAGAGGCATGTAGCCGACACATTTCTTCTCAGAGATAAGCTACCATCGCCCTAGCTGGGTTATTTCCATTTCTATTTGTAAGCATATTTCAGTATTTTACAGTAATGAAATGAAGTATTATTTCCACTGCATATTTGTCTTTATGGTTATCTCTATATTTTATTGCGTTCCTGTTTAAATCGGGATCAGTGGTATCAGAGCGGTCTGCTTTTTCTCTGTTTTATTTGCATGTCCCCAACGAGGTTGGGATATAAGGAGTTAGGTCTGGAACTGGTCGAACCTTTGCAAGACCAGCCTTGCAAATCTCGACGACCTCCCATGGCAGATGAGAAGAAAAATGAGGGGGCAGGAGATCCTATCAAAATCTTGCTCGAAGAAGCCCTCGAGCGATAAAGGAATGCGATGATGGACAACTTTGCCCAAATCCTTCAACGGCTACCTAAAGGCGATGCATCGGCTTCCAACAGCTACTCTGGAAATGCCACACCGTTTAAGGTACAAGTTAATTTTGAAATCCCCATCTTCGAGGGTCAAATAGACATAGATGCCGTAGATAAATGGTTAAATCTGCTCGATGGGTATTTTTCTGTTCATGAATTTTCAAGTCAGGAAAAGATTGTTTTCTCTCTTCTCAAAGCAACCCCCCACTTCAAGGACTGGTGGGAAACCTACTGCGAACAGAAGGATGAAAGTACAGGCTCACTGTTTTTAGCCGCACCCACTTGGAATGACTTCCGGGATGCCATCAAGGAACAGTACTACCCTGTCAAAAGCTATGAGGACAAATACATCAAATGGACCACACTGTAGCAGGGACGAGACCAAGATGTGCCGGAGTTCACAAACATTTTTCATACCCTTCGCACACAATTGGGTATCAAAGATTCTGAGCTGCATCTGGTACTCAAATACCACGGCTGCCTACACAGATACATCAAGGAAGAGATGGAGTTCTTGAACATCTCCTCACTAGGCACAACATACCGATATGCTGTCAAAATCGAGCAAAAGTTCAAACAGAAGAAGTGAGACTTTGGATCTGCAAATCCAAAGCCCAAAGGACAAAGCCAAGGCGGGGTGACCCAAGGCAACCCGTCAAAGCCGCAAGAAAAGAACAACACCACGAAGCCGAAGAAGGACACAGGAAAGTGGTGTGAGTTCCACAAGAGTCCCACTCATAACACAAATGAGTGTCGGACCAAGTAGTCACTGGTGGTCAAGTTGAAGGCTTCCGAATCAAATGCATGTTCTGACTCTGAGTCAGAACCTGACAAGGGGAATGAAAAAGGGAAGCAGATCATTGATGCGGATCCCAGTGCCACTGTTGCTACTGCCAAGATCCAGAAAAATGAGCCCGAAGATCCAGAGGAGGGGGGAACGTCTTTTCCACTCACAGCTGTGGGTGAAGGGTTCGCCGCTACAATTCATTGTCGACAGTGGTAGCCAAAAGAACCTCATTTCAGCAGAGGTCGTGAAGCGGTTGGGCCTACCAACTACACCACACCCACAGTCGTACAGTATCGGTTGGCTTCACGAAGGACGAGATCTCAAAGTTCGTCAGCAGTGCCGCCTTCCCTACAGCATCAAGCCCTTCACAGACAAGGTATTGTGTGATGTTACACCTCTGGATGTTTGTGATGTACTATTAGGCCAGCCATACTTGTGGAGGCGACATGCTGTGTATGAGTCAAGGCCTCGCGTTGTCATCATTTCTTTGGATAATTCATTATACAGGATACCGGAGGTAGCCCCACCTACCACCACCTCTTTGATCACTGCTAAGAAAGGCAGCAAGCTCATCTCACAGACTAGGAAATTTATTTTCTGTCTGGTTCGCTCCCAAAGTAAGGGGAAGATCGTTGCTACATCCATGACCCCCACGAAGGGTTCCTCCACACAGCAGCAACAATAGAGGGATACAGTCGTGACAAAACACAGGAACAACTTCTCCTTGCCCGGAGGGGTACCACACAAGTTTCAGGTGGGTGACAAAGTTTGGTTACATTTGCAGAGGGAGCGCCTTACCAGAACCCATCAGAAACTCAGACCACTTCGACATGATCCTTAGACCAGTAACAAGGCTACGGGAAACAATGCTTCGAAGCACAGCATTCCTCCATTCCTTCGCTTGCACCGAGTGTTCAATGTGGAACATCGCCAACCATGCTCCCCACCATTTCTGGACACATCAGATATTGCAGAACAGCTCACCAGAGACCTAGCTCTACAGAAGCTTCCTCATCTCAGGGAGGAACTCAACGCAATGGGGACCATTGCTTCCTAAGGGGGGAGGAATGATCCAGGTGGATGTTGGTGGCCACCCACCTATCCCATTTGGACCCCCACAACTGTCTCTTTCAGTTTTTATGTTTCCTTAATTATAGCACAGTTTACTATTTTTAGCAGTTTTTCAGGTCCTAAACTTCCGGAGCCGTTTTGAGGCCCTAAACGACGTTTTTTGGGAAATCCATCGCCAACAATTTTTCTGCCTAAAAATCGTCTTTTTCGTCATAGTCCTTGGAGAGATCTTTCCAACGGGCTATCAGGCGCGTCAAACGGAGATAGTACAACCAATTCGCGACCCCGGGAAGTTGATGTACCGACTTACCCAAAAACAGGGCCCACAATTTGGTGTTTCATCTTCTAGGGTTAGGTTTTGGAATGTGAAGGGTTTTCCATTGTTTCACAACAATAAATAGGCCCTCAAGCCTCATTGTAACACAGTTTTTTGGAGAACAGTTCAGAGGCATGTAGCCGACACATCTCTTCTCAGAGATAAGCTACCATCGCCCTAGCTGGGTTATTTCCATTTCTATTTGTAAGCATATTTCAGTATTTTACAGTAATGAAATGAAGTATTATTTCCACTGCATATTTGTCTTTATGGTTATCTCTGTATTTTATTGTGTTCCTGTTTAAATCAGGATCAGGCGTTGGTTTGTGAGGCGGTCATGGGTTCCAATCCAGGAACATGCATTATATTTTAGGCGTTGTTTTGTTTTCACCATTCACGGTGCATTGCATGGGGCCATCTAGGAGGCGGTCCAGGCAGGTTCAAACCTCGCCGGCCCCGACGCTTGCCACTTATATTCCATTTAATGGATGGTGGGTTTACCAATGGTGCCAATGTAGATGTTGGAGTTTTGTTATATATTTGCGTTGTGTTAACTAGTGGATTGGGCATGTTTGCCAATGGGTGACCCACCCACCACATTTAATATAACTTGTATATGGTTTCCCGAACTCATGTCGCCATACAATGTCATTGGGGGCTGGCAGGGGTGGTAACCTGCCACCCCAATTTTATAATTTTTTTTTATTACCCAAATAGTCAAATTTTTAGCAGCATCTTTTAAGGGTCACTAGGAAAATTAATGAGGCGACAAATTCACCCATTATGGTGGTTGTATTTCGTGCTCTAAGACTCTTCCAAATTGTTACCTCGTTAGTGATTGCCACTTGGCCTAGTTTGACCAAAACTTTGACCTGCTATATCTTGAGCATATGAACTCGGATCTAAGTGTCATTCACATTGTTGGAATCATGGAAATGAGCACTATGATCTCATCTTAGTTTCACTTCCATATGATGACTTTGATTTTTGAGTAATTTCAAAGCCACTTCTATTTCTGGAGCCACCTGGATCAATGAGTTACTTCAAGTTCATAGGGTTCATATTAGATTTCCATTGCCATTATTAGAATGTTTTCACTTTCAAATTTATATAAACTTTATGCATCAGTATCCCTATGTAACCATTTTTCTCATATATAAATATTGAGATATGGAGTTAAAACATTTGTTGCAAAGAATAGATTGTATGAAGAAATCAACTTTAAAAAAACATGTGTTTATAAAGTGTCACTAAGTTTCAGAAGAAGTTTGAAGAACACCTTGTATAAGCCACTCAAATTTCTCGCACGGTGATCTGATGGTTCATAAAAATCATATAAAACCTTGTTTTTTAAGTTTAAAAATGACTATACGAATTCACATTCATGAAAATACCAGAAATGAAGACATATCTCATGGAAATTTTGATAAAACATACATGGTCTGAACCTTGCTATTTTTTCACCTAGCCAACAATTTGTCTCATTGAGAAATGGCTTCAATTTGAGAAAGAAGGATAATGTACCAGTGTTCCAAAGCCTAGAAACTAAGGTGTTGCTGGTAAGAAAAAAAGTGGTAGGGTATTTTCAAATGCAAAATTCAAGGTGGCAAAGTATAACATTCAAAATGGAGAATGTTCTTTCAAAACAAAGTTTGTGAAATAAACGCTTGTTTCCAAGTATAGGAGGTCAAAATAAAGAGACTTCTTTTCTTGGTTAAGAGTCAATTTAAGGATAATTTTGAGGATATGTGATTATCTAGGTAATGAGAGTCATTTCAAGGCTATAATGAGGGTATGTTGGTAGAGGAGCAGTGGCATAGGTTCTATTGATTATGAAATTGAATTTCTATAGGTATAAAGAAATTTTAGTTTTAGAATAGTAACTATGGATAGGATAGATAGGTAAAGTACATATAAAAGGGTTTTGAACAATGATTAAAATTTTAAATGAAGTAGGAAGTTAGGATTTGGAAATATTAATGTGGACAATAATGATCACAAAAATCTTGGAAAAGAATTCTAAGGTTTTTGTACAAAGGAAAATGGTAAATAAAAAGGTGTCATTATTTATTTCAATTTTGATTATTAACAAAATTATTAGTATTGAAAAATTATTCTTACCATACTTGATACCATAGAAATAATTGTTGGTGTCTTTCATCATGTTGCTTTAGAGTCTTCAATTCTTCACTTGTTAGCTAATATCCTTCACTTCTTGCTTTAAGTCTTCAATTGCATACTTTGGGTCTCACTTGCACACTTTAAGTCTTCAATTACATGCTTTTGATATTTTCTTGAAATGTTTTGCTTATAGACTAACAGGTGCTTTGTTGGAAGGTATAAATACAATTCCTTTCCTTCTTAAATGGATGATGATCAAAACTCATTCCCTTCTAAATGGATAATGAAACTTATGCTTTTCTATAGTGGATGATGAAATGGTTACCTTCTTGTTTCTAGTTTAGATCATAAATTAGTCTCCTAGAGACTTCAAATAGAGTCTTAAGCCTTGTTATTTGAAAATATATAATTTTTTTGTACAAATTTATATACAATAGCCACTAAGCTTCTAAAAAGGAAACAATGAGACATGTTCATCTTTGTAGGTATCCTCTTTAGATCAAGATTTGATCCTAATAGGAAATCACTAACAATTTTGAACATTGCTTACAATATATTGATGATTATGTTAATCACTTGGTAGGTATTTTCATTAGGAATTTTCAATAGCCAACTTCTTAGTTTTCCAAAGAAAATTAAAGTCTAGATTGAGATAGTAACCTTGATTCTCATTCCTAGACTCTTTTTTTTTCCATATATATTTTTTCTATTTTTTTATATTTTAAGTAAATTTTGAATAGAAGAGGGATGGGAGTATTACAACCTTCAGCCAAAATTTTCATCTTAGCTTGGTAAAATAGTAGGGACATAAAATTATTTTGATCAATGGGCATGTTGTAGAGCTTCAACCTGTGACCATTTACCACAAGTGAAACCCCTTCCTTGTTAATAGTCTTTATATGTACAAAAAAATTACCGAACAATTCTTGGATCTTGTTAAGCCTTATATAAGCTCCATGTTAACCCTAAAACCCATTATTAAGCCCTAGATATTAATTTATTATAGTTCTATTATTATATTGTTATGTAGGCTAGAACCCTTCATGCTCCCATTGTATTATAATTGTATCTTTTGTGTCTTATATATATACTAAGGAGACCTAGTCTAAGGATCATCAAATATTGTATTTTTCATTGTATTCTTTATAAAAGGATGTTTACCCCTTGAAGTGGTCTGAAATTATTGGTTTCTTATCATGTTTAAGGTGTAAGGATCATAACATTTGGTATTAGAGTTTGTTATCCTAGGGTTTTGCTACTTCAAATAGGTCGTCGTGGAAATTTTGTGATAACTTGTTTTTGGTGTGGTTTCCAATGGTGAAACCTAAATAATATTTAGAAGACATCCCAAGGAATATCATTTTCAAGTTTCAAATCTTGGTTTGCTACATTTTCAAATATATGATCCAAGAAATTTAGGGTTTTTGTAGGTTCCTAATTTCTATCTTAAATAGGTGAGCTCGAAATTTTCACTATAATTTTTTTCTATGAGGCTTTAGATTGTGAAAATTAGACCACGTTGAGATGATACCTTTGTGAACATATTTTCCAAGTTACAGATCATTTTCACGTTCACTATTGTAGTGCCCCACTCTAGTTGACTGACATTGACATAACATTAACATTATTTTAGCCTTAAGGCTCACACATTATTCTTTGATGACCTCAAGTTGAGGTTATGGACACTGGACTCTACTATTAGTAGATGTGATGATTATTTTTGTTTCCTATTTTAAGTTAGGATGATGATATTTTTGATGGATATGTATGTCTTCTATTGATATTATGATGATGATCACATTGATGGATATGTATGTTCTCTATTGATGTTGCGATGATGATAGCTTTGATGAATATGTATGTTTCCTATTCATGTTATGATGAACAAACCTTTAATGGATATATATTTTTTCTATTGATGTTATGATGATGATAGATATGATGGATGTTCTCCTTATGTTGGCTACTTAAATTAGTTCAGTTTCACAATGAACAACGATTTGAATGACTAGGTCAGGTTGATGATATTATTATGACAAATGACTAACATTGATAAAATTTGTTACTGATGATTGTCAAGTATGATAGGAAAATCACTAAATGCACTCACATATGATGAGTTGACAACATCTGGTTTGACGAAAATGAATATTTTGTCTTTCAAAATTTGAAGTTCAGTTTGAATCTTGCTATAAATTCTAATGACATGTTAGTGGTTGCAGGCACGAGTTAGCGATTTGGTTGAATAACTCACACATGGGTGATGGGGTTGTATAAATGGATGGAACTACACAGGAGGGGTGGGACAGTATCCTTGATTTCACTTGCTAGCACTCCTGTCATGACTTAAGTTGTAAGGGTTGGGACACCTACACTTTGAAGATCATGATTTCATGGGGGGAGGTCCCAAATTTTTGTCACTCATGAGGATTTCACTAGGGGGTGTGCATCAAGGTGGATTCCTTGATCCCAAGCACCATTATTCTCACTATATCAGGCAACACAAGAGATGATAGCAACATTTATCGTTGCACCTATATTTCCCCTTGTAGCCACTAGATGCATGAAGGGAAAGCGATGTGGTACTCTTGGAACTTCGAAGGGAATTTCTTCAAGGGCATGACCAACTTGGCACCCTTGGGATCATAAATAAATGGTTAGGCATAGCACCCTTGGAAATTCAAAAGGAAGTTTTTGAAGGGCACAATAAACTTGGCACCCTTGGCATCAAAAAGAAACTACTAAACATAATAAAGATATGAAATTCCCACTATTCACATTGGGTGGTAAATAGGTTAGAACCAAGGCAATTAAATCAAGACTAAAACTTGGGGTAAAGGGAGAATAGAAATAAATAAAAAACTTGTACCTTGAGAACTATGCCCTTCCCATGTTGGAAAATATTAGGTAGATAATGTACATAAGTAATTTAATTAGGAAAAAGGGGGTAAAGAGGGACATAGAGTTAATTATAAAAATTAATCCTAAAAATTCATTAAGAGAAGAGGGTGGTGAATTAAAATAAATATTAATAAATTAAAGTTTGAGAAAATTAGAAAACCTTCATGTGGCAAGAGCCAACATAAGAATATCCATCTATGACGCAAAGTGAGTTAAATTAGGAGGTAGTTAGGGGACCAAATATAAGACTAATTAATTGAATTTAGTAATGAACACAAATTAAGTATTAGAGAAGGGGAATCAAGAGACAACTAGGAGAAGAAATACAGAGCCCTGTTGGGGTGAGTAAAAATTTTATTTTTGAATTAGATTTAAATTAAATAATTTTGGAGAGCCTTGGCGAGCGGGTGACACATGGATGGGTGAATAATAAAAATTTTGGATTAATATAAATAATTAATTATGCATGAAGTGTCAATTGTCACCTATGAAGCCTCCTATAAAAGAAGGGGCAAGCCATGCAAGAAGGGACTTTGCTTACCCTATTGTTGGATGGACGCCATTATGTCATTTTGAGTGGCTACGAGCTATAGTTTATTTTGGTGAGGTAGAGGTCTTTAGAGAGGGGAATTTTGAGCCAAGGAGTGCTCACCTTTATCATCCAACACACTTCCTCCATTGGACAGTCCCATTGCAACTCGGGGGCCTATGGGGAAGGAGAGTACCCAAGGAATAGGTTGGGAGGTCAACCAGTGGGTCACTACATTCAGTCAAAGCACATTACAATTCACACTTGGAGGTGGATAACAACAAGGGAGTGCAAGGAGTGATAAGGCCAAGATCCAATCTCCTCTCTGGGTGAATGGTGCCTGTGGTATTTATGATATTTTTTTTATATGATTTCATTGTGCCTATAGTAAATATAATATAAATCAAATGATATGTGGAATGTATTGTAATTCATGGATGTTTGATGTAAATTATTTAGTATCTCTAAGTTCCCAATGTTTATATTATTATGGTTGTATTCCAATTTATCTGCACTACTTTGTTTAAAAACAATAATAATAATAATATAGGGAGGGTTCCTACACTTGGTACTAAAGCCTAGATTCAGACTCTAGGACCTATGGACCCTTTGACATTCAAATTCCATAACCGTCACAATAAGCCGTCATTGAAACTATTGTTATAATGGCTTGTGTGTTCATTTTCCTTTGCTTACTAAAAGAGGATTGTTTGTTGTGATTTAGCTTCCACTTTGAATTGCAATAAGCTACTATTGTAACACTTGCTGCATCCAACATATTTTAACCAATATACCTTCTTTACAATTATTGAAAATTCCCATTAAATTCAAATTGCTCCACGTAATTCAATTTGGTGACCTTAGGTGCACAAGTTGAATGCTAAATTAAAGCAGTGGATGATTTTAATAGATATGCGCTACAAAGAGAAGTAAGTTATATCTTTGAAGATTTAGAATTTCACAAATTTAGTTAAAGTTATTAGAATGAAGATAATGGGAATTAGGGTTCCCTCATAGATTGTTATTTCTAGCCATTGGTGAATTATTATTTTCACAAACTCAACATAATATATTTTCTAATCACTTCAAAAATGATTAGGCAAATTAGAGAGAGAGAGAGAGAGAGAGAGAGATTTCTAGCCATTGGTGAATCATTATTTTCACAAACAGAGAGAGAGAGAGAGAGAGATTTCTAACCATTGGTGAATCATTATTTTCACAAACAGAGAGAGAAAGAGAGAGAGAGAGAGAGAGAGAGAGCAAACAAAGTAAATCAAATCTAATCAACTTACAAATTCATGTGAAAATTGGTGAAAGTAATGATTATCTCAATGTGTTATGAGAGTGAGAAATGTCCATATCATATTACTCGCAGTTATAATCCAAACAATGAAAAATTATAAGGAAGTTTTTAAAACAAATTCATTCTTTTTAAACAATAATGACTTAAAAATTTTACCAAGTAACTCCAATATTTGCATCACCTTATCATTACCCGATGATCTTACTATTGTGATTGCATATGGTTGTACCATTAACCGACAGGAAAAATAGAGACCATTTTTGGTACAAACAAAAATCTTTAGAGGGGAAACTTAAGCTTGAAGTTGGACATATTGATATAATAAAAAAATTAAAAAAATTAAAAAATTAAAAAAATTAAAAATTAAAAATATAAAAAATATAAATAAAAACTTGGAGTTATAAGCCTTCCCATGGTATCCTAGACACTTTAGCTACAAAAGACTTACTGGACAAATGGAATAGTTAGAGAAGGCTTAATTGAAAACTTATTTGATAAATGGAATAATTGGATAAGCCTCAATTGAAACTTTCTCTACTTGTTCCTATGCTTTGCCTTAGCTTTCCTGATTCAAACTGCATAGAAATGATATTACTCACAAAGATGTTCTGCCTCAACCTACGTTATCATGTAAGGGTGCCTATGTGTTCTCTAACACTAATCTTCTGACCCATCATGAACATACTTTATAGTTTTTATAGGCATCATCATTTGCCCCGTAATGAATATACTTCAACATATTGTGATCTTCAATAACATTCTGTGATCGGTCTTGTGCCTTTGCCTCTACCTCTCATCACACTTTTCCCTGCTCTCTACCACCATGGTAGACGATTGAGTGAGTGACTAAAGAGAATTGTTTATTTTTGAATTGTTGAAGCCTCTGTTATTTATGTGTTTGAGCAGAATATCTTTTACACTTAGCCATTTACACCTTAAGATATCAACCTTCGGAAATTTTCCAAAGGACTCAGACAGGCATCTCAATTTCGGTGAATGACACACTTAGAAATTCCTCAAGCTCTTTAGGTAATAAACTAAAGGTGACAAAAATTCTAGAAAATGATTACTTATCTCCAAAATTTTCAAATTGCAAGCTCTAATACTCGAATTGCAGTTCCGACTATAATCAAGATTCGGTTAATTCCCTATGATTGTGTATCCCAATTGTTACACATCCTCTACCACAATATTCATTGATTTTCAATTCCTAAATTTACAAATAATTGTCAACTTGAGTTCCATATTAATAAAATGGAAATTTACTACGATTGCCATAATTAAAATAATAATTAAAAATAATAATAAAAAAATTATATATATTTATCTATCTATCTATATCTATCTATCTATATATATATATATATATATATATATATATATATATATATATATATATATATATATATATATATATATATATATATATATATATTTCACACATTTAGTGTATGTCTACACATTACTGGAAAATGATAGATCTTATATTGTTGTCGAGAAATCTTCATAATGCACAATATTCACCTATGGATGTAATTATATTGTTAAGTAACATTTTTATATTTTAAAATTAATAAGAAAATCAATAATAACTAGAGTGGGGTGAGTTGCATCGATATTCCCATATCGAGGTTTGAAATTGGCGTGTAGTGTTCCAATTATGACATTAATGATAGTATAAAGTTATCGAGTGGAATTCATCCAACCAATTACTTGTGATCATGTTCACCTGGTGGAATTAAAGAACTTGTAGATGTTACATTTATTACCATAATTAATCGACACTCTTTCCAATTATTACCATAATTAAGTGCCACTCTTTTGATTATGTTAACCTAGTGGAATCAAAGAACTGCTCGATATTCCACTTATTAAGATAATTAATTAGCACTCAGCTGAAGTTGAACTGTGGCCTTTCCTTAAATTAATCCATGTAATGGTGAGTGTTGATAGCTAAGATTTTTATTCTACAAGTGGTGAAACATTGAAAAGCTAGTTAATTAATGGACAAGTGGTATTGTATCATTCCATACACTATTAACTATACAAGCACTCATATATAAATTGTGATTATTATAATTTCAATTTATCCATTGATTTGAATTAGTATTCCTACCATACATGTGGGTAGTATGATAACAACCATATTCTAGTTATATGCTATAGAACACAATATTTATATATGATTATTATTAATATTATACTTCTTGGGTACTTCCAAAATTGAAATCATAAAACATTAGGAACTTAATCTCTCTCTCTCTCTCTCTCTCTCTCTCTCTCTCTCTCTCTCTCTCTCTCTCTCTCTCCTTTACTAATGAGATGCTCACTTTATGCTAGGATAATTGTTTCTGATAACATATCATTTGATTAAAGCTAATGATATCAACTACCTCTAGCAATTACATAATGCAATAGCTATACTACCATTTATATAACATAATGCCTTCTAAGTGTACTATCATCAATTAAATAAATTGTATCATTTATGATTAAGTCTTGTAGGAAAGTGTGAAATTGGTAGGTGAATCATATCATTAAAGAACTTGTAAATGCATAAAATGTTTCTTTGGAAGTATATGATGATGATAGTAATTATAAAACCACTTAGGTTCATTATGATTATGATTTTGATTTTATTTTTATAAGGAAAATCATGTTAATTTGTGACAATATTAATTGGTGCATGTTAACCATGGCAAGAAGAGGTATAGGAAGGAATGGTTCAACTAGAGGGCACAACATGGTCCCACCAAAGCATTCAACTCCCATCACCCCACCCGATGATGGGGAATACATCACAAAACAATATCATATTCATGTCAAAGAAGTATTGAAATTAATGAGGTCATTCTAGCATATCTCTAACCCATTGATAAATTGTTTAGAACGAGAGCATGTAGGACCTATCATGCAAAATTAAGCACCGCAAGAAATGATGTACATCAAGATTTGGAAAAGTTAAAACTTCCAATGTTTTGGGGGTCCAAGGATGGTCAAATTGCATAAGCATTGTTAGAAAACATGCCTATGTGCCTTACCCCGAGATATTACACCTAAAACATGAAGGTGAAGATAGTTATATTTCAGCTAAAGGAAAACACACTACTTTAGTGGAAGACGTTATTACCCCAATTGGGGATGGATATCTCAAAAGTAACTTGGGAATTATTTGAAGAAAATTTTAGAGAATGCTACCTATCAGAGGAGTTCCTAGAGAGACAATTAAATGAATTTAATGCACTAAAGCAGGGGAGTCACTCAATTTCAGAGTATGAGGCTCATTTCATGGAACTACTTCATTATGCCCCCCACTTAAACATAGAAAATCTTAAAGTGAACAAATTTTTGTATGAGCTAAATTTTAACATTTGGGCAAAGGGTAGGATCTTAATGCCTCACACCTTGCATGAAGTAGTTTAGTGGACAATCAATGAATAGGAGGATAGCATGAATATCAGAATTAATAGGACAATAAAGCCTGCAGGATTAGGAGTGTCTAGTGAAAACAACATGGAATGCAAAAAAACAAATGGGGACAGTGCTCAATCATAAAAAAATGGTCAATAGGGAATCAAAAAACACCATATATGCATCCAACTCACCATCCACACAGGGGACCTTAGCAAACTCATCAACCAAAACATCATCGCCCTATGTGACAACACCAAGCCACGCTACCTCAACATCGAACCCAACAGTCTCGCTCTTACCAACAGAGTTCTAGGCCAACCCTTGGTTCAGTTGGTTGTAGGATCCAAGCTCCTAATAGGGGGTGTTGAAAATTTGTAGGTCCACATTGTTGAAATATGTAACTAGATTCGGTCTTTCATAAATATGAAATGTGCTCTTGATTCTTGTATATTGTAAAAAGAAGAAAATGTATTATTGTAATTTTTTTAGCCTGGCTTTCATTTTATTATTAAGTCAAGCACTCATTGAGTGCTTCTAGGGTTTGTCATAGAGTCAAGAAGTCAATAGAGTCATTTTCATATGAAGAATGTCATTTTATTTTTAAGTCAAGCACCCATTGAGTGCTTCTAAGGTTTTTCCTACAGTCAAGAAGTCAATGGAGTCATTTTCATATGAAAAAGACCCCATTGGGCATCTTGTAAGATGTTAAAAGAATTATTTTTTTGTTTTAAGTGTCAAATAACCCTCCAAGACCAAATCGGCCTAGAAACTAAGAATTCGGCCTCATTAGGGCATGTCATCCTCCTTAGAAGCCTATAGATAGGAGATAATTCAACCTCCTATGATCACTCACTCTCACTCTCATCATCCAAGCGAATAAGAGGTAGAATAAAGGCAAGTGAAGAAGGATAGAAGGAAGAAGAGTGAGTTTTTTGGATTGATTCTCTCTCACACACACATGTGTGAAGATAATGCTAGGGCTTTGCAGCTACAAGGTTGAAGTTGTCAAGTTGTAGAAAGAAGCTTGAAATTGTTGGAAGAAAGGACTTTTAGGTCACCTACTAGCCCTATAAGGAGAAGCATCCCAAGTGAAGAAGCAAGGAAGCCTTAGAATCCCTAATTTCCTTCACACATGTGGAAGCAACAACTTGTAGGGGATGAAAATTTTAGACCTATAGTGGAGACCAAAATTTTGTAGCTATGGGTCAAAATTTTGCAGGTAGAAGAGATTTGACTAGGTTAGACTTGGATAGAAGAAGAACATCATCAAGAAGGTATGGAATAGTCATGGAAGGCTATTGGTATTGTTCTATAGGTCTTAGAATTCGTCATTTGAATAATCTATAAGAAGAGAAGAGATATGTGGGTTTTCCTCTCAAGAGGAGAGGTTTTGGACCTAGCTTGTAGCCTACATTTTGTGTCATCTTATCTATTTTATCTTCATTTTTGGTAGTTTTTTGATGATAAGAACACTAATAATAATCAAGTGAATGAAGAATATAATCAATTTTAGTAAAAATACATCACAAGCAATTATCAAAGTAAGAGGAATCACCTAATATAAATGCCCATATATTTCTCAACATGGTATCAAAGTTAAAAAGGCAAGACAAGAAGAGGTGACTTAAAGATATTCCACTAGAAAGAAGGATACATAAGGGCTGAGCAAAGTAAGGATATCCATCACACCACAAGGATCACATCATGACAACTCTTGAGACAAGAAAAGACCTCAAAAACCCTACCTACATTAAAAGAAGGACTCTACATTTGAAGCACATTGGGAAGCCTCCACATTCTAAATTATCATACAGAGGAAGGAAGAAGAAGAATTTCCATCATCATCAAATAAATAAAGGTGATCTCCCTCATGTTTAATCAAAGATCACATCTCAAACATCCTTGTAGAATATCATTAAGGAAGCAACATCATCAAGAAGGAATCAAGTCGAAGATATAATCATCAAAGGATCATCTTCTCTTGAAAAGTAAGTATTTGTGTGTGTGCGCGCGCGAGCGTATGAATCTACTATCAGCATGAATTCATTCTACAATAAAAGTAACAAGTTGTTGGGTCATCAAATTCCCTTGCATGGAAAAAGAGGATATATTTGATGCTCATAGAAAGTGAAGTTATTGAATATGTTAAGGGTTCAATCTCTAAACCATCTCATGAGAAATATCAAACCCTATAAAAGTATATGAAAGAGTAAATAAGGGCTCAAAGAATCCTCATAGAATCAATCAAGGATTCCCTCATCCCTTATATACCAAAGTTGGAGAAATAGAAAGATATCTATGAAAAATTGGTAGAATTGTTTTTTGTAAGCACTGCAAGGGAATTTATACCATCGAGAACCAAACTATACAATATGAAGGTATCAAAGAAATAATGAATAACATCATACCTTATGAGGGTGTCACAAATAAGAGATCAACTTCAAGAACTAGGATAAATAATGTTTGATAAAGAAATGACCACCGTTGTGCTCAATGCACTACCTTATGAATGGGGCAACTTTATATCAAGTATCTATGGAAAGAAGGAAGCCCCTAAATTTAGTGAACTTTGGTCATTATGTAAGATTGAAGAAAGTAGGCTAAAAGCAAAAATAAATGTTGGATCAGATGAAAAATATCAATCATTTATTACCATGGCTAAGAAGAAACAAAAGTTTGGAAAGTTTGATCCTCGAAAAAGGAAGAACATCAACATGTCAAAGATACAATTTTATGAATGTAATGAATATGGTAATTTCAAAAAAAAATGTCCTAAACTTAAGAAGGAAAACAAGAGGAGAAAGGAATGAAATGAAGCCCATGTCACTGAAGAATTAGAAGAAGCACCCGAAAGGAAGAAGTCATAGAAAGAGGAAGTGAAATATCTTTATTTTGACTAAAATAACCTCCTTCACTTTTTCTATAATAATATAGTATTCATCATGGAAATCATCACAATAATTATATAAGATGCATTATAGCTGAGGTAGAGATGACATCATCATAGAAACATGATATAGCCGAAGTTTAAGTCTATTTAAATCAATCATCATGATAGAAAGGAAGTAGCTCATGGTATCTTCATTGGAATCATAGAAAGACAATCGAAGTAGCAATCTATATGGTTGGAGAAAGTCATCTAGAAAGATAGAAGATAAAGAAAGGTCATCATACATCATCATTATTAGAAAGGAGAATTTTCATAATAAGGGTCATCCAGATCCTCCACTAATAATATTTATCAGAAGGTTCACAGCTACTATGGAGAAAAGAAAGTGTCTCGCAGATAGTCCTCAGTCCACCTTATGTGGGATCCACTACTAAGGTATGATGACAAATATGTGAAACATGTCAATATGGTTGAAGTACTTTCATATTCAATAAAGGAAGCTACTAGAAGAAATTATAGATGACCAAAATAATAAAGAGGTATGTATATATTTGATAGATAAAAGTCATGTCATCATATGGTTGCAAAAAGAATGGTTAAATGCTCTATCTAATGAGCATGAGTAAAGAAGAAGAATATATTCCATTAGGAAGATGCATGAATGCTTGTAGACAAAACTCCTTTAACTCTTATACATATTGACAAGATGAAATCAATATGATATGACCTCATGGAGAATATGAGGTAGTTGACAATCATGGTTTATATGTTGAAAAACAAGATCTTCAGGAAAACAATATGTGAAGAAAATGAAAGAAAAATTTGTGGGAAGACGCATCTATAAGATAAGATAAGGGATCAACATTTGATATTGATTAGAAAGGTTAGCTATGACATCTCCATGAAGAAGGTATGAAGACCCTGATATGTGTGCTAGAAAAAGAAGAACCTTGGTAATGTATGTTGTATAGATGGATTCATACATGTCAATCATATTGATTTTAGAAGTTGATGTCAAGAAGAAAGGCCATCATAAAAAGGTAACTATGATTTACTGTTCATTTTGATTTTTGAGAAATCATCTAGTTGGGTTGAAACAGGGCTACTGGAAGAGAGTTGTAGATGTCACCTATAGCTAGTACTCATGGGATTGCATGGAAGATATTGAAACAAAAATGAATTGGAAAAGGTAGTTGCATGAAGGATAACCAGATCTGAACTAGAAGATCACTTTCTGATGGAGGGATGACATTACTATTGATCAACACTATGTTTCATTGAAGGAAAGTGATGGAGAAGTTGGTTGATGCCCTATGAAGAATATCTAGAAGATGAAGGTGCCATGATGAAGAATTTGAAGTTCATAACATCGAAAAGAGGATCCTTAAAAGTAGTTGATAGTACCATGATCTCCACCAAAGGGTTGATAGTTTATGTTGGAAACAAGTCCCTGGTAAAGAGGGAACTTGGGTATTTTCCTTTTATAGGAATGAGTATATCCTCCCTAGTTAAGAGGGAGATATAGACACATAATTATTGTCTTCATGTTATGAAGAAAGAATGGAGGATTGGGTAAGAATATGGTTTCTGGTATTATTTGAGGATGCGGTATGGCTTCCAATAGGTAAGAGTAGTCAAAGAGGAAATTCCTTGAGGATGTGTTAATCCAAGATAGGAATTGTCTTAAAAGGACATAACTTGTGAACATCCAGGTGGGGTATGTTCCTTAAGATCCAATGATGATGGTGTCTATCATTCATTGTCTCACCAGCATTATGCTCTAATCTTGTGGAGATATAGAGTTGTTACTCAAGACCTTGCTATGTGACAATGATGATTGGTATGATGAAATGCAATGAGATAAGCTGAAATAATAGCTTATAAGATGGATTACCAATCCAACTCCTCTTATGAGAGCTTTTCAGTATGAGAATGTCCATGTACCATTATGTTTACCTCCCTAGTTAAGAGGGAATGTTGAAATATGTAACTAGGTTTTATCATCATAAATATGAAATGTACTCTTGATTCTTGTATATTGTAAAATGAAAGAAAAAATATTATTTTTATTTTTTGTAGCATAGGCTTCATCCTCAAGGTCATTTATTTATAATTCAAGCACCCATTGAGTGATTCTAGGGTTTTTCATAGATTCAAGAAGTCATTAGAGTCATTTTCATATGTAGAATACCCCATTAGGCATCTTGTAACATGTCAAAAGAACTATTTTTGTGTTTTAAGTGTCAAAAACCCTTCCAAGACCAAGTCAGCCTGGCAGCTAAGAAGTTGACCTCATTAGGGCATGTCGTCCTTCTTGGAAGCCTGTATATAGGAGATAACTTGACCTCCTATGATCACTCACTCACACTCTCCATCCAAGCGAGGAAGAGGAAGGAAAGGAAATTGAAGAAGGATAGAAGGAAGAAGGATGAAGTTTTTGGATTGATTCTCTCTCTCACTCTCTCACGTGCAAGGATAAGGCTAGGGTTTTGCAGCTACAAGGTCAAAGTTTTCAAGTTGCAGAAAGAAGGTCAAAATTGGAGGAAGAAATGACTTTTAGGTCACCTACTAGCCTTATAAGGAGAAGCAACCCAAGTGAAGGAACAAGGAATCCTTGGAAGCCCTAATTTCCCTCACACGTGAAAGTAGCTACTGTTGCAGGGGATGAAAATTTCAACTTCAGAGATAAAGGAATTACAAATCCAATTAAAGGAATTATTAGACTTGGGGTTCATACGACCTAGCATATCTCTGTGGGGGGGCCTTGTAATTTTTGTTAAGAAGAAGGATGGGTCTTGGATATTGTGCATCAAATACCACCAATTGAAAAAGGTGGTGATAAAAAATAAATATCTCTACCAAGGACAAGTGATTTGTTCAATCAAATGAGAGGAGAAATGGTGTTTTCAAAGATCGATCTGAGGTCATGATATCATCAATTGAGAATCAAGGATGAATATATATCGAAGATAACCTTTGGGACAATATTTGGAATTATGAATTCTTAGTTTTACTCTTTGGAATGACAAATGTACCAGGTGTTTTCATGAATTTGATAAATCGAAATATTTTGAGATTACTTAAACAAGTTTGTACGCCTTTATCAATATTATTTTGATCTACTCAAAGACCCCAAAAGAGCATCATGAGCACTTTACGCTAGTTCTAAATTATATTCAAGAGAACCAATTGTACGGGAAGTTGTGATAATGTTCCTTTTACCAAACCAAGATTCATTACCTTGGGCACATTATCACTAGGGAGGGTATCGCAGTAGACCCAACAAAGATCGAGGCCATCATGGAATGGATGACACAAACCAATGTTCATGAAATACGAAGTTTCATGGGCATGTCAAGGTATTATCACAGATTTGTTGAAGGATTTTTTAAGATAGCAAGCCCCATTACCAAGAATCCAAAAAATAACAAGAAGTTCATCAGGTATTATTAAATACGGCCCCAATTTTGAAGGTACTAGATATAGAGCAAGAATTTTTGGTTTCCTTTACTACCTCCAACGAAGGTTTGGGTTGCATATTGATGCAAGAAGGAAGAATAATATCATATGCATCAAGAAAAACTAGAACCCACGAAGAGAACTACGCAACCCATGATATAGAAATGGAAATAATTTTTAATGTCCTAAATATTTGGAGATTTGAGCTTAGGATTGACCATCATGGGCTATAATACATATTCACTCAAGACCACTTAAATGCAAGATAGAGATGGTGGTCCGAACTAATCAGTTAATATAATTTTGATATAACTTACATAAAATGTACATTAAATAGGGTGGTTGATTCTTTATGTAGGAGGCCTCAGATATTTTCATTGATTCCCTTAAAGACCAACTTGAGGGAGAATTTCCTTGACTTACATATTGAGGACACCTAGTATTAGCAAGTTACCAAGAGTTTGAGGGACGATAAAATATGGATCCAAAAGTATGAAGGATACTCCCTTGATAGTGTTGAACTACTACCATTTCAAGGGGATGATATATGTGCCACTGAATGAAGATATACACCAATTAATCTTGAGCAAAGCACATCAAGCAGTATAAATAGCACACCCCGGTGTTAAGAAGATGAGTGTGGACCTGAAACCACTCTTGTTTTGGAAGGGGATGAAGAAGGACATTGTAAAGTTTGTATTGAGATACTTAGAGTGTCAGCGAGTAAAAGCTAAATACAGACATCCAACAAGGTTACTGCAACCCCATGAGATACCAGAATCTAAATGGGAATTTATATCAATGGACTTCATTGTGGGACAACCATGACTGTAAGAAGGCATATTTTTTTTGGTAGACACGTTGACTAAGAGTGACCATTTTATACCAGTTAAGACTACATATAAGACACCATAGATAGCTAGAGTTTTTATTGATGGGATTTTGATATTACAGGAGTGCCTAGGAAAATCACATAAGATAAGGGAATAATGTTTACAAGAAGGTTTTTGAACAATTTCCAAGAAGCCTTGGGAACTTAGTTAAACTCCAGCACTTCTTATCACCCTGAGAAAGATGGTATGATAGAGAGGACTACTCAAATCCTTGAGAACATGTTATAGATTGTATGTGATGGACAAACGAATGTGATGGGAGGATTTTTTACAAGTGGTGGAATTTTCTTATAACAACAGTTATCATAGTTCCATCAAGATGTCACCATTTGAGTTCTTGTATCAGAGACTTTTCAGAACACCTCTTAGTTGGGACCACTAAGAGGATCGTATCTTGATAGGACCAGAAGTAGTGCAATAGATGGATGAACAAATGACCATGATTAAGGGGAGGCTTAATGAAGTAAAAGATCAATGTAAGAGCTATTTTGATGCTCACCGGATGGATCGAGGTTATGAAGTAGGAGTATGGATGTTTTTGAGAGTAAGGCCCTAGAAAATATCCATAAAGTTTGGAAAGGGAGAAAAATTGTCCCCACGGTTTGTGAGACCTTTTGAAATCTTAGAAAGAAAAGGTTCGATGGCATATAGGCTTTCTTTACCTCCATATCTAATGCATATGCATGATGTGTTCCATGTTTCTTTTTTGTGTCATTATATTTCAGATCCTTAGCATGTTATTGACTTGGGGAATTTGTAGGTTTTCAATGAGGGCATGGTGATAGTTGAACCAGTTCACATACTGGACCAGTGAACTCTGCAACTTAGAAAACAATTAGTGGACTAGGTTAAGGTCCAGTGGGACAATTATAGTCCTAGTCCAGCCACTTGGGAGTACGTTGAGAAAATGCATCAATGTTTTCCCTGCATATTCCAAGGACTTTGGTATGAAGTATATTATTAAGAGGAGGTGTATGTAGTGCCCCAATCTAGTTAACTGACATTGACATAACATTAACATTATTTTAGCCTTAAGGCTCAAACATTATTCTTCGAGGACCTTAGGTTGAGGATTCAGACACTTGACTCTACTATCAGTGGATGTGATGGTTATGTTTATTTCCCAGTTGATGTTAGGATGATGATAGCTTTGATGGATATGTGTGGCAAGGAAAGTTGAAAGTAAAAATACATCTACTAGAAAATTGATCATTAATAGCTATAGAGAAAATAATAATCCGTCTCCTAAACCAAAAAGGTTGACTCCTCAACAATGGATGAAAGAAGAGCAAAGGGAGTATGTTTCAATTATGACAACAAGTATAGTAAGGGGCATAAATGCAGTGAGAGTAAATTATTGTGGATAGACTGTGAAGATCAAGAAGTGGAAACTTCACAAGTTCTAGAGCTAGATGAAACTACCCCAACAATAACAAATTTATCAACATAACGAGAACTATACCGAGTTCTCATTTTTTAGAGGTCGCAAAAAAATCATGATTTTCATGCCAACTTTGACAAGTGTTAATGCAACATCAACCATCCTTTTTGGAACATATTTTTGAAACTTTAAATTTCCTTATGTATTAAGTATGAACATTTTTTTTTAAATGTTAGTAATTTTCATGATGATTTTGAAGAGTGTTGATGGAACATCAACCCCATTTTTGAGGGGGCTTATTTTTTACACTTTAAATTTTCTTATGTATTAACTATGGATAATTTTCTTGAAATGTTGGTGATTTTCATGTTGATTTTCAAAAGTGTTGATGAGCATTAACCTTCTTCTTTTTCTTCCATATTTTTTACATTTTAAATTTTCTTATAACTTATTTATGCACATTTGTTTCTGAATGTTGGATATTTAACCATTTTTTAAGTTGCAGTCTTCCTCTTCTTATTTTTCTTCCTAAAATGATTGTTTTTTAAGGGTTTTTCAAATTAGTGTTTTTTCTTTTCTTTGCAATAATTTTTTTGTAATAAAATTTTCAAATTTTTACAAAATTCAAAATAATAATACTAATAACAATAATATTTTGAAGTTAAATTATTTTAAATATTTATGTATTGTTAATTAATACCTCAATACACAAAATAATTGTCACTAAAACAATAATATTTTTAAACATTTGACAGAAAAAATACACATATTGCATATAAATATAATTTAAATAAACACACATTTTAGAACCCTTTTGCTAAAAATGACATGTTAAATAAAATGTTTTTATGGAAAAAATTAAACTAAAAAAGTTGAAAAAGTATCAAATTATATGAAGTTTTTATGAATTTTATGTCCAAAGAAGATAACATTTGAAGTTTTTTTTCCAAAAATAATGATCCACATAAAATTTTAAGTAAAAATAACAAAATTAGAAAATAAAAAATAAAAACAATTTTAACAAAAAAAATCTAAGTAATGAATTAAAAATAAATTTCTAAGAATACAAATTAAAAACAAAAAAAAACAAAAAAACAAACAAACAAACAAAGACTAATTTAAAACAAAAATTGGACATATATATCGAAAGAAAGAAAAAAGGAAAAATAAATAAGTAAAAATATAAAACATTATAAAGCAATTTAAATCAAAATTTGTTTATAAAAAAAATAAATAGTAAAAAAATGAAAAAGAAAACATTTGAGGTCAAGGGATCGATGCCTTGCCCCACCCAGGTGCCAAAGGTCTACAGCCTTGGCCTTGTTTTTGGCCCCTTAGCATCGGGGTGGGGCGACCCATCAATCCCCTGACCCTCCCCCCACCCCCGAAACATTTTTTCCAAAAAAGATTTTAGACTTTTTTTTTTATTTATATAGTTTTTATGTTTTTTGTTCTTTTTATTTTTTCTTTTTTTGTAATATTTTTTTATTTTATTTTTAAACATTTTTTTTGTTGATATAAGTTTTTGGATATATGTTGTGTGCAAGGTTATTGATGTCCTACGTTTCGAGTGATCTCACCACCCATCATCAAGGACATGAATAAAGCAGGATAGATTGGAAAAGGGTGTTCAGGTATTTATAAATAAAGAAGCAACCAATTGAATGGTAATATTAATGTTAAAAGGAGAAATAGTTAAGTGGTCGTTAAAATGAGTGTCAAAAATATTTCTAGGGAAAGAGAGAATAATATACATTTCTTATAAAAGTAAAGAAATTAAAAACGCATTTTGTTAAAAATAGGTTTTGACCAAAAATTAAAATATAAATAACATAAATTAAATTAAATTAAAAAATAATTATAATTTAAGAAATTACTAATAAAATGAGAATGTGAAAATAATTTCATCTATTGAAAGAATAAATAATAATAATGTAGATTTGATTTTAGTTTGAAAGAATAAATAATAATTTTTGAGGAATTCAATATAAGGATTAGGTAAATTGATAAAATGATAATAATGAAAAAGACAAAATTTTGATTATAAAAAAAATGGAAATGAGGAAAGGGACGAAAAAAGGCTACCATGTTAGGGTTTATTTAAGTGATGAAAGAGAGGAAAGGGTGGTAGAGAGGAAAAACCTTAAAGAGAAGATATTACAAAGAAAAAAGGGGGTGGTGTTGGGCATGGAATCCCCCCACAACATGTTTTGGGGCTCAAAGCCCAAGTTTTAGTCAAAGGTTTTGTAAGACTCCGCGATTTGAGGCCAGAAAACGTGAAGTATAGGTTAAGTCATAGGGTTGTCTACCCTAAAGTAATGTAATGTAATGTAAAGTCATGTTGGCCTACCCATGGTCCACGAACCATGGGATTGTATAAATAGAGTGAGGCTCTAAGTTGTAAAAGGGACGAAGAAAAAAGAGAAAAGAGTATGAATGGTTCGAGCTTAGAGTAGGAGGCTAAGTGTATTGGGTCGTAGTAGTAGGAAGAGGCTCTATAGTTGAGTGCGAAAAGGCCTAGTAGAGTTCGCAACTGAGTGCGCCAACCCCTACAGCTGAGTGTGCAGGGTGGTGTTGAGCCTATAATCAAGATTGAAGATTAATAAAGAGAAGTTGATTCCTATTTCTGTGTATCTGATGTGCATTACCTTCTTTACGTTTATACTGTTTTATTTATCGTGCGCACTAATATGATTGTTGAATATGCTTTAATAATCCTTAAGTATTACATAAACAAGTTAAGTAACCAAATAATAACAAATTAAATAGAAAGATACTTGGGTATTATACGGGTTGTGCCCCGAGTAGGGTTGCACGAAAGCCGCACCGCAGGTCGCGAAGGGATAGTAAGTGCGCGTAGTGACAGGTCAGAATGCGGACCTCCAAAGCTCATCAAGCATCCCCAGGGTGCAGAAACCTGGTTCTATCACCCTCCCATACTACTTCGGGTGAGACCTCAGTCCGCGCTCCATGGACTGTTGCCGAAAGGGCCAGTAGTACTAGGATTTGCTTGGCTAAATCACCTTTGAACCTGGGTCAAGCCCATACAAGCCAACAAATGGTTTTGTTGCCGAGACCGGGATCTGCATAAAGGATGTTTGATGTCATGCCACTGGAATCCAACGAAGAAAGAAATTGAAGAGTGGTTGGACAAGAAGATCCACAGGTTCGTGGCGCAGGAAAACAGAAATCCTCGAGTATCCAAGGAACAGCGGTCGAAGCACTACTTATATACAAAAATCCACAAAATTTTCTTTGCATCCTTTCCTTCTAAGTTGTATGAGTGGATCGCGAAGTTAGCAAACAACCAGGGAAGGTGTAGGCTCGACAAACCAACAGTGTGGACTCCAGAATTAGTGCACAGACTAGAAGCATCAGGAGATAAGATAGCGCGAGCTGTGGACCATTGGGTCGACAAAATAATAGGAGGATTTATCATTGAGTTCGCGGTCGACACGACTGTCAGCTATAGTGAGGCGAAATGACATTTTCTCAAGGGACCGTGAGATAAGTATATTAAATCTTTGAACACTTGGATTAAGATGCTATTGTGTGAAAAGTAGGTTATGTGAATAAACTAATGTTTGGAACTACGCAAAGCGAGAAGATCTACAGAAGTGGAAGTATTGAAGAGTTGGAAAACAGTCCCTTAATTTCACCCTCGTGGAAAAGCGAGGAAGAGCTTGCAAAAGTTTCTCCGAGAAGTGCGATCAATCTGATAAGGCAGTGAATTTCGCGCTTACCACCTCCACCCACACCGCCACCCGTCTCACCCGCCTCACATCCATCTCCACCCACCCCACCTTCACCACCACCATAGTTCAGTATGGTGAGTGCGATCAAACTACCGGTATTCAGAGGAGTGGGAAATGAAGATCCAGATCATTCCTGGTTCGTGGTTAGAGTAGTATGGGAAGCATAGGGCATCGTGGATGATAATATTAAAAAGGCTACACTACTGAGTGCGCTGCAAGATTGCGCATTAACATGGCATATTAAACATTCTAATGACCACCCGAACGTAAGAATCGCAAAGATCCAAGCCGCGTTGAATAGGGAATTTAGCAAGCCAAAATCAGAAATGCAATCAATCATCAGGTTTAAGGAGATCGCGATGCTCCTAGGTGAGACCCCCTGGGATCTGGACCAAAGGCTGAAGAGTACGATCCGTGAGGCCAATATGACATTAACATATGCACAACATCCCACATGGTTTGTGGCCTCACATACACCACACTTAAGGACGGTGTTTTCACAGCAAAATTTTCCACCAAGGCTGAAGCATTGGAAATAGCAATGAGATTACACGAGACCCCTATACAAGACCCTGGGTTGGGAGTCCAAAAAATCCACAGGCAACTACAAAATCTATGTCTAGAATTGTAGAGTTTGAAACAGGACAGGACACCTCGGATGGAGGTGTGCGAGGAAGTATGGTGCATAAAATGCAAAGGCCAAGGGCACGATAAGGACCATTGTCTAGTGTTCGCGAACTACTTGGCAGGAGGAGGGTTGATTTCGTTAAGGCCGGAGGCACAAGAAGGGCCGAGCACGACGTCTTCCCTATGGTGTGTAGAGCTGTAACAAGGGCCTTTTTCACCTCTAGTTATCTCACATTACAAGTCAATCCGGGAGCGTTTTGTTATTGTAAAGGGTATCTCAATTTGAGGCTATTTGTCAGAGTAATGCTTAGTAGTATAGGTCTAAGAAATACAAGATTAAACGGATGCTAAGCTATGGCTAAATTACTTTTGCATAAAGAAATCACACGCGGCAACTTTACCAGTCAAGGGTATGGAAACAATAACCCATCCCTCTAGAAACTGATGAAGGAAAAGGAATTAGAGTATGGATCATGGATCTGGGAGCATAATAGCGTCTGCTGTGTCTCACGACAGCCTTGATCCTCCTCCCACACCAAACCAATAAATGCAAGTAAAAAGGAACGGCAAGAAAGCAGAATGGAACGACAATTCGGAAATGGAACAGCAGTAAAAGGAATGGCAGTAAAGAAACTAAATCTCGCGAGTTCAACACTATCAATTCTTGGCATCAACTTACATACAAAGAAAGAGAAATCTTTTGTACAAGTAGACAACTTAATCAAATGGAACAGCAAACCACCATAAACAGGAAACGTCAATCATATACAAAAGTAGACAGCTGAATCAAATAAACAGGAAACGTCAATCATATGTACACATAATCTGAAATGATCACCAATAGTCCACACACAACGTTAATTCCATCTTCTTATGATTGTCACTCCAACCATATGTAGCTAAAACATTCCACTTATAAATTCTGTAACAGAAGTGAACAACTCAGAACAATGTTATGTGATCAATTCTGGAAATATGATGTAAACTTGTTACAAATATTTACAAAAGGAAAAACTACTGATGAACGAGTATGGAACATCATGTAAGTATATCAGATTATTAAGAACAATAAACAAACCACACAAAGCCAAACTGTAATGATACAATCAGCCAGTGTCCGTTGGAGCCGGGCCCTTAGCTTCCAATGGCACACCGCCGTAACTTACTTCAGATGCAGGGAGAAAGTAACACCAAATATATTATATTAACGCATCAATGATAGTACAGCAAAACTAAGTCTCAAAGAGACTCGATAGTCTGAGTTTAACCAACTGTGAAGTCTGTAAACAGAAAGTAAAGATACAAGATAATCAAAAAGTCCCTGAAGTCTTCAATGCTGCCCCTTTTTATACAAGTAATGGCGGAGTTAACTAAAGAACAAAATAATTGAAAGTAACGATCCCTCAGGATCAAAGATCCTGAGGGATCTGTTAAACTGTTAACTCCTTTATTTTCTCTGCCCAGCCTTCCGAACTAACAGTCCTTCATCTCGTCCCGGATTGATCTGCCTTGATTTACTCGCCCTGGTCTGGATTTTATTTGGTTTTGGAGGGACAACCGTTATCTCCTCATGGAACTCTCGTTTTGCACCGCGCCTTCCTACTTTTGTCTTTTCCTGCATAGAGAAGATAACTATTAGTGATTGGGTCATTCGTGCTCATTCTCATTACATTCTCCTTCTTTTATAACAAAGAAAAGGTTACAACTATTGCTTGAAACACCACTAAGTTATTCGTTAAAACATACATTTCCAATGCTCTACACACCCCCCGGCTTACTCTGTTTCATGGCCTCATGAAAACGTTATAATTAACATGGAGAGCGGTAAGAGAATAGGCGGGAGAGGGCACCTTATGAGGAGGTCTGCAACCATGATGAGCAACAAGATCATCAAAGAATTGATTCAATTGATCTACAGGCATATTATACAAGGCCTGGTACCCAGGTGCAGGGTGCCAAATAATTGGGCTACGGAACTGGTATCCTAACCAAGACGGCCCAGCTTGCAGAATGCGCTGGCCATAAAGGCTCAACCGTTCAGCAGCCAGCTCAAAATTTTCGTATTTGAATGGCTCCCTGAGCTGGATGCTTGGGGTAGAAATCCGATAGCGGAATTTGGCAGCATCCAGGGCAGAATCCTTAATAGCCAGAAAGTATTCCAAGCTATTTCGGATCAAATCCTCATGCATGGGTCTTAGCAGTTCTATGACGCCCGGGGTTCTCATAAGGCTTTTGTGTGATTGCCATAGGTGAACTGGGTCTCTAGGCTCGGCCCTGACCCATAGATCTAGGTTGTTCTCCTGCCTCTGAAAGGTATTGTAAGCCCTGAGCCACTTTAACTGATTGACCCCAAATGAAACAGAGGCTTGTAGCTGTATATCTCCCACGAAAGGGCCAGGGTTTAAATCAGTTTCCTGCTCAAGCACCATATTGTGCAAATAGAATTCACATAGCAACCGTTGGACCTTAACCCCATAATGTTTGCAACAATCAATAAAATCATTAACATTATTAATCTGAATAGGGGCACCTGCCCTGACAGCTTTTATTTTCAGTCTTAAGTATCTTTCAAGGAGAAATAAAGCATAATTCTTTGTAGGGGCCCTACAAGTCAAAACATCATTATACAGCGAACATACAGTGTCCAATTGTTTAATAACAGCATCTAGTCGACGTGTTACCTTGGCAACCTTTTCCTGTTCCTTCTGCCATCCTTCAAAGGCCTGACTCTCTGATTGACTCATGTTCCGCAGTTGCTGCTGCAGTTCTTCATATTTTTCCCGAGGGATCATTTGTTCCTTTAACTGCTCAGCTTCCTGCTGCAACTCCTCGTATTTTTCCCGAGGGATCATTTGTTCCCTTAGCTGGTCAGCCTCCTGTCGGGCTTGCTTCATCTCGTGGTGCAAGGCCTTGGTTTTTGGATCCTTTTTCCATGATTTCTCAGAGGCAGGGAGTTTTACCTGGACCTTCACGTTTCGCTGCCTGGAATTCATATCCCGAATTATCCCTAAAGGTGGTGCCTCAGTTTGGACTGCTTTGTTTTCCCTTTCTTTCTTAACATGAATAAAGGGGTACGATGGCCCCTCTGTAAATGGAATGTCGTCGTGCGGCTCGGTTTTGATTGGAACGGCAGTTGGTCCCAATGGGCTATTTGGAACAGCAGTCTGTTCCTCAGCGTCAATAGGAACGGCATTCTGATGTTCCATATCAGATGGAACGGCATTTTGTTCCTTAGTGCTGGTTGGAACAGTCGTAGGTCTATCAGCGGAGTATTGACCTACGAGACGCCTATAAGCCCCTTGCCTTCTCTTCTGACAGGACCCTGCTGCATTTGTCCTTCTTTTTCTCCTTATGGTCCTTCTTATTCTCAGACTGGCTTTCAAACTTCGAATTTTCTGCCGAAGCTGGGCTATAATATTCAGCAGTCTCTGCTGTTTCTTTCTCAATTTCTTAATTTCTCTTGCCTCAGCAGTGGGCGCATGAGTGGCCCTCAGTTCTGCTCCTCTTTCATCGAGGGTTTCTTCTGGCATTCTGGGAACGAACTGTTCCCGACAAGCGTTTTCATTCTCCACGTCATCAGCAGGTGGGTTTTCTTCTAGTGTCTTGGGAACGGATTGTTCCCGGTTGGTATTTACATTTTCTTTGTCAACAACAGGGAGGTTTTCTCCTCCTGCCACTTCTTCATGCAATTCTTCATGCATCTCTTCCCCAGAGGGTCCTTCAGGAGGGTCTGCTGGACTGGAAGGTGAAGCATAATTTCCCAGGCTGGCCAAGATGGTGGCCAGCTCTTCTTCCTCCACGGAGACCTGTGGAGGGCTGTCCCCCAATTGTTCCGTCTCCTCCTCCTGAATTGGCTGCTCAGTGGCTGCCTCCGGATAGACGGCCTCGGCCTCAGAGTCAGAATGTTCATTTCCTTCCTTAGCTTCTGCTTCGTTCCCAATTTGTTCCACATTTTCCCTCAAGGGTTCCTGTTCTGGCACTGGTGGCTCATCTGTTATTTCGATCGGCTGGTCAATATTTAGCTGGATTTTCTCCAGCCTGCTTTTTATCTTTGCCAACCGAGTTGACTTCCTAGGCCTCTCGGGCTGTTCAGGTGTGCTAGCCACCTGTTCTTCCACCACCACCTTCCTGCGTTTTTCAGATTGTTCTGGCGTGCCAAAGGAATGCCTACGTTTCGAGGCAGCACGCTCTTCTGTGGCCGGTTCCTTATGTTTTTCTGCATGTCCAGATGCTCTAGAGGAAAGTTTTCGTTTTACTGACTCGGTGCGTTTCTTGGGTTGCTTGGGTGTATCCGAGGGATGCTTGGGTTTTGGTGATTCTCTGGGCTCCTTGGGTGCTTCATAGGTACTAGCGGGATGCTTAGCCTTTGGGGATGGTGATGCCACTCCCCCTCCAATTGCTGTAATAAGCTCCCCCCGGCTACTCTGCTGCTGAGTGAGACTGTAGCTCACTATCAGGCGGATCAACCCATGGTGGCTAACCACTGCGTCTTCATGGTGTGCCTTTTTCAGGCTCCGAGAGGCATCATGCAGTAATGAATTTAACAATGCAGGGAGATTCACAGAACATTTTCCTTTTAACACAGCCAGGAGCTTAAGGTGACGCGGTCTTACCACATCTTTTCGCCCCTCGCAGGTGATGTAGCTCTGCACCACCTTTGCCAATTCGCTCCAGGGTTCTCCTAGCATTGCCGGCAGCACTCCTTTTCCCTTCACTGTTAACTTCTGTCCTTCGTCTTGGAAAATTTCTATGCTCTTTTGCAACCTCTCTTTCTTTATCGTCCATATTGGTCCTGAGGCTGGTAATCCTGTTACTTCCGCGATTATTTCCTTCGTGACCGTTATCTGCTTCCCACCCACTACGGAGTGTTCTTCCTGCAAATTCTGTAGGAATTCCATGGCCACAGTTTCATTTGATTCACGCAGGCGGCTAAAATAAGTTAGCCACCCCGCCCTTTCTAGGATTTCCCGAGCAGCTTCGGAGACTACTAGCTCACTAGGCTCGCTTCTGATAGCCTTGCCTCCCATGGTTCTGTTTCGAGATCCTAGATGGAACAGCAATTACCTGTCGCAAAGAACGTAATCGCAGCAAGAAAAAAACACAGAGCATGCATGAAAATTGATTGTAAATAACAACTTATTGCAAAAATAGCATTGTCATGCCGTTAACCCTTACCGTACCTTCGTACCATATCATTTCCGAATGATGTGCTAACACGTGGCCGGTGGAGTAATGAGGTCACCTCCCCCCTCGCAATATGATAGGCTGTCCCAGCCGTCAAATGGAGGAGGAGCCGCCGTCCCGTCACCAAGTCATAAAGGAACAACATATAGAGTTTTGCCATGTTTCAGATTAGACAAAGAAATACCGAGATCGAGGCAAAAGGTAGATCGCGTTTTGCATAAGCCTGCGTGATGTGATGCAAAACAGGAGGATAGGACGTCTGGCACTCATATAAGGTCTGAGGTAGTCATAGTCAATACCTTTGCCATGATTGGCGATGATAGATATTCATGCGATGTATCCATCAAAGTGTAAGATATAATTATTACGAGGATAGAAAGAAGTATTTGATATGATCCAAATTGGTGTATATAATACGACTCCGATACCATTAACAGAGCTCTGCTGCCGACAGGTGTTCATAACCTTGGCAGAGTTGTTTATTTCACCCTGGAACCATGGTCCTTTGTGTATTTTTGAAGAGCAATTCTTTGTCAAAATGCAGGCCATCATGCTGGCTTGGTAACCAGATAGCCATGATGCCATTCACCAGAGAGGCGCGAAACGTGGGCAGGCCGGCTCGTAATGAGACCCCCTGTTCCAAGGTTTGTTTATGTAGTGAACCTGTTGGACCATATCCCTGGTGTGGTGGCCATGATGGGAATGCCACTTCGCTTCCAATCTTATGATCATAGTAGGCTGGTTCTTTAATGAAACCCCCTATCCTGCATTTGACAAATAATTTCTTTTTATTTTGCTTTTGCCTCTTTCTTTTTTTTTTTTTTTTTTTAAACAGACTTTGCTCTTGTGTAATTACACATAAGGGTGGTTCAGCCCTCCTTAAGAGTGGGAATGGCGGAAGAAGTCTTGTCATCCCAATAGGAAGATATAAATCTTCTGTTCTTATTTCCAAGTAATAATAGAGAAAATTGTAGGAACTCAACATGATGAAATTTTCCAACAAGGCAGAGGGGGTGAGACCATGACAGAAAAAATGATGAGTGTGTGGATCCTTCCTTTGTTGTTGTATCAATACTAGGGCTGTTAAATATAGCGATTTATGATATGCTGATCTCGATATATCCCGACTTTTATATTCATTGCATAAATGTATAGCTGTTATTTATGGCCTTGGAAAGAGGATGGACAACACATCCTTTATATGAAAGGGACAAGAGCATACTACTCCTTTTTGAAAGGGAGGGTGAGGAGGAGTTCATCTGATGCATTGCCTTAAAAAAAGGCAGCAAAAGCACACAAATGCTGTTTCCTTTTGAAAAAGGAACAGCCAAAAATACTCAAGTGTTGTTCCTTTTGAAAAGGAACAGCAAAAACACACAAGTGCTGTTCCTTTTGAAAAGGAACAGCAAAACACTCAAATGTTGTTTCTTTTGAAAAGGAACAGCAAAAACACACAAGTGCTGTTCCTTTTGAAAAGGAACAGCAAAAACACTCAAGTGCTGTTCCTTTTGAAAAGGAACAGCAAAACACACAAGTGTTGTTCCTTTTGAAAAGGAACAGCAAAAACACACAAGTGCTGTTCCTTTTGAAAAGGAACAGCGAAAACACTCAAATGTTGTTCCTTTTGAAAAGGAACAGCAAAAACACACAAGTGCTGTTCCTTTTGAAAAGGAACAGCAAAACACACAAGTGTTGTTCCTTTTGGAAAGGAACAGCGAAACACACAAGTGATGTTCCTTTTGAAAAGGAACAGCGAAAACACACAAGTGTTGTTCCTTTTGAAAAGGAACAGCGAAAACACACAAGTGTTGTTCCTTTTGAAAAGGAACAGCGAAAACACTCGAGTGCTGTTCCTTTTGAAAAGGAATAGCGAAAACACTCGAGTGCTGTTCCTTTTGAAAAGGAACAGCAAAAACACACAAGTGTTGTTCCTTTTGAAAAGGAACAGCAAAAACACACAAGTGCTGTTCCTTTTGAAAAGGAACAGCGAAAACACTCGAGTGTTGTTCCTTTTGAAAAGGAACAGAAAAAACACACAAGTGTTGTTCCTTTTGAAAAGGAACAGCAAAAACACACAAGTGTTGTTCCTTTTGAAAAGGAACAGCAAAAACACCCAAGTGTTGTTCCTTTTGAAAAGGAACAGCACGCACAAATACTAAAATCATATATACAAAATTTACAATCTTATATACAAGATGTGGTAATAAAAGATGAATTTCTTACTGATCTATAGGTGAGGAAGTTTTTGCTTCCTCGCCCATAATCTCAATGTTAGTATCTTGGCGTAGCTGCTGACAAAAAGATTCCCGTGTGAGCGGTTTGCGATACAGACGAACTCGGTGGCCGTTTACCTTAAATGTATATCCAGACCCATCGATTGTGATCAGAGTAAGGGTCCCATTGTCATGGAATTTTTGAATCTCGTATGGTCCCAACCAGCGAGTCTGAAGCTTCCCCGGGAAATCCTGAAATCTAGAATCATATAACAGAGCCCAGTCTCCTTCATGAAATATCTTGTTTTTGATAAGCGCATCATGCCATTTGGCTCGCTGCTGTTGAATGAGTATTGTATTCTGTAATGCAGAGAGCCTTATTTCGTCTAATTCATTAATTTGCTGTAATCGATTTTTCTGTGCTTCACTTAAATCCAATCCGACTTCTTGGGCCGTTCGCAGCGTTTGGATCTCGAATTCTATAGGAAAAATGGGCTGCTTTCCAAACACTAAGTGATATGGTGAATAGTCGGTGGTGCTTCTCCATGTGGTTCGATAAGCCCACAGTGCCTCGGGTAGTCGGGCGGCCCAATCACGCCGATGTGAGGCAATAGTTTTTGTCAAAATAGACTCTATTACCTTATTGCTGCTCTCCACTTGCCCATTTGCCTGAGGATGGTATGGGGTAGTAATTTTATGCTGGACATGATAGTTATTGAGTGTTGCAGCTAATTGATGCCCCACAAATTGTGGTCCTCCGTCTGTAATTACTTCCCTCGGAAGACCATAACGTACAAACAAATGGAACAAGAACTGTATTACCGAATCTTATGTGGCTCTAGGCAATGCCTCCGCTTCAACCCATTTGGTAACATATTCAGTTGCCACCAAAATGTAGGTTCTTTGGTTTGATGGCGGGATGATGGGTCCAACGAAGTCCAGAGCCCAGCGTTCGAAAGGTTCGATCACTAATTGAGGCTGCAAAGGCATTTCATCGGCTGGACCAAGTCGTCCTGCACGCTGACAGCTATCACAGGCCTGGACAAATTTTTTTGCATCCTTGAAAATTGTAGGCCAGTAATATCCCGTTTGTAATACTTTATGTGCTGTTCTTTGTTCAGCAAAATGTCCTCCACATGGCCCGTTATGGCAGGCTTTCAAGATATCAAAGATTTCGTCCTCTCGAATACATCTTCTGATTTCCATATCTGCTCCTGTGTGAAACAAATAGCCCCCAACCCACGAAAATCGATTGCTTCTCTGAACAATCTGCTTCCGTTCATTGGGGGTTAAATGTTTTGGAAGCTTACCTACTGCAAGATAGTTAGCAACATCAGCGTACCAGGGAGTCTGAACAGCGACAGCAAATAAGTGTTCATCTGGAAATTGGTCCTCGACTGCTGCTGCTTCAACTGATTTTGGTATTCGTGAGAGGAAATCCGCTACAGGGTTCTCCTTCCCCAGTCGATCTCTGATTGTAATATCAAACTCCTGCAACAGGATCAACCACCTGGTTATTCTTCCATTTGTAACAGGCTTATTTGCTAAATACTTAATAGCAGAATGGTCTGTATACAAAATAACGGGATAGCCTGTAATATAGTGTCTAAATTTATTAACAGCGTGTATCACAGCTAAAAATTCTTTTTCAGTGACAGTGTAATTTAATTCAGCCGGAGCCAAATTTTTGCTGATGTAATAGATGGCGTATGGTCTTTTATCCTCTTCTTGGCCCAGAACTGCACCGATTGCTGTGTCTGAGGCGTCAGTTGAAATTTGGAATGGTAAATTCCAATTAGGTCCTCGGAGAACTGGAGCTGTAGATACCAGCTTCTTTAATTCTTTGAAGGCTCGATCACATTTCTCTGTCCATAAGAAGTCAACATTTCCAGTTAATGCATGTAAAGGTGCGGCAATATGTGAATAATGTTGTATGAATCGTCTATAATACCCAGAAAAACCAAGAAAACTGCGTACCTCTGTTTGATTAGTGGGGGTTGGAATAAGCAAAAGTATTTCAATTTTAGCCGGGTCTACCTGAATACCAGCTGCTGAAATATAGTGTCCCAGAATGAGTCCTTCGGTCATCATCATGTAACACTTTTCGTGACTCAAGCAAAGTCTGGTAGCGATGCAGCGCTGTAGGACTTTTTCGAGAGTATCTAGAGCTGGATCAAAGTCATCTCCATATCGTGTGAAGTCATCCATGTAGACTTCCAATCCATCATTAATTAAATCTGCAAAGATGCTAAGAACGGCCCTTTGGAATGTGGCTGGAGCATTACATAAACCAAAAGGTAAGACTCGATAAGCGAACGTTCCCCAGGGGCAAGTAAAGGTAGTCTTATCCTGGTCTTCAGGGGCTATCTGAATCTGATTGTATCCGCTGAAGCCATCCAAGAAAGAAAAGAATTTCTTGCCTGCTAAGGTGTCCAGTACCTGATCTATGAATGGAAGAGGGAAGTGATCTTTTTGTGTGGCTTTGTTTAATTCTCTATAATCCACACAGATCCTCCATTTCCCGTTCTTTTTAGGTACTACCACAAGTGGAGAGACCCATTTGCTGTCAGAAATAGGATAAATAAAATCAACATCTAAAAGTTTCTGAAGCTCAGCTTTTACAACATCTTTTAAATGGGGGTTGAGTCTTCTTTGCGGTTGTCGAACAGGTCTTGCATCTTTTTCGATATAAATATGATGTGTGCATAGCTGGGGATCAATCCCTTTCATATCGGGATAGTCCCATGCAAATGCCTCCTGATACTTTCGTAACAGCTGGATGAGTTTCGTCTCTTGATCTGGTGTCAGATTAGCGTTAATGTTTAAAGTTTTCCCCGGTTCAATTTGCACTACTTTGCTATTAGCGACAGAAGTCACAGGTATAATTTGGTCATGTTCGTCTTTCAGAGGATCCTCCTCTAATTCGTTATCAAATGCCGCTTTTATCATAAAACATTGTGTATACGATGTGGATTCTGTTTGATTAATGAATTTATTGATGGCATCGTCTTCCGTTTGATCTTTGAAATCTGGCGCTTCCTGGACTGTTAATGGGGGTCTAATATTGTCAGTGATATATGAGGCAGGGCGCAGGTTGGTTCTCATCATCGTGATGCTTGGCTGCGCTGGAGGGTACAAGATTAAATTTTTGATATCCGGCCCTCTGGTTATGGTCATGTTTCCCTGCCGGCAACCAATATAGGCGTCAGCAGTAGCGAGCCACGGTCTACCTAGAATTAGCGGATGTCCATCTAGTCGGGTTTTCGGATTAATTATCAGGAAATCGGTCGGGTATTCCCAGGAATCCACTGAAACCATGACATCATACAAGGTGCCTTCTGGTCTAATTACTGATCGGTCAGCTAGTTCTAACAAAGTGGAAGTAGGTTCTACCGATGTAATTCCGAGCTTCTGGCAAGTCGATGTTGTCAGGATGTTAATTGCAGCCCCTAGATCAACTAAGACGTTGGTCAAGGTCTGCCCATAGATTTGAACAGTGACAATTGGGTTTCCAGGGTCCTCGTATTTAACTGGTGTTTCTTTTCCTGATAGGAGGTCGGATAAGGTGCCGACTACCTGGACTCTTGGGTTAGAGGTTACATTTCTTTTTGATTTTCTGCTACACAGGTCTTTTATGGTTTTTGCATATATGGGGATATCCTGTATAGCTTGAAGGAATGGAATTCTTATATACAAGTTTTGTAGTTCTCCCAGAATATCAAAATCTGGATATTATGTTGGTCGCGGAATGGCCAATCGTTCTGGGAAAGGTGGAGGAGATGTAATTACTTGCTGATGAGCCTGGTCTTTATTTACATCTTCCTGTTGTGACGGTTGTTCTATAGGTAACTGATCTTCAATGTGAGTTGTTCTATGTCCCTCAGTTTCTATTATTCGCCCAGATCTTAACTGAAGATCATTGCACTCCCGCAGATCAGATTCAATCTCTGAGGATTCTATAATTTGAAGAGATTGAACTGGTCTATTATTTGGATTGGGGTTGGGTTGGGCTGGGAGCTGCGGTCTCAGATTAGGCTGGGGATTTTGTTGTAAGGCTGGCAGAGTTGGTTGAGGGGGTGGAATTGATCCTGCTGGCTGATATGTCGATTTTGGCCAGCTTGTCTGCCAGGGTGAACCTTGCGAAGTAGAAGGGGTCCACTGCGGAGGATATGGATTATTCTGCCAATATGGTGGGGGATAAGGGAAGTTTGGCCAACCAAATTGGGTCATCCAAGGATTCGGAGTAGGAAACATTTGAGGTGACCAATTCGAAAACGGGGGCTGAGACTGGTTTTGCCACATATTCTGTTGCTGAGCATTGAACTGCGGGGGTTGAAAAGAAGAGGAGGGGTCTGAAAACATACCAAATTGCCTAGGCTGCCATTGACGACGCTGGTTAATAAAATATGTTGATTCTGGCTCCTCTTCTGCTTCTTTGTATACTACCTTCAAACCAGGAAGTGAGAGGCAGCTTTCAGTCAGGTGGTCCTTGGTACAGATAGCACATATTTGGACTGTATCCAGCAGGCATTCCTTGTGGCTATGTTTCTTCTTGCATCGAGGGCAGAAAACCGCTAGATTCTGTTCCGCCTCTGCTTGCTTCTGTTTAGCCTGCACAATATCAAGCTGTGTAGTTAATGTCCCCAGGATATCAGTTTTAAAATTTTCTAGCAAATTTCCAAGTTCCACACGTGTTACTCCCTCTGTTGATGTTCTGTTATCTCTGGTAAAGCGATCATATTCTACTGGTTTTATCCTCGTGCTGCCTCTTGAGCTCCTGATACACAGATCAATGATATCAGCAAAATTTTCCTGATAAATGTCTCCTTTCCCCATAATATTCAACTTTTCAATCCATTGTTCTTTCATACCTCTAATTAATGCGGTTTTCAACACGTTATCAGGCAGAGGTAACGATGCATAGGGAGATCTTTGCAAGTTATATTGGAAACGTTCCACATATTCTTCTAGAGTTTCGTTTGGTCTGGCTGACATTTGAAAGATTTCATCTTTTAGTTCTCTTGACCTACAGTAATCCTGATATTTCTTTAAAAAGGCTTCTTTCATTTGATCCCAATTGTTAATAACCCCACCACCTAAGCCCATAAACCATCTTAAAGCAGCCCCTTTTAATGTGGAGGGGAACAATTTTAATTTCTGGGGATCGATGGTGTAATCATATCCTCTACATAATACATCAAATTCGAACAAGAATGCATCCGGATCTTCTGATGTAAGGCCATGAAATGTGGGGATATGCTGGAGAGGGATAGCTTTCATGGGCGCATTTGCTGCAGAATCTACTATAGGATATTGCAATGTGGAGGTCTGGGCGTTTGGCTGATTCTGCGCCATGGGATCGAATATATGCCAGTAATCTTCAGGAATTTCCAAGAGAGTGTTCCTTGGTTGAGAAGGGGTAGTCTTAACAGGGATTGTTTTGACAACACTCCCTTTATCAGGGATGATGATGGTCCCAACTGTCTGAGGTGAATGAATTCCTTCAACGAGGATTTTTGCAGCGCTTCCTTTATCTGGGCTATTTAAAGGCTGGTTTGGTTCAATAGGAGATCTAGGTTCCCCGATTTCCCCTGTTTCTCCTCCTCCTTCGCAAAGGTTACTAAGATTCCCTTCGTGCAATAGTCCAGGAGTCAAATTTTCAATTTCTTGAAAGTCCTGCTCCTCTGTTTGACTGTGCACTTCAGCAAAGGCTTCAGATGGTGATCCCGAGGCCTGAAGGGAACTAGTAGGCTGTTTAGAAGTGATTTTCCTATAACCTACTGATGGCTGAGAGTCGGCTTTCTTATAGATTTCGTCTATGAAGGTCGTTCGTCCAAGGGTCACCGGCCCCTTGGCTTTGGATGGAGGCTTTTGATCTTTCTCTGGCTTTTTCTGCTTAGTCATGCACTCCAATTAAACTGCTAAATCCTATTTAACCAATCAATTCTGCTAGGAAAGCGGACGGTGGAGCAGGGCTTTTACATGCTCCGTACGCAGGTTCTTACCTTCCGTTTTTAAAATCCAACTCTCCCCTAGCAGATTCGCACACTACCCTGTTTAAAAGACAAATGGCTATACCCTTTCCCCGGCAACGGTGCCAAAATGTAGAGCTGTAACAAGGGCCTTTTTCACCTCTAGTTATCTCACATTACAAGTCAATCCGGGAGCGTTTTGTTATTGTAAAGGGTATCTCAATTTGAGGCTATTTGTCAGAGTAATGCTTAGTAGTATAGGTCTAAGAAATACAAGAGTAAACGGATGCTAAGCTATGGCTAAATTACTTTTGCATAAAGAAATCACACACGGCAACTTTACCAGTCAAGGGTACGGAAATAATAACCCATCCCTCTAGAAACTGATGAAGGAAAAGGAATTAGAGTATGGATCATGGATCTGGGAGCATAATAGCGTCTGCTGTGTCTCACGACAGCCTTGATCCTCCTCCCACACCAAACCAATAAATGCAAGTAAAAAGGAACAGCAAGAAAGCAGAATGGAACGGCAATTCAGAAATGGAACAGCAGTAAAAGGAACGGCAGTAAAGAAACTAAATCTCGCGAGTTCAACACTCTCAATTCTTGGCATCAACTTACATACAAAGAAAGAGCAATCTTTTGTACAAGTAGACAGCTTAATCAAATGGAACAGCAAACCACCATAAACAGGAAACGTCAATCATATACAAAAGTAGACAGCTGAATCAAATAAACAGGAAACGTCAATCATATGTACACATAATCTGAAATGATCACCAGTAGTCCACACACAACGTTAATTCCATCTTCTTATGATCGTCACTCCAACCATATGTAGCTAAAACATTCCACTTATAAATTCTGTAACAGAAGTGAACAACTCAGAACAATGTTATGTGATCAATTCTGGAAATATGATGTAAACTTGTTACAAAGATTTACAAAAGGAAAAACTACTGATGAACGAGTATGGAACAGCATGTAAGTATATCAGATTATTAAGAACAATAAACAAACCACACAAAGCCAAACTGTAATGATACAATCAGCCAGTGTCCGTTGGAGCCGGGCCCTTAGCTTCCAATGGCACACCGCCGTAACTTACTTCAGATGCAGGGAGAAAGTAACACCAAATATATTATATTAACGCATCAATGATAGTACAGCAAAACTAAGTCTCAAAGAGACTCGATAGTCTGAGTTTAACCAACTGTGAAGTCTGTAAACAGAAAGTAAAGATACAAGATAATCAAAAAGTCCCTGAAGTCTTCGATGCTGCCCCTTTTTATACAAGTAATGGCGGAGTTAACTAAACAACAAAATAATTGAAAGTAACGATCCCTCAGGATCAAAGATCCTGAGGGATCTGTTAAACTGTTAACTCCTTTCTTTTCTCTGCCCAGCCTTCCGAACTAACAGTCCTTCATCTCGTCCCGGATTGATCTGCCTTGATTTACTCGCCCTGGTCTGGATTTTATTTGGTTTTGGAGGGACAGCCGTTATCTCCTCATGGAACTCTCATTTTGCACTGCGCCTTCCTACTTTTGTCTTTTCCTGCATAGAGAAGATAACTATTAGTGATTGGGTCATTCGTGCTCATTCTCATTACATTCTCCTTATTTTATAACAAAGAAAAGGTTACAACTATTGCTTGAAACACGGTCATCATTTTTGGGCAGCACCAGGGAGAGGATGGCAGGACTTCGTGCGTATAGGGTTTCTGCAGGGTTTATTGCTGCCGTCGCAGTTACGGATGATGCAGGGACGGATTGGGGACTGCCTGCGAGCCACATTGCGCTGCAAGATAAATTCAAGACGTGGCTTGGGGCCCTTGACGGAAGGATGAAATAGGTTTTGAACCATAGCAATCAGGTTTTTGATTTTTTCTTCCCCTTTTCGACATGTATCGTTTTCCTCAGGGCGAATCTGGACACCCCTCTTCGTTGTTAGGGGTTTTATGCTTTAAATCTTTCGAATCACACACAGCAACAGATTGTTTCGCCCTCTTTAAAGGGTGATCTACCCTGGTTGTTTTGTTTTGATGGCGGAAATGGGAAACAGAGCTGAATGGCAATTTCTCTGTCCTTTTTTGGTTCTTCGAGGTGGCATGAAACGGATCCGCTCTCCCTCGCTCTCCATGTCAATAGATCTGGTCCTTATCTAGCGGATCTGGCAAATAATCAAAAGATGAGCCTCAGCGCGAGTTCAGATCATATGCCTCCCTTGGCCCCAACGAGGTACGGCATCCAACGGCCGATCTGGCAATCAGCTTCTGAAGGGAGGCTCAATCAGAATAGGTTTGGTTCAGATCCATACGATCTAGGCCATATCCGACCACAGAATGATCTGAGGCACCAGATCGACCTCGATCAAGTCTATATTCAGGGGCCAAATATGCCCAGAACAGAGTCATCCCAGATTGCCAGGTCTGGATACCAAATCTTTGTGAAAACGCCAAAAGGAACCACAAGCGTGATCTGGATTTATGACGGCGACAGGGTCTCAGATCTGAAGAACAAGATCGCTGATCAGACTGGCTACCCGGGTAAGGAACAACACCTGTTAAATGAGGGCAGATCGCTACAGGAAGGCAGAACCATGCAAGAATACAACATCAAGCCAGGCTCCACAATCATTCTCAATATGAGAATAAGAGGTGGAGCCGAAAACGCTGGAACTAGCTCACAAAACAAAGGGTCTTTTAAGGAAGCAGTGAAAGGCAAAGGAAAAATTCCCACAGCTGTCAACGAACCTCCGGGGCAGTACATTGTAGATCAGCTACCAGAGATCCCATCTATCTCCATCGAAATACCAGAGGTAAAAGAAATACATTCAGATTTACAGAAAAAAGCAGTTATTTGTAGATTTAATGGTTTTTGGCCTAAAACTGATGCACTGTATCAATGGATCTATTCGACTTGGACAAAAAATTGCCAAATCTACCTATACCCAAAAGGGTTTTTTATAGTATGCTTTGAGATAGAAGAAGAACGGGAAACAGTTCTCAACCAAGGGCCATGGTTCTGGGGCAGTGCTGGACTTTTCATTGTACCTTGGTTTTCTGATTTCGATGCCAACACCATGGTGGTATCAAGGATGCCAGTATAGGTTAGGCTGCACAATCTCCCCTTGCATTTTTGGCATGCAAAGGTGCTAATAGCAATTGGAAATACCCTGGGGAGAACATTAAAGTTAGATAGAGATCGATATATGAAAGGAATATTTACTTTTGCCAGAATATGCGTTGAGGTAGATCTTATCCGAGGACTACCTGAGAGCATCATTCTGAATTTCAATAATACACAGTGGAAACAATCCCTCGACTATGAGAATACTGCCTTTAGATGCCGGGGATGTCAACAAACTGGACATCTGTACAATGCATGTCCAAATCAAAATAAGAGTAAACAACAGCAAAGGAAGCAGAAAGGATGGCAGAACATAGATGCCGTATATAAGAAGACAGCAACAGCAAAAAAAGAAGAACAAAATTCAGCAAACGAAAAGGATCAGGATAATAAGGATAAGGAGACAGAGGAGGAAAAGGAACAAGAGACCCAGATGGAAGCAGGTGGTAATAAACGAAGTCACAGCCCTGAAGGATCGGATTCAGATAAGGAACAACCAATGTGTACGATGGAAAACCAGCTAGCCGTTCTTGACTCCCCTCCCAACACGGATGGTTGGCGAAAAGTGGAGAAGAAGAAGGGCAGGAAGACTTAGGTCAGCAGGGTTTTTCTCTGGGCTGCATTCCGGAAAATGGAGCAGCTCTCTTTTACATGCCTTTAGGCAGTGCTGTATATTGCAGGCTGTGTGATTTTTACCCACACAGCTAAAATGAATGCTTTTTGCATATGCTTGTAACTTTTTATTTTTAATAAAAAGTTCGATTTTTTCCTTGGAAAAAAAACTATTGCTTGAAACACCACTAAGTTATTCGTTAAAACATACCTTTCCAATGCTCTACATGGTGCATGATCTACCAGATAGGAGGAAAACACACTATAGACAATTGTCATCTATTGCAGAAGTATACGCAGATGTCCCAACAATTGTTTTGTAATTTCAGCAGGTCAGTAGGCCATGATGAATCAACCTACCGAAGCTACGAACTAATGATGGATCGGACTCCTACCTACAGAGTGCAGACCAAAATGCGGGCCCTCAACCCAAATGCAAGGATGGCACACGCTAGATTTCAGGGGCACGGTCGGGGTTGAGGTGGAATGGGACCAGGAAGGGGACGCAGACAACTAATTTGTTACAATTGTGGAGGGCTAGGGCATTATGCCTGTGATTGTACAAATCCGACAAGAATATCATGTTGGTACTATACTCAGTTTGATCATGAGGCAGAAGACTGATTTTCGCTGATAGTGAGGATGCGCGAAAAGGGGTTACTCCAGCCCCCTCTGACCCAAAATTTACAAATGATGAGGTCTGAACCGCGCGAAGAAGACCCAAATGTAAACATGATGCTCAAGAGTGGTATGTCCATGGGAGATTATAAAGGGAAATAGCCAGAAGAAAGCACGTGGGTTTGCAAGGCTCCTACAAAGGAAACCAAATTTGATTTAGAATGCATGAAGGAGAAATTCATGGAAGCTAAGAAGAGCTTCATGGAGGCCTCCACTTCAGGTAACAAGGATCAACTAGAACCAGGGATGGATCCTTCAATGCTCACTACCTTTCTGGAGACATGCATGAAACTTTTGCACGACAGCAAGGCATTCAAAGGACTACAGGAACTTATTACTAGGTGCGCAGGGTCAAGACAACCACACATGGTCCAGAAACTTGGAAAGCATGCATAGTGCACAGGAAGGGAAATGAGGTTGATTGCACAAATAGGTGAGTACGAAATGGATCAGGTAATCTTGGATCTGGGTTCGGATGTGAATGTACTACCAAAGCAAACATGTGAATGCATGGGTAGATCCACGTTACAATGGTCTCTTATTCAGTTACGAATGGAAAACCAACAAAAGATTTTGCCCATGGGAGGATTGCAAGGGGCAACAATCGACATTGAAGGTGAGAGCACACAAGTGGATTTTGAAGTGATAGAGATTGTTGATGACAGTAATCCCTATCCCACGCTACTAGGAATAGACTGGGCCACCGATATGAACGGAGTCATAAATCTGAAGAAGCGCAAAATGATCTTTGAGAAAAAGTCACTACCTGTGGTAGTACCGCTAGATCCAACTAAAGGAGTGCGATACACTGAACTAGTGCATGACGATGATAGTGATGATGATCTCAATTGTATTTAAAAGATAACTACATGAGAAGAAGATTGGTTGAATCCGACTACAGATTGAAGGATTTCGTGGGAGCGTGAAATCTCCTGTACTTCAGATTCAGATGAAGAGATAGAGCGATGGCAGAATCGACTGCACAAAGTAACAACACTGAAATGCAACCTGATGATTAGATCATTGCATTGCATAACAACAGAGGCAAGGGAGCTACTAACATATGATGGATTAACAGTGGTGGATGAATTTCTAAGCAAATTTGAAAGCACAGTATCAGAACAATAGATGTTCGATGCACTGAAGTGGGCACTGGGCGCAACACCCACACGATGGTGGGATACGCATCAAGGAAATTTTGAGGACTAGTACGGATGCAGAGCGATGATGCGCCTACATTTTGGAAAACCCTAGCTCTGAAAAAAAGCCAATCAGCAGGGGCGAAACAACTTGCGTGACTACCTTTCCCGATGGGTATAGACATATGTTTTACAGTCTGCACAAGCGCACACCACCCCCAGACTAGAGAATCAGAACAAACCACAGCAGTAGGAAAGGCGACACGCACTACCAATTCTCCATAATGAGGCATTCGATAAGGTGTGTAGAGTACTGAACAAGGTTCACTAAGCGAGACGAACTGATTGGGAACTACATGTACCTGTGTTTCAATGGGCCTATAGGACCATGTGCAAAACCCTGAACACGAAGACGATTCCAAAGATGCAGAACAGAGTAAAAATCATATTTTCTGAAGGGAATACAAAAAGGAGTCTGCACGTAATGGCTCTCGCAGTTGTGACAATGTGCAATGGCCAGGAGGAAGAAATCACACATCTACGCAAGGACGAACATCTAAGGATCCAGTAAGCCATCCGGCGAGGGAACCTTAGAATTCGAAAACTTGAACAGAACCGGGTACGATTGAGGAAGAAAATCATTTGGATGGACACTGAAATCAAAAGGCTAGAAAATGAGATCACACAAGCATGTCTCGTCAATAAACCAAGGATGACAAAGCAAGATACGGATTACCATACCACTACATTAAAAGATTGTCGCCAAGATTTTATGACTCTGCTGCCATGGCTATGACCACACCTCACCAAACGCAATAACGAGGGAAGTGCACTGCATACAGTAGAATGCACGATGCTGGCGGTTGTGCAGACAATTGAGAAGTTTCCGCGGGCTATACTAGAAGGCGAGTTGAAGTCTCGCACAGGTGGTGCGACCACCTAACTAGCCATAGGGAGCACAACCTCAGTGCTCTAGACAGTTGAAAGAGAGCACAGGACTCTAAAAGAGTTTGTGTGGGGGTTTCGCGATGAGGGAGGTGCGTGCAGAATCAGCATGACACAAGGGTCCCGCCTGCGCACGGGGGGCTGCACTATCGCACGGGAAAGCTAGGAAGTAACTGTTGGTGTCATTGTTCATGACAAGATGTCCAATTTAAGAAAAAAGGGAGTGGGCGCCAGGCGTTTAAGACACGAATTAAGGGCTAGATTTGGGGCAATCTACCACCAAGAAAGCATTGATGGCCCAGAATTGGGGGGACGGTCAAATTTGAATTCAAAAGGCACTATAAAACACCAAGTGCTAACCACGAGACAACACTTGTTCATTTGATATTTGAGTAGTTCATTAGAGCACAGATTGTTGAGCATCGAGTAAGATTTGAGCCCCGAAGTTCGCAAACAACCACAAACAGCTCAAGAAAGATGACAACTTCTAGGATAGGTTTGGGCTCTGCAGAAGGAACCACCAACGAGGCCACACAGAACCCCACGGTGCATGATGTTCCTGGAAACACTAGGGTTGTGCCGAAAATCCAGAAATCACCTCGAATGCCAAGGCCCAAGAAAGATAAGCAGGCAGCGGGACCAATTCGCATGTCCTCAAGAAATACGCAGTTTAGTAAACTGTCAATGGAAGAAAATGGTAAGGTTGTCACCATTGAGACAGATGACGAGGAGGAGGACCTACAGGCTCTCTTCGATGAGATAGAGGCAGCTGAAGACATGGGGGAGGACATCCAGCTAGTGCGCACGGCAGAGAAATTGCCCGAGTATGTTCCTCTATGAAAAGGGAAAGCCAAGATACCCAAGGACTTGGATGCCACTAAAAGCGCACTCCAAACCCCGCTCCTCCCTGATGGAATTGTGTTTCAGGGCTCGCACCTGGGTCACATACCCACAATGAAGTTTGAGGATTGCGACCTCGTGGACAACGAGAAGTTCCCACACCTAGAGATGGAGAACATCATGAAGCAAAGTACGGAGGGGTCATTCACAGTGCTAGAGCCACGGAAAATGCTGCACGATGTAGAGAAGGCCAGATTACTTCATTTGTTGTGGATTCCACACTTTCACCACGCGCCTATCACTTTTTTCGTCATCAGGGAACTGCTTTTCGTGGTGCACGATGGGTACTTATGGCTGGAAGAGACTATTCCCATCACAGTGGATCTCAGCCATAGGATTTCCCGGCTCCCCTGTAAGGGAAAGGACCCCGTGGCAATAGCAGGAAAAAGTGGAGATTTGATGCTCGCAAAGGCCATGAAGAAAAAATACAAATTGGAAAAGAAAAAGAGGGATTACGCAATCAACATCTTTAAAGATAAAGGGGTGTGCATAGCCACCCAACTCCTGGCCAGAAAGGTAATGAGAAAATGTCACGTAGATGAGGTACCAGCGTCGGTAGTTGTGTTGGTAGAACAATGCACGGAGGGGGTCCAATTCAACTGGGCCAAGTTCCTCTGCGAGGAGTTCCTGACTAACTGCAAGGAAGCCCAAGAGCAACTCAAGACCTTCCCCTACACATGGTTGCTCTTGTCTATTTTACTGGTAACAGGGGAACTGCCCAAGGACAGTCAATTCCCTAGTATTTAACAGGACTTACCAAAGGCCGCAAAGTATGCGTCGCTCTAGACCACCAAGGAAACCAAGCAGATTCGTGAGACCAAGATCTTCTGGGTGCTTATGGAGGTGAGCATCCAGATGTGGATCAACAGATGGTCGCGCCTGTTCCCCACAGTGTACAACAATCTGCAGAGCTTTGCAGACTTCAAGGCAGACATGCATAATGTGTACATTAAGGTGTGTAAGGACCCAACGCAACAATGGACCAAGCTCCCCTTCATCGCTATCGATCGTGCGATCTTTTCAGTGCTGGAATCATGACCCCCTGAGTGGCTTGCCCCAGATCTGGTGGAGATGGATAGAACAGCAGCACAGAAGCTGTAGGATGCAACCAAGTTGCGTGTCATGAAGTTGGCCCAGCAAAGGCGCACTGAACAAGCAGTAGCGGAGGTAAGGGTTTTCCACGAGGCAGCAAGGGTAGCCGCAGAGCAGGAAAAGGCCGCTGAAGAAGCAGCAACAGTGCAAGCAATAGGGGCCACCACAACACAGGACAAGGAGGGCTAGAACTTGTCTACAAGACAGGGAGCAGAGGACATAGAAGAAGGTGCGAACTCGGGCACAATAGCCACCCAGTTAAAAAGGTTGCACGTCACTGAGAGATCAGGTCCATGAAAAAAGTTCAAGGCATCCAAATTTTCCATCAAATCAATCACACTAACAGAAGGCAACCTCTACGACATCAGCAACATGGTTCGCGAGGTCACCAAGGAAGCACTCGAGGAAGCCATGTCGGAGTAGCAGATTGTTTTGGGGGCCCTAAGGGCGCAACTGCAGGAACTACAGGTGTGGCCCCCATAGGAAGGAACCATAGCCACCTACGTGTAGTAGGTACATCAGAAGCAAAGCAGCTGCTACGCACAAAGATGGCCAATACCATAGTGCTACCGAAAGGAGCACTAACAGCAGATAAAGAGGACGACAAAACCCTGGTGGGAAGGATCAAGGGACTTGGCCTAAATTTGGCTGCCCTTCCACAAGACACACTGCACCAGCTGTAGGATGGTATAATAGCAGAGCTTTGCACCAGGGAAGGCCACGCAATTCAGGTGATGAGTGAGCAGAAGATCAACATCGAACAAATCAACCTGCAGCGAGACGAACTGGCATCACAGAACCAGTAGATTGTGAAGACAGTGGATGAAGCATGTCGGCGTGTCCCAGAGTTGTCCATCGCCGCAAACCTACCAACAAAGATGTGGATCCACTATCTAGCACGTGGAGTCCATAGCGTGTGCGAGGAAACAACACGAGTGCAGCTGGATTTGAACCTCCATATTGTTGAGCTACGGATGAAGGCGTAGCCTTCCACTCCTTCGGAAGTTAGAGAGTAGCGCGTTAGCATGATTCAAACAAGACTGGAAGAAATTGGACGGGCAGTGCAGGACTGTACCGGTATGTTGGACCAAGCTTTGACGTCCTCACATCCTTGCAAGAGGACCCCAACATATAGCACCTGGAAACAGAGGAGTGTGAATTGCATGAACAATATGATAATGTCAAGGGAACTACGCAGACAGTCGTCCTCACCCAACGACTGGCAAAGATGCAGCAGGAAAGGGCGCTGAAAGAGCAGGTGGATGTCGCCAAATAGAAAGAGGCAATTCTCAAGGCGCGCATCCAGCCTTGGATTGATGATACCTTCACCATTACAGCCGACATTGAGGGCAAGCTTGTACAGATGCAGGAACTATGTGCGCTAAGGTAGGTAGCGGATCCTCACAAAGATGCATCAGAGGAGCGCATGCAGCAGGTCCAACAAACTGCATAATAGTGTGTCGCGGACCTCCGAGTAGTACAGGACCAATTGGAGGGGCTCCGTGCTAAGGTCATCGCACCAGTAGAGTGACTCGGGACAATTCACGATGATTGTGTTGGGGGCCTGTTGGGCATGGAATCCCCCCACAGCATGTTTTGGGGCTCAAAGCCCAAGTTTTAGTCAAAGGTTTTGTAAGACTCTGTGATTTGTAGGCGCAAAGCGCGAAGTATAGGTTAAGTCATAGAGTTGTCCACCCTAAAGTAATGTAATGTAATGTAAAGTCATGTCGACCTATCCATGGTCCACGGACCATGGGATTGTATAAATAGAGCGAGGCTCTAAGTTATAAAAGGGGAGAAGAAAGAAGAGAAAAGAGTACGAATGGTTCGAGCTTAGAGTAGGAGGCTAAGTGTATTGGGTTGTAGTAGTAGGAAGAGACTCTACAGCTGAGTGCGTAGAGGTTTAGTAGAGTCCGCAGCTGAGTGCATAGAACCCTGTAGCTGAGTGCGTAGGGCAGTGTCGAGTCTGTAATCAAGATTGAAGATTAATAAAGAGAATTTGATTCTTATTTTTGTGTATCTGTTGTGCATTACCTTCTTTACATTTATACTGTTTTATTTATCACGTGCACTGATATGATTGCTGAATATGCTATAATAATCCTTAAGTATTACATAAACAAGTTAAGTAACCAGATAATAATAGATTAAATAGCAAGAGACTTGGGTATTATACGGGTTATGCCCTGAGTAGGGCTGCGCGGAAGTTGCACCGCAAGTCGCGAAGGGATAGTAAGTGCGCGTAGCAACGGGTTAGACCGAAGACCTCTAGAAGCTCATCAGACATACCCAAGGTGAGGAAACCTGGTTCTAGCACCCTCCCATACTACTTCGGGTGAGACCTCAATCTGCGCTCCGTGAACTATTGCCGAAAGGGCTAGTAGTACTGGGATTTTCTTGGCTAAATCACCTTTGAACCTGGGTTAGGCCCATACAAGCCAAGAGGTGGTGGGGGAACAAAGATAAGAAGGAGAATAAATGAACAAGCTAGAGGGAGGAGCAAGCAAAAATATAAAATAAGGAGAGAGGAAAGAGGGAAAGGAGGAGGGGTGGGGGAAGCGATGGGAGCGGGGGGATGGATTCAAATCAAGAGAGAGACAAAGGGAAGGGAGAGAACAAGGGAAGGGAAATAAGAAAAGGATTGGTTAATGACTGAGGTGGTCAATAAGAGGTGTACACAAGTCACTAAGTTTGTACCCATCTTCCCTATTGAAGTAATTAGGTTTTTTTTTATCTCTAAGACTTCACGAATAAGGTGGGTAGACTGGAAAGGAGAAGATGCAAGGATTTTTGTTTGATCAAAGCTTATAAGATGCTTGATCCCGAATGAATGTTTAGCTAGAGCTAACTTTAAAACATGGTTGTGGTTTGTATCATTGATGTGCTCCTTTCATCATGCTTTAAAGGACCTACCAGTTTGCCCAATGTATGACTTTCCATATGAACGAGGAATTTGGTACACTTCAGGACCAATCATTGGATCAATTTTATCTTTGAGGGATCTGAATAATTGTCTTAAGGTTTTATCAAGTTTAAATAAAATTTTGATATTCTTTATTGCTAAGAATTTTGAGATGATATCAGTGATGTCTTTTATGTAAGGAATAGAAATATGAGCCCTAGGAGGGGAAAGGGTTCTTTGGGGCGGTGATGAGAGAAGATATATTTAAAGGCTTTATTAATTTGGAAAGAAGAGTAATCATTTTTAATGAGGGATTTGGTTCAATGATCTCTCTTGGAGGATAGAAATTGCAGATTATGGGTTATGGAAATATACACTCACAAATTGTTTTTATTTTATTTTTGTAATTTAAAATCTAATGTGTTTTAAATATTTTTTTAATTAAAAAATAAAATAATATTTTCTTAAATATTTATTTTTTCTTCTTTAGTTGTTTTTTATTTTTGTTTTTTTCTGTTAAATTACTTTTTTCCAATTATTTTTTTAGTGAGATATTTTTTTGTTTTTCATTTATTTTTTACTTTTTTTGTGTTTAAATTTTTCTTTTTTATATGTTATTTTTGGTTTTTTTATGCTTGAATTTATTTATTCATTTATTTGTTTTTTATAATATTTTATGTTTTTTTTCATTTTTAAAATTTTTAAATTCTCTTTTTTATGTGTTAATTTGTTTTATTTTACATTTCATTATTTTTTCAATTTTTTTTTTCATTTTTTATAAACATTTTTGTTTTGTTTTGTTTTGATTTGATCATTTTTATTTATTTATATATGTATTTCTTATTTTACTTCTTTTTTTGGTTGCAAGGGTTATATCAATGCTTGACTAACAACTTGACCCCGCTATGTGTCAATTTGATAGTTGATTTTAAATTTTTCATTACAATGGATCAAGTTTGTCCTCATTGTGTGTCAATTTTATGGTTGATTTTTAAGTTTTCATTGCAATGGGGTGTCAATTTGATGGTTGATTTTTAAATTTTCATTGCAATGTATCAAGTTGTCTTAGGCTAAGATTTTAAAAGAGTTATACTTTTAGCATTTAAAAAAGAAATATTCTTGGTATAATGACTCTTTGATTTAGGTATTCATTTTAAATATTTGTTTAGTAATGGTATTTGGTTTTAATTCTGTGGCTAAAAATGTTGCAATTTTAAGGTTTTTTAGAGTCGTGATATTTTATCTTTAACGTCATGATTGAAAAATGTCAAAGATTTAAGATTTTCCGAAGTCACAATATTTATCTTTAACACAATGGTTGAAAATTGTTGGAATTTTTAGGTTTTTGGAGTCGTGATATTTCATATTTAACGATATCATCAAAAACTATTGGAATTTAAGGTTTTTCAAAGTCATGATATTTTTTTAATGCTATTGCTAAAAAATGTTGGAATTTTAACCCAAAAAAATGCGTTGACGCACCATCTATACTTTTCGATTTCATGGTGTTTTTCATGTTTATTGCATTAAAATTTTAGTTTTTAATGTCATTGTTAAAAAAATTGGAATTTTAACCCCCAAAAAATTGGTGTTAATGCAGCACAAACACTTTTCATTTTCAAGTGTGTTTTTCAAGTTTTTTGCGCAAAAATGGGGTTTTTTTGGGCTAGATTTCTATTTTTCAAGTTATAGGTATCATTAAGTTGATAACTTTGTTCAATCTTTTGTTATGCTTTGGCTAACATGAGTACTCCACAAACCCTCAAGATAGAAGGATATATTAAAAGGTGAATTGTAATAGTATAGATTGATTCAGGTAGTAACCATAACTTCATCAATTACAAATTGGAAAAACTTCTTAATTTCTTTGTATTTCCAGCACCATAATTTCAAAGGATGATTGTAGATGGAGGTGAGATCAATTTTGCAAGAAGTTCAATAAGAATACTTTGAATGTAGGGGAGTATTTGTTGGTTAGTTCCATGATTGCAATCTGAATGGGTGGTGCAGATGTTGTATTAGGGGTCCAATGGTTACAATCATTGGGAATAATAGCCCTTAATTTCCAAGATATTTTCATAATGTTTTTCTCATAACGAAATGAAATTAAGATTAGAGGTATCCAAGGAAAACCCAATAAATTAATAAGATCTAATAGCATAACAAAATTGCTAAAAGGGGGTCACCAAGGTGTAGTTGCATAATTGTGTTCATTAGGTGTTCAAACATATATATCCTCTGCTCAAGTGGATCTTCAAAAAGTTATCAAAAATCATGCTAATGTATTTGGAGAAATTCCTAAGGATCTTCCGCATGTTGGAGATCATCACCATGTTATCCATTTGCAGCCTAGATGTGTGCCACCCAACATTAGGCCTTACATATATCCACATGCACAAAAGTGTGAGATTAAGCATATAATTAAACAAATGTTAGGGGATTCATTTATCCTAGCCAGAGTGATTTATCTTCATTATTGGTGATGGTTATAAAAATGATGGTTCCTGGTATGTGTCCAAACTACAAACATCTCGACAAAATGACAATCAAAGATAAGTTTTGTACTCCTATCATTTATAAATTGTTAAAAGAACTGTATGGAGTAATTTTCCTTACTAAGTTAGATCTTCATTCTAGATATCATAAAATTAGAAAGAGGCAAGAAAACATTCTCAAAATAGCCTTTAGAACACATGAAGGTCATTATGAGTTTTTGGTTGTGCCATTTGGACTTACAAATGCACCTTCAACATTTCAAATCTTAATGAATTCTACTTTCAAACCCTCCCTTAGAAAATTTGTGCTAGTATTTTTAGTGACATATTAATTTACAACAAATCTTGGGAAGACCATGCGCAACATGTTGACAAGGTCTTGACACTACAAGAAGAGAAACAACTATATGCAAAACCTTCCAAGTATGCCTTTGGGGTTCATGAAGTGGAATATTTGGGTCATATTGTATCACATGATGGTGTCAAGGTGGATCATAACAAAATCAAAGCTATGAGGGAATGGTCAATCCCTAATACCTTGAAGAAACTCAAAGGATTCTTAAGATTTAAAGGATATTACTACAAATTTGTCAAGAATTATGGTCAAATATAGCAATAATTGTAACAAAATTATTGAATAAGGAAGAATTTTCTTGGACTAAGTAAGCAACCAAAGCATTTGAAGAACATAAAGAGGTTATGTGTACAAATCCCATCTTGGCGACATCTGACTTCACAAAAATATTTATTGTGGAGTGTGATACCTTAAGCCATGGCATTGGTTCAGTTTTGATGTAAAAAGGAAGGCCCCTTGTCTTTGAAAGCAATGAAATTAAGGGAAAGAACCTACACAAACCTATATATGAAAAATAAATGTTGGTCATATTACATGCATTTAATAAATGCAATCCATACCTAATAGGAATACACTTCAAAGTAAAAATAGAGCATGATAGTCTGAAGTACTTCTTAGAGCAAAGACTATCTTCAGAAGAGAAACAAAAATGGGTCACAATATGTTGGGTTATGACTCTGAAATTATCTACAAAAAAAGGAAAAAAAAATATTATTCCAAATGCACTCTCAATGAAAGAGAAAGACATGAATTGTTTACTAGGTGTTATTTCCATTCTGCAATCTTACTAGGTGGAAGAAGCAAGGATAAAATGGAAACATAATGAGAAGATATGCAAGATCATTGAAAATATACAAAAGGGTCATGATGTAATAGAACAATTTACATGGAAAAATGATTTTTTATGGTACGAAAAGATCACTTATGCTTATGTAAGAATTCTCAACTCAAATAGAATATCCTATTAGAATTACACACTACTCCTATAGGAGGAAATTTAGGGTTCTTGAAGACATACCATAGGATTAAGAAAGATTTTTTTAGGGAAGGTATTAAATCAAATGTGCAAAAATTTGTGGTGGAATGTGTGGTATGCCAACAAAATAAAGGAGATACTATTAAGACTCCATGGCTCCTTCAACCATTAGCCATACCAAGTCAATTTTGGGAAGAATTTTCAATGGATTTTATTACAGGTTTACCCAAATTATGAGAGGAAGAGTTTCATTATGGTTGTGGTAGATAGAAAGAAAAATTATGCCCATTTTTTCTCTCTTTCTCATCCTCTTAAATCAAGTATTGGGGTAGAAGCATTTGTGGAAATATTAAAAAGCTACATGGAATACAAAAAATTATTGTAAGTGATAAAGATCCAATTTTCACTATAAAATTTTGGACTATATTGTTTTCTTGTTTGGGTACTCAATTGGCTCACATCGCATCTTATCATCCTCAATATGATGGGAAAATTGAGATTGTGAATAAATTTTTAGAATGATATCTACATTGCTTTGAATCTGTTAACAAACAAAATGGTTCAAATGCTTTCCCTTGGAATAATGGTTGCACAACACATCCTTCCATACTTCATCAAGAATGTCACCATTTATGGCACTTTATGGATAGCATCCTCCATCCATCACATCAGTCTTAAAAGGGACTATAAAAGCTCAAGAAGTACAGAACCACATCCAACGCCAACAAAAAGTTCTCAAACTATTGAAGGACAACTTGGCTATGGAGAAAAATATGATGAAATAACAAGCATATCAACATCATAGTGAAAGGGAATTTGAAGTTAGGGATTGAATATTTATGAGACTACAACCATATAAATAGATGTAATTGATTTTAAAGATCCATCCCATTCAAATTGATATTAAATCGATGTTTCGAACCTGTGACTGAGGTTCATCATTAGGAACCTCAATCGCAAGTTCGAAACGTCAATTTAATATCAAATTGAATGGAATGGATAGGGAAAATCAATTACAGCTATTAAACAGGCTCGGAAATCTTAAATCTTAAATCATATTAATAGATGTCCCTCGAGTGAAAAAACAAGGATAATAAATTAGCTCCAATGTATTATGATCCCTATAAGGTGTTATAGAGGATTATAAGTATGGCCTACAAATTGGAGTTGCCTCCATTTTCACATGTACATGTACTCTTTGATGTTTCTTTCTTAAATAACGTCATCATGATAAGATCCCAGTCTAAACTCTTCTACTAGATATTAATGAAGAATGGAAAATAGTACTAGATACAAAACCAATTTTGGAAATAAGGACTATGCAGCTGAAAAATCAAGCAATTATTGAGAAGCTTATCAAATGGAAGAATATACTAGTGGAACAAGTAGCATGGGAAAATGAGTGTTTCATGTAGAAACACCCACAGATAATCAAGTGTCGAGGACAACACTTATTTGGAGGGGGGCATGTTAAGCCTTATATAATCCCCATGTTAACCTAAAACCCTTATTAAGTCTTAGATATTGAGTGATTACATTTCTAATATTATATTTTTATGTAGGCTATAACTACTCATGGTCCCACTTTATTATAATTGTATAATTTGTTTGTTATATATACTAAGAAGACCTAGTCTTAGGATCATTAAATATTGTCTTTTTCATTGTATTATTTGTAAAATGATGTTTCCCCCTCGAAGTGGAATGTAATTATTGGTTTCTTATCATTTTTAAGGTAAAATGATCATAACATATCTCTTAAGGGTCAATCCAGTGAGTGGTTAATTTACTCTTGAAGTCCTTAAATTTTGAATCAAAGAGAAAATCCCAATCACCAACTTTGAATTGATTTTTATTAATGAATTTTCATGTCAATTCATTGAATGCAGTCGAACTAAAATAGTTTTTTGGAGAGCTTCTTGTTGGATTTCTTTTAACTCATGTAGTTGACAATTCTTTTCTTTTGAGATTTAGTTGAGTCCATTCCTAATTCAACAACAATTTTGAATGTTTGAATTGGAAATTCATTAGGAAGAAGGACTTGCTTACCATATACCAATTCATGAGTAGAAATCGTGTTATTTTTCAATGTTGTCCCATAAATCTTCAAGAACCCGATCTACCTAATCCTTTCGATGAAGTTGGTCTATCTTGGTCATGATTACTTCTAAGGCTTTATTTTTAGAATCCACTTCACCACTAGCTTGTGGATGGTAAGGAGAAACATTATTACATTTAATTTTATGCTTTCCAATAATTCCTTCCACAAATTTTTAAGTAAAATGTGTTCCTTGGTTAGTAATAATTTCTCTTGGGACTCCAAATCTGAAAAAAATGTATTCAAATGAGAAATTCACTATTTTTCTCTCTATTCCTAGTGTTAGGGATTTTGCATCTAGCCACTCTATCACATAATTAGTGAAAACTAATATATATTCCTTTCCTTTATATGAAGGCTCTATAGGCCCTACAAAATCCAAAGCCCACTTCTCAAAATTCTCCACACCGACTTGTGACTGAAGGGCCATTTCATCTGTTATTATTGGTCAACCCATTCGCTAAAAACTATCACGATTTCTCATATACTTTTTGGAATATCTAAATATATTATCTAGAGTGAATAACTATACTATTTTTCCTCCATCTTAATTCTTTTGAAGTGGAAAAAGTGGAGGATTTTTATTAGCGGGTTCCTGTTTGGAAAATTAGGGCCTAAAACCTTCTAGAAGAGTAATAGGAACCATATGGAATTTTCAGTGGGTAAATATTTAGTTATTACTTATTTCACCCCCTACAACTATTCTACACATATATACCTTTATAATGCTGCAATAATCACCTCAATCGAAGTCCATATGCAAACGTTATGCCACTTGGAAGTTAACCTTCCTATTTTGAGCACCAGGATTTGAGAGGATGTCATGTTAGGCCCCAATATTCATGGAAAATGTGATATTCATGTGATCATGATGAATAATAATCTAGAATAGTTGATATTGTAACTCTAGTTATAATTTGAATGATTCAAACTTAACTATTATAAGGATATAGTGCTATGTTATAATTTATCCATTAGGAGGAAAATTGATTCCATTCCATTCCATTCAAGTACATTTTGTTCCATACAAAAGAAAAATAGCCAAAGGTGGATAAGGATAGAGAAGATAAAGAGTGTTTGTGCACTGTAGCATCCCAAAGGCCACAAGTCTCACTTATTTGTACATTCATCCATTTCCATTGAGAAAAAGAGAGAACAAAGTAATCCTCACCTTCAGGATAGGTTTTCTCCTGAAAGTGTTTCCCAAGGCATGTCAAGTGTTTTATGGTTGTGAGTGATCGTATTTTTGTATCTTATTTATTTTTTGCATTTTCTATGTTACATGTAAAAAAAAAAGTTAATAAGTATAGAATTCTAAGGAAAATAACCTTCATATTATTGAATTCAGATTTTCAATATAAATTTATTAAATATGTTGTGATGAACTATCTAGTGGAATATCCATGGTAATTTATGGATCATATTGGTATTACAGTTAAGTCTCTTTGGGCATATTTTCAGGAGTTTCAAGGGAGCTAGATTGGCTAAACCACAAGTTATAAAACCCCACCCATGGCTGGAAAATATTTTAAAAACCCTCAAAATCCCACAAAGGAGAGGTTTTCATAGCTAATCCACTGTAATATGAGCCTCCGTGTGGTAACCCTAACCAATAATCTTGAGGTGTTTAGATAAGATTGTGGTTCTAATGGGAAGTTTGAATCAAAGCATAAATCATCAGACCATGAAGAACCAAAGAAGGAATCTAAGAAATAAATGGAAAAGGAACAAAATAGTTTGACTGCAATGAACCATTGACAATCCCAATTCAAAATGGAAGCAAAGGTCAACATCAAGCCATATCAAGGTGAGATTGATGCTTTGAAGTTAAATTATTGGTTGTAGCAATTAGAAGTTTATTTTAGTGTTCATCATGTAGATGAAGACTATAATATTTCATTTTCTTAGCTAAAATTAGAGGGCCGCGCCTTGAACTGGTGATAAAGTCATAGGGATACCCTGAGGTTCGAGGGAGATCCTCTAGTGACTATGGTATAGTTTCAAAAATCCCATAAATTTACAATTTTACCCTATTTGTTAGACTATGAGTCCCTGGACAATCACAAATGTCGAGACCATATTGTCATGTGTTGTAATCCCTATGTTGATGAGGTGTTTTTGTGATCCACTAATGAGTTATTAGTGAGATATAGATCTATGTCTAAAAGGTCAAATTTATGTATTATAAATCCATATCCTGGGATTTACATAGTGCAATACAATGGAATTAAGCATTTTCTACCCATTTGCTTCTCTTGTCCCACTCATGTTAATCCTTAATAAGGTATTAGAGCAAGAAAAACAAGAAAACAAGTGGAAAAGTATTAATGCCATCATATTGCACTGTATTGATCCCAACATATGAATTTATAATACATCAATTTGATGTAAATATTCTAGATCTAGATCGAGATCTCAATGACAAATCACCAGTAGATCATGACAATACCTCATCAAGATAAGGATTACAACTTATGTTTTATTTGACACTGTGATTATCTATGAACTCGTAGCCTACCATTCTCACCTCCAATCACAAGTTTGAATAATTGTACAACACATGTATCAATAACTTTTGGCATCTTCAATTTGAAACTATTAAACTAAACTTCAATGAAACTTTGCTTGAAAAACCACCAATATCTAAATATTTGGAAGTGAACAACTACTATATTTAAACATTTCCATTGAATAATTGAAACGATTATATATATTTTATTGAGGAGACTGATTGTTATGTTGGAATTCCCAATTGATTGAATGTTGATTGAAATTTAACTAATAAGATTTCAAATCTTAAATCCTAATATTTGATATTTCCCTTTGTTAGGTGCAAGGTGATAAATTTGTCAGTAGTTCATTATTTAATTTGATAATCACCTTTATTTTGACTGAAACTACCTTTATCCCTGCAATGGACACATGTGCCCTGGTACAATTCTCTCAATTAATAACATCAATAATTTTTCATTACTAAGGGATAAATTTGTTTCCAAGCATCTTACTAGAACTTTCTCCAAATTAACTAAAGTTTCTTTAAGAGAATCTCAATATACCTAAAATCATCCATGTATACCTTTACACATTCCTGAATCAAATCAGAGAAAATAGCTAGGACTTCCCTTTGGAATTTAGTGGTTGCATTATATAATTCGAATGGTGGTACTTTATAAGTGTATCTTCCCCAAGAACATGTGAAAGTTTATGATGAAGAATTCAAATTTTCCACAGTGATGTATGAAAACTATCAATGTTTTGAATCCATAAGAGGATCCATATTCACGACAATGGTTGAAAGAAAGAGGAGACAAAGACAGGGTACAAGTACAAAGAGACAAAATAGGGCAAATGGTCAACTGAAAACCCTAAACCTAAAATGTGTGAAATCCAATAATACATATGGTATTTGAACAAGAAAAATTAATATAATTACTTATAATATAAATATAATATTAATATCAATAATCGACATATTAATAATGGTTTCATTTCATTAACAGGTGCTTTACAGTTTAGTATAGGGGATATGTGTAGGCATAATGTAAGTAAGTAAGTATGTCAACATTTTTTAAATTTCGATAAAAATATATATAGAAAAAACAAAAGAAAATTAAATGTGGACCCAGTTTGGGGGTGATGTTGTAGTGGTGCAAATGTTTACAAACATTTAACATTTACATGTCGGCTCAATTGACATTGTAATGCCCATAAATCAATGTAAACATTTAAATATTTTCTCAATTGCTAATAAAAAAGTTAAAATTAATCAAAATAATAAAATTCAAATTGTCATATTGTAATTTTTTATTAATTAAGATAAAAGAAAATCATAATATACATATCACATTAAAATATATAACATATAAATAGTAGTTATAAATTAAGATCAATTTTACCATATAAATTAAAAAGGCGTTAATACATTGAGATGTGAAGTGGATAGTAAGTCTATACATTTATAGCTTTATTCCTACATAAATACTAAAGAAAACATAAATAGTGGTGGGATAAATATATTTATTTACATCTTATTTCTATCCATTTTTTATGGAAGGACTTTTAAATTATGGTAGGAAGTAACTTATGGTAAATATGTAGGAAGTAACTTATGGTAAATATGTTATTTACGTGAGTATGAGATATTTTCAAGGATTTTATTTTTGTATTAAAAATTTACTACACAAATATCTAAAATTCATGCATGAATACTGGAACTATATCCATAAATTATGGCATAAAATATGTGATGCAATTACCCACATGGCATTATATTATGCAAACACTACAATAAGACCTTCAAGTTATGATTTAATCAAATATTTGAAAAATAGTTTTTTTAATAATATTGAAAAATAAATATCAATTTTTCAAAGATAAATATTATAAATTGAATTGGCCAATGTTAAACTAATAATGGTCAATGGAGAATTTGATTGCTAGAGTCTTTCCTAGGGACTAATAATGATTTTGCAACCATATTTAAATTTAATTAATAAGCACATAAAAACTTAATACCTACAATAAACTTACAATATAATAAGATTCTTAATAATGGATATTCACCCCCACTTTATCATGGATATTATTAACTTGTAAATAGGCTTTGTTACAGTACCATAGATTATCAATACCACATGCCAAAAATACATAACACATTTCACAATCAAAATATTTTATCTTAACTTAATTTTATAATATTTTTTAATGGAATATTAAAAAAAAGTTATACTTTTGAGATATATCTAAACCTTATACCCTCAGTGCTACTAAAAATATTTTGTGGATATTCCATAGAGATTAAATCAAGGTTTTAATAAACTTAAAAATGAGAATAGTTTTATATATAGAGATGAGAAATTTATATAATATCAACCTAGATCCATCTTATCTCTAGATCTAGATCTAGAGTTAAGATGGAACTAGGTTGGTTATTAATAATATTATTGTTAAATACATATATATATATATATATATATATATATATATATATATATATATATATATATATATATATATATATATATATATATATATATGCCCATGGGGCTTTGGATTGACGGTGAATGGGTGCGCTATTAAGGCGCCGGTTCAAATCCCCTGTGGATACTTAGGTTAGTCTTAACTAGAAAAAAAAAAAAATATATATATATATATATATATATATATATATTAATTAATTTATATACATTAGTATGTACATAATTAATTATATGTTTACAATACTATATTATTATTATTATTATTATTATTATTATTATTATTTATACATACTAATATAATATAATACGCATGATTAATATAATAAAGTAATTAAAATATGTCATAATCAATGTGTATTAATGATTTTAGCTAGGTTACTTTATGGTATAGGGAAGAGAGACATACTTGAGAGTTATTCCTGAGGAGGGGTGGAAATTGTCCAAGGTATCAAAGGGAACCAATTATCACTAATCTTGATACCCCCATCCCTATTAAAATTATGGGGATGTATTATTATCTCAAGGAATTCCCTTATCCGTCTTCTCTAATAATGATCTTCTTTAGCAATGCCTAGCACTACCTAGGAAAATATGATGCTTAGGTTTTAGGGAGTATTCAGCAAGGGCTGAAGTGCATGATCATTCATTCTTAATGTCAAATCCATACTCTTTTAGTCTCTTTTGCAAAGAGCAAAGTGTTTCTCCAATATAACTTTTACCACACAAGAAATCAACTTTGTAAACTCCTCTAAGTTAATGATGATCAATTGTTTTTACATATTTCATTATTTTCTTGATTATTTTTACTAATGTCAACTCAACAGTTATATATATTTTTTACCTAATATCATTGCAATCTTATCAGTAACTCCCTGGATGTAAGGAAGGTATGCCTTACCACAATGTGCTTAAGGGCCTTGGGAATTGAGTTTTCTTTTAACCCTTTTCATGTCTTTTCTGATGTCTCTATCCTTATATCCAATATTTTTAAAGACAGTAATCAATATTGTTTCTCTTCATCAAGGTGATCAACATCACATATTCTAAGGGGCCTAACAGCAAGTGTATTAAGAACACCAAATTTTTGGTTGAGATAATGATAGGAATCATCATGGAGATAACTCTCCATATGATTCTTCTTTATAAAAACTTGATTTCCTAATATACCATGTTATATTAAGGTAATAAGAACATATAGGAATGGTATGCTCTTGTTCTCTTCCATTTCCATAGTAAACTTAATGTCATGTTGACAATGCTATAAATTCACCAACACGAGGGGATCTCCCTGATGTGAAGTCCCAATTAGACATCACACCATTTGGGATAGAAGCCTCATCTTCGAAATTATCCTTGCTGACATTATAATAAACTTAAATATTTTCCTTGGTTGCGAGTAACAGCATAAGAGAGCGTGTACACAACTTTTGAGACAAGAAAGTGATGTTAGCTTTATGAGACATACAACTGTAATGTGTATAACGTACTTTCATAGACGTTATAAAGAGAAATGAGCATTTAAGAGAATAATAATAGTACCACTCTAATAAATACTCACATGTATAGAAAGAATCATTGGTTAGTTTGAAAAGTAGTTCTCAAAATAACAATGATCATGAATGCATACAAGATGCTTGTTTCAATTAAGATGTGCACTAAAGCTAGAAAAATAGTTCATTCTCTTTATTACATATAAACATGAACATATACTGAAAATATCAAAAGAAAAGTCATACAACATTCCTGATACATGCATGAAAGTACACTTGGCTCTAGAGCTTCAAAGCATTAAGTGAAAGTTCCAAGATACACAATTACAAAGAGGTCTTACTAGTTCTAATACTAGAACATGAAATCACACCTTGCTTCTCAAAAGAATGATCTCTCTCCTATGCTAAGATAGAGAATCCAAGGTTGGAAGTCCTTTACTTGAGGAATGAGGGTTTATTTATAAGAAATGAGGCGACCTTTCACCTCCCATGTGACTCTCAAACTCCCTTATGACACTTAAGCTCCCATATGACTCTTGAGCTCCTCTATGACCTTTGGACTTCCAAAGACACAATTTATAATTTTTATTATTTTTTCAATTACAAAATTACATTTTCTAAAGTTGTGGAAAAATTCCAAAAAAAAACATAGCTACCGATCAAACGAGAACTATTACCTCAAAACGGGTACTCTAGCCCAAAAACCCCCAAAAATAACATGAAAAAATAGGTTGAAAACGAAAAGTGTTGATGTTGGAATAACATTTTTATTTTTTTTCCGAGTACATTTTCAACATTTTTTAAAAATGGCAGCAAAAACCAAATTTTTTTGTGCAAAAACACCCTCTAGAATAACGTATTTTTTTAGGGTAAATTTTCAACATTATTTAATAATGATGTTAAAAATAACATATCTTGACTCTGAAAAACTTTAAATTTTCAACGATTTTCAAGCATGACATTAAAGACAAAATATCACATCTTTGAAAAGCCTTAAAATTCCAACGATTTTTAGGCATGACATTAAATTTAAAATATCACTTTGAAAAACCTTAAAATTCCAACAATTTTCAGGCATGGTGCTAAGAAAAAGTACTTATCACTGTTTTCAACAATAGCATTAAAGACAAAATATCATGACTAAGAAAGACATTAAAATCTCAACAACCATGGAATTAAAACCAAAGATTATGACTACAAAAAAATCTTAATTTTTCAAAATATTTCAAATATGACATTATGGAAAAAAAATTATGACTTAAAAATCTTTAAAAATGAACACCTAAATGAAAGAGTTATTATACCAAGAGAAATTTATTTTTTAAATGTGAAATGTATAACGATTTTAAAATCTTATCCTAAGACAATTTGATACATTGCAACAAAATTTTAAAAATCAACCATCAAATTGACACACAGTGTAGGTGAACTTGACCCATTGTAATGAAACAAAAAGACCAACCATAAAATTGACACATTATGGGGGCATACTCGATTCATTATAATGAAAATTTTAAAATCAACTATCAAATTGCACATAATTGGATCAGGTTGCTAGGCAATCATCGACACAAACCCTACAAAAAAGAAAAAATAAAATTAATTAATTAATTAATTAGTTAAATTAAATTAAAATATTATATATAAAAATTAAATAAATTAAAATAAAAATAAAATAAAATAAATATATAAATAAATAAAAATACAAAAACAATATAAAAACAATAAAAAAGAACATAAAAACAATAAAAAAGAACATTAAAAATAATACAAAAGATAACAAAAATTCAAATATTGAAAATAAATAAATAAATAAATAATAACAAGTCATGAAACATAAAAAATAAAAATAAAAAATATGACAATAATAATAATAATAATAAGAATAATAATAATATCAAATATATATTTAGGAAAAAACTATAAAATGTAAAAAAAAATCAAAATTTATTTGTAAAATTTAAAAATTTAAACAAAAAACAAAGGATATATAAAAAGGGGGAAATTATTTCAAAAACACACATAATTTAAGTAAAAAAAAGTTAAAAATTAAACCAAAAAAAAAATCAAAAACAATTTTTTTTCAAGTAAAAAAATAAAAATAAAATTAGCTCTGAACTTTTGTGGTCCATAATGGTTTCAAATGTGTGGGATGTTTGTATGATGATTCTTACTCTTGCTCTCTACTATGGTTTCAGTTTGTCTATGAAAAGATTTAAGTTTCCTCGCCATGAATGAATGAATTGAATGAGATGCTTATGACTTTTGTGATCCATAATGAAGATAAATGTCTTCGGATTAATCACATTCTTAGGATTTCGTCGACGTTACGAACGAACTAATGTGGCCTCAAGACAAGGTGAAAAAATCATACAATCTTCATGAATAAATAGTAAGGATGCATCATTGCCCATGGTTAGTGGATAAAAACTAGTCATTGAGAACTAGTCCTTGGAGATTAGTTAAACAGGGAACTAGAAATCCTAAAAAGGAATTATTTAATATTTTAAATCTATTTATAAATTATTTGGTATTCCAAATTAGTTATAAATTCTATTTAATATTATAAATTTAGTTATAAATTGGTTTTAGGAGCGCGAAATAAATATTTGGAGGCTAATAAGATTTTAACCTAGCTCTCTACTAGAGAATTTTTTAAGCCTACCATCAAACCACTATATAAACTCCTAACAAAGGTTTTTATAACTTACTCTTAAACCTCTTATTAATTTATGGAGTATTCTTAATATTAATTTATAACTAAAATTTATAATAGTAAATAATTTCAATCCCCCTTGTAGAATATTCTGAAACCTGCGCTTGACCTCTCCTTACCCTATTCGTTTTAATATGTTAAACTAAACCGGATTATTATTTAAAATTATATAAATATTTTATTAATACTTCTATCTGTTAGGTCCCTATAATACTAGTGATTCTCCCATTACTATTTTCGTTGTATCCCTTATTGTTATTTTTGTGCCCCTATTATCCCCATATTGTTATTATTGTTCCCCGTAGAATCCCACTACTGTTATTTTTGTGCCTTCATATTATTATTGTTAGGTATGCTTGGTTATATTGTGACTCCTTAGACTCCTATATATAGAAAGGAGGTTTTGTCATATGAATCATCCAAGAATTGTTAATTTGTGTAATGTAAAGGAGGTTTCCCCCTCGAAGAGGCTTATTTCTAAGGCGTTGATCTATCTTTTATCTCTTTTTGTGAGCTGATTTCATAACATTTGGTATAGAACTATGGATTCTAGGGTTTCGCTGCTCCAAACAGGTCATTGTGGAATTTTTGCTATAAATTTTTTCTGTGATGTTTCAGAAGCTATAAATAAAATACATTTGAGACGCAATCGCGTTGAATCTTGGGCCCTAATTTCATATCTTGAATCACTATATTTTAGTAGATATAATCTTAGGAAGTTAGGGTTTTTGCAAACCCCCGAATTACATTCCTAACAGGTGACCTTGGGAAAATCGTCATAACTTTCGCTCTGAGCATCAAATTGAATTTTCGTAAGAAGTTACAGAAAGAGAATGGATTGTAGTTTTATGGATATCATTTTCAGAACCTAAGGTTGAAATATTGACCTGCGAAACGTCATACAAATTTGCTCTACTGAACCAGTCTAAACTCAGGCCATCGTGGGAGATTTGGAATAACTCTTCATTCGAGAATCCAATCTTGATCAGAGTTATGGGGTTAGAAATATTACTCAAAGGGTTACCGTAGGAAGAAATTTCAGACCTTAGAGATCCAAAACTACAGAGATACATCAGATGCAATATCAAGCTCCTACAAAGTGAAAAAAGGTGTGTAGTTTTTTTATAATTTTTGCATAAGCTTGGTTTGAAAAATTAGTTTGAAGGAATTCAAAGGGCATAGTGAAGAATTATTATTGGTAATTGATGCCCCAAAGAAAGAAAATGGAAACACCTAGTAAACAACCTGAAAGCTCTAGCATGAGTCATGAAGAAGAGGAAGAAATGCAGCGTGATATATCAAAATTACGAGACCAAGTGCAACAAATTTCACTCACACAAAATTAACAGAAGCTAATATGGATGGTTTAAACAAAGACTTAGAAGCTAATATGTATGTCATGGAAGCTAAGATGGATGGTTTAATGAAAGGCATGGAAGCTAAGATGGATGATTTAAAGAAAGGCATGGAAGATTTGAAGATAGATTTGACAGATTTTCTACAAGAAATGCTTACTAATGGTGAAAAGATAGTAAAGGTATGGTTTCAAGCAGAGGAACCATAAATTTCTTAGGAAAGTGCCATAATATCAAGCTATCCATGGGAGAATATGTATTGAATAGCCCAATGTTTTCCATTCCAATGGGTGGTGCTGATGTTGTACTAGGAGTCCAATGGCTACAATCCTTGGGTACAATAGCTTTTAATTTTCAAGAACTTTTCATGAAACTCTCTTTAGAAGGAAAGGAAGTTGAATTAAGGGGTATCGCAGGGAAACCGGGAAAGATAATCAACTCTAATGGAATGAAAAAGCTTCTAAAGAAAGAACAATGAGGAATAATTGCACAATTATGTTCACTAGAGGTTCCCACATCGAAATCATCCATTTTTTCAGATCTGCAAAAAGACTTGAACAATCATTCCAAGCTATTTGAGACTCCCAGAGGCCTCCCACCTATTCGTGATCATGATCATGCTATTAATTTGATTCCAGGAAGTGTTCCTCGAAACGTCAGGCCTTACAGATATCCCTATGTCTAAAAGAGTGAAATTGAACGTATGGTTACAGAAATGCTAGAGGCCGATATAATTCAACCTAGTCAAAGTTCTTTCTTTGCTCCAATAGTATTGGTTCACAAGAAGGATGGATCATGGCACATGTGTCCAAATTATAGGGAGCTTGACATACTCATTATTAAAGATAAGTTTCCCATTCCTATCATTGATGAATTATTGGATGAATTGCATGGATCAATTTACTTCACCAAGTTGGATCTTCATTCAGGATATTATCAAATTAGAATGAAGACTAAAGACATTCCAAAAACAGAATTTAGAACTCATGAGGTCATTATGAATTTTTGGTCATGCCTTTTGGCCTTACTAATGCACCTTCTACATTTCAAGGTTTGATGAATTCCATTTTCAAACCCTTCCTTAGAAAATTTGTGTTAGTATTTTTTGATGATATAATAATCTACAGCAAGTCTTGGAAGGATCATGTCCAACATGTTGACATGATGCTCAAAGTATTGGAGGAGAAATAATTATATGCAAAAATCTCCAAATGTTTCTTTAGAGTACAAGAGGTGGAATATCTAGGTCATATTGTATCTCATGAAGGTGTTAAGGTAAACCCTAGCAAAATTAAAACAATTAAGCAATGGAAAATTCCCACATCCATAAAGCATCTACAAGGATTTCTCAGGTTGACAGGGTATTATCGCAAGTTTGTTAAGAATTATGGGAGAATAGCAACACCTCTAACAACATAATCGAAGAAAGATGCATTTTCATGGACTCCAGAAGCAACGAAGGCCTTTGAACATCTTAAGGAGGCAATGTGTCAAGCACTAGTCTTAGCTACACTAGACTTCACAAAAACCTTTATTGTGGAATGTGATGCCTCGAGAAATGGAATTGGTGTTGTTTTAATGCAATAAGAAAGACCCATTTCTTTCGAAAGTCGTCCAATGAAAGGAAATTATTTACACAAAGCTATTTATGAGAAGGAAATGTTGGCAATACTACGTGCACTTAAGAAATGGTGGCCCTACCTAATGGGAAGACACTTCAAGGTAAAAACAGATCATGATAGCCTTAAATACTTTTTAGAACAAACATTATCTTCATAAGAGCAGCAAAAATGGGTCACAAAGATGTTGGGTTATGACTTTGAAATCATCTACAAAAAAGGGAAGAAAAATGTTGTGGCAGATGCACTCTCAAGAAAGGATGAGGATGTGGAAGCATTTCTTTGTGCCATTTCTATTATCCAATAAGATTGGATAAACGAAGCAAGGGATGAATGAAAGAATGACGAGGAAGTGTGGGCACTCATTCAAAAGATACAACAAGATCCCAATACATCTGATACATTTAGCTGGAAAATTGATTCGTTATGGTACAAGGATCAGTTATACTTATGTAAGAATTACCAAAACAAACAAAAGATTCTTAGGGAATTTCACACCTCTCCCTTAGGAGGGCACTCGATATTTCTACCTACCACAGGGTTAAGAAGGATTTTTTTTGAATGGCCTTAAATCGGATATTCAAAAGTTTGTGATGGAATTTTTGGTTTTCCAACAAAATAAAGTTAAAACAATTAAGACCTCGGGACTATTACAACTTTTATCCATTCCAAGCCAATGTTGGGAGGAGGTTTCAATGGATTTTATCACGGGTTTACCCAAGTCCGAAGGAAAGAGTGTTATCATGGTGGTAGTTGACAGACTTACCAAGTATGCACACTTTTGTGCATTATCTCGTCCATTTAAAGCGAGTACAATTTCCACTGCATTTATGGAAATACTTCAAAAGCTACATGGAAACCCAAAGATTATTGTAAGTGACAGAGATTTCATTTTCACTGGAAATTATTGGACAGAATTATTTTCTTGTCTTGGTACTCAGTTAGCACATAGCTCATCTTATCATCCTGAATCTGATGGACAAACTGAGCTAGTAAACAAATGTTTGGAATGATATCTTCGTTTCTTTGTATCTCTAATAAACAGACACAATGGGTCAAATGGTTGCCTCTGGTTGAATGGTGGTATAACACTTCCTTACATACTACAACAAAAATGACCCCAATTATGGCACTTTATGGATATCATCCACCATTCATCACATCATATTTAAGAGAAAATTCTAAGGTTCAAGCAGTGGAAGATCACATCGAGCATCAGCATCAAGTTCTCCAACTCTTAAAGGATAACCTCACCTTGGCGCATAATAGAATGAAAAAGCAGGCAGATCAACATCATAGCGAAAGAAGTTTTGATGTAGGTGATTGGGTATTCCTACAGCTACAACCATATAAACAAATTTCACTCAAGCAAGCTAAGAAGGATAATAAATTATCACCAAAGTATTATGGTCTATACAAGGTGTTGCAAAAGATAGGTACTATTGCATACAAATTGGAGCTTCCTGCAGCTTCTCGAGTGCAACCAGTTTTCCATGTTTCATGCTTAAAGAAGGTTATAGGTGACAAGCTTCCAGTTCTAACATTGTTGCCAGAACTTGATGAGGAAGGAAAAATCATATTGGAACCTGAAGCAGTGAAAGAAACAAAAACTCGACAGTTACGAAATCAAACAATTTTCGAGTATCTCATCAAGTGGAAGAACTTAACCCTTGAATATTCCACATGAGAGGATGAGAATTTTATACAGAAGCATCCAGAACTACTCAAGCATTGAGGACAACACTTTTTTGAAGGAGAGGGTCATGTTAGGTCCCTATAATACTAGTGATTCCTCCATTACTATTATCATTGTATCCCTTATTGTTATTGTTGTGCCCCTATTGTCCCCATATTGTTATTATTGTGCCCCATAGAATCCCACTATTGTTATTTTTGTGCCTTTATATTATTATTGTTAGGTCGGCTTGGTTATATTGTGACCCCTTAGACTCTTATATATAGAAAGGATTTTTTTTCATTTGAATCATCCAAGAATTGTTCATTTGTGTAATGTAAAGGAGGTTGCCCCCTCGAAGAGGCTTATTTCTAAGGCATTGATCTATCTTTTCTATATTTTTGTGAGATGGTTTCATAACAATATATTATTCTCTCCCCCCCTTAAAACTTTATTATGATATAATATTATATCCTAACAACTATTTTTATTAAAGCTTATTCTTATCCCCCTTATTAATTTGCTTAACTATATATTACTATTATTGGTGCTCCTAAAACCAATTTATAACTAAATTTATAATATTAAATAGAATTTATAACTAATTTAGAATATCAAATAATTTATAAATATATTTAAAATATTAAATAATTCCTTTTTAGGATTCTAGTTACCTGTTTAACTAATCTCCATGGCTAGTTTTCATCGGCTAACCATGGGCAATGATGAATCCTTACTATTTATTCATGAAGATTGTATGATTTTTTCACCTTGTCCTGAGGATGAACCACATTAGTTGGCTCGAAACGTTGACCAAATCCTAAGAATGGGATTAATCCGAAAGAAATAATAATAATAATAATAGTAATAATCATAATTTAAAAAATAAATAAATAAAATATCACGGGCCAGCGGGCCCAGGTTGGCCAGGGGCATATTCCAGGAATCGACCCCTTGCCACCCCTGGACTATTGGGTCGAGGGGTGGACGGGGATGGAACTGCACACAACTCCCTCCTGGCCTACCCCTAGGCCCAACTGACCCACGGTGGCTGGGGGCCAATTCCGAGAATCAACCTCTGGTGGCTAGGGGCTGATTTTGGTAGTCAGCCCTTGGCCACCCTAGGCCCATTGGTCCATGGGGTGCGTGGGGAGGGAGATGTACATAGCTCCCTACCCACCCACCCCATAGCCCAACGGGCTCGGGGTGGCCAGGGGTTGATTCCCAGAATCAGCCCATTGGCCTGCGGGATTTTTTTTCTTTTTTTTTATTATGAGGGTTTTTTTATTTTAATTTTTTTTTTCAATTTGTATTTAGCGCGACTTTTTGGAAGCCTTTCCAGTGGGTTTTTCTGGTCTAATTTCTCTAAAATCCTGTAGGAATTTATTGAAATCACAATCTTGATATGCAACCCCAACACAATCGAAGTGCCCTAGGGGTTTTTCAGGGTTCTGAATCCATATATACAATAAAAAAATTAGTTTAAATAACACAAATCAATATTTCACCTCAAATTTTTTCCACCGAATTCCTGCACCGGAAAGTCCAAAAAGTCGCACTAAAGACAACCCTTTTTTTCATTTTTTAAATTTAATATTATTTTAATTTTTTTTTTAATCTTTTATTTTATTTTATTTTTGGTAATTATTTTAATTTTTTTTATTATGAGGTTTTTTTTTAACTTAAAAAAATTGTTAGATATATATATATATATATATATATATATATATATATATATATATATATATATTTATATATTATATATATGCTTTTTATTTCTTTTATCTTTAATTTAATTTTGTTTTTTTTTTTTTTACATTTTTTTTGTCATGTTTTTTCTTAATATTTTATTTCCAACATGAAAATCACCAACTTTTAGAAAAAAATATCCACTCTTAATACATTAGAAAATTTAAAGTGTAAAAAATAAGCCCTATAAACAAAAAGGATTGATGTTGCACTCTTCAAAATCAAGATGAAAATTACTAACAAAAAAAATCATACTTGATACGTAACAAAATTTAATCTGTCAAAAATAAGCCCTCTAAAAAAATATGTTCATGCTGCATCACACTTTTCAAAATTAGCATGAAAATCACTAACATTTAAAAAAAAATGTTCATACTTGATACATAAGAAAATTTAAAGTGCCAAAAATATGCTCCAAAAAAAAGGTGTATTATGAATCACCACTTTTCAAAATTGAGTGATTTTTTGCTACCTCAAAAAAACGGGTATTAGGTAATCTTCTCGTTTTATCGGTAACTATGTTTAAATACAACGAAACACAAAATGTTCACATTTGTGGGAATGGAAAATTGGCGACCGTGACATGGAGCTCCATTGTGATGTGTTGATACCAAACTTTATATTACGTTGCTATGTATCCAACCTTTTGTGGTAGATCTGGATTATATATGATCTTTCCCTCTAAAGCATCTAGATAAATAGTTTTGGAGCCTGATTCTATGTTATTCCACAACATGACTAAATTTATATGTAACTTAACTAGTTCAGCACATATTGCATAACAGAGTGTTTTCTCACTTCTACATCATCTTGCATGGCCACTTGTTTGATAGAGTTCAAGAATTCCTCTAGTTCCCACCTAAAAATATTCCTTCCTTTTATATCCCCAAGTGCACCAATAGAAGGTATTTTGTATACGCACACCAAGGCCTCCAATCCATTGTACAGCCATGCATATGCTGACATAATGTTGGTTACATGATTATTGAGTTGCTCATAAAAGTGTATAAACATTTTTATTTTTGCCTTGTCCATTTTAGCTTCATTCCTTCCTTTTCTAACCAACGCTACAAGTACATTCAAATACTTGGTACCCCATTCCTGGATCACATCTATAGTTGCATAAGTTGTCTTCAATACTCTCAAATTCTCCTATGATTATTTTTGTACCTCATACAAGGGTGCCACTACCTTATACAGAGTGATCATATCTTCATATACTTTCTTCATTGTGTCTTCCGATGGCTAGATCTCTTCAAGTATGGTTGCATGTAATCCTTCTCTACACGCATTTGTGGAAGACATACTTTCATTTCTAGCAAGGAGATGACCAATCTACTACTTTTCACTAGCCATCTCCTTCTCTAATTTTTCATTCATTTTCATTAGGAAATATGTGTTCTTCTTTATAGCTACTACAAAAGTTTCATTTGTTGAGGTGACTGCTCTAGGATTGGTCCTGGTGTTGGACACAATCACCTTTTATATATTAATGGAAACAGGATGATCCACATCATGTGGAAAGTACCTCCATCTCTCTTGTATGATATTTTTCTTTAGCTCATCAAAGGCGAAATTGGAGATACCCATAACCCACTCATGAGGTGGACGAAGAATCCCCAACCTACTAAAAAGAAGGTTCCTGCCAGTCATAGGAGTCGGGGGTCAAATGTTCAAAGTTTCTATGATCGGCTCATTGTATTCTCCCTGGTCATCCTCCTCTTTTTCATCATCTATATCATGTACCTCCAAATATTCCTCCAAATTTCTTGTGAATTCCTCTTCTTGTTTCCTCCAATTTTCTTATTCAACTTGTACCCTTCGTTTCTCCTCTTCTTCCCTTTTTTTCTTATCTTATTCCTATTGCTTCCTCCTCTTTTCTCTTATTTATTTCATGTTTCTTCCTCGACATGTCCTCCCACTTCTTCTTTTCTTTCTCTTATTTTATCTTATGCACTTACTCCTCCCTTTTCCTAGCTTCTTCCCATTCCTTCCTCTTCTTCTCTTCCTCAATTTTTCCCTTGGTGTGTGGATCAACCTTGAATTTTTTAGTCTTCTCTTTTTTGGGATCATGTATCTGCTTCATCTTTGGCTCGATATTATCTTGAGTAAGGAATTCCTATTGGATCCCTTCTTGATGAGTATCTGATAAATGTGCTTTGTAAGAAGGGCTTGCTTCATCACCTAGTGTAGTTGCTATGAAAGAATTATACTAGTTCTTAATTTTATCTTCATCTTCCAAAGAGACAGAAGCATAAGGCTAGGTGTATCTCAGCTTTACACAATGATGCCTACAAACTCCTCTAGGTTCATATTGTTGGAAGCTTATCTCTCTGAATATGAGACAGTTAAGCTCCTCAATCTCTGATATTGCAATCTCCAAATTATTTAATTCATACAACCCTATTTACAGAGGCAAGATAGGCCATGGGGACTTCTTCAACTTCTGGAATTGTTGTGACAATCTTGTGCATGGTTGGTAGCCAACCTCCTACATGACTAGTTTATCAGTCACATACTTCGACATAATATGAGGAGCTCCAAAGACTCTTAAAAATATTCCTTGAGAATATGTAAACCGATATTCAACTTCCACAATAGATTCTTTGAACCTGTTTATCATGGAAGGTGCCTCAACTTCAAATATCATTTGATAAAGAACCATAATGAAGTGTTCCTCTATTTTCTCATAGACTCCCCCATAGTTGACCTGTGACAATATCTTACAATAGTAGTTGACATGAGGTTGTTTCTTAGTCCATTTCTATTCAAATATCGGGAATTCATTATGAGCATAGATCCCATCAAGAAAGAATGTTGACATTTAGAACTCGGTCTACTCGCCTTGTGAAACATTCTTTGTCTTTGGAAAATTTCGTTGTAATTAATGAGCTATCGTGTTTGATTAATTAAAAATATTTCCTCAAAAGCATATGGGTTAACCATATAAACCCATTCTTCTTTGAATAAGTGTTTTCATTCCCATACAACCTGCAACACATAGCCATGAGATACTGATACACTTTCCTCAATGAATTTGTTATATAGATTCCATTAGGTTTCTAACGTAATTAGCTCGACTCCTACCACCATGTATTGAGTATATACTTAGTAAAAGCCTAAGCATGGAAAGCTGCAAAGAATTCTGAATTCATGTACTCTTATGGATTTAGAAGCTTGTAATAAGAGTGAAGATTATGGGTTTGATACTGTTGTGCTCTACAACAACCCCCCATTTCATATCATTTTTTATAAACATTAACATATGAAATGGGTCCCTTTAAAATTTGATTTGGTATCAATGTTATTATAATTCAAACAAGTCCAAAAAATGAATAAATGCACTTTATAAAACTTTTTGGGTAAACCCTTAAAAGAAATCACATAATGATTTGTCATTGCGATAAAGCGATCGCAAGATCGCATATCGCAATGACACATGAATTATAAATTAAAACACCCCAAAGTTTTCCGCCGATGCGCATTCGGAGCATTAGGCAATCGGCGATATTCCATGTACATGTTATAATGCTCCATGCCAATAGTCCCGACGCGATGCGCATTCGGCGATCGGCGATCGGCGACACGCTACCACAGTTGTGATGTTCCCAAAGACTTGTCCCGATGCGATGCGCAATCGGGAATCGGGTATCGCGGCAATCTCACCCAAATCCTTATTACGCTCAAAGCTTTTCGCCGATGCGATATCGCATTCGACGATCGGTGATATCCAATACACACCATTAAAGCATACTAATTACATCCCCGATTGCGATCCGATAAAGCGCAGTTTTTGACAAAGAGCCGTTAAGTGATGGGATGGCACAATTCATTTGTAATAAAGAATTGATCTCTCACGCAATCCTTCATCTACGCTCAACCGCCAAAACGTCCATTGCATGCTTAAGTGAATCGTTCACCCGAGTAACGATATAATGGGCATTTAAGGAATGACGGAGCGAAAACGGCTAATTAATAAGATCATGTCCTAAAATCTTTTCACGGATTGTATACGCGCCCATTTTAAAAGCTAAATCCTTCAGTTACGCATCTATTCATATGTGCTGTATCACTTAAGAGTTTTTTATCGCTATCTCTGTGTATTACGCCCAATTGCCTCTTTGTGCAGAATTCATTCACGGAAGCTAGGCCTGAGAAGATGGGAAAGAAGTCCAAGAAAACTGCAGGTTCTTCCGCAACACCATCTGCGGGACAAGCGGCCGCAAACAAGAAGAAGGGACTAATATCTGATACCACATGCACGGGACTCACCAGAGTGACTTGGCAGGGCACTTATAACCTAATTGAAGCTGAGCAACCACAAAGGATAGTGACAGAAGCTAGTGTGGACTTACTCAAGAAGTCTGATGCAACTCTCAAAGATTTGGCCGACTCTTTCCTTCACGGGATAGCGGCCAGAGATCAAATCCTTCCTTATACAGACGTTGTGCGATGGGCGATTGAAGAAATCCCCATTTTAGATAGAACTTTTAATACCAGAGATGGGAGGATTTTCGGGTCATTCAAGCCAGATGACCTAAGGCAAATGTATCATTTGCCCGAGCCAGAGAAAATATATAACAAGGACTTCCTGGAGAAGTTTGCAAGCGAGAATGAGATCGAATCTGAACCTATCAAGGATTGGAGGCAAAATCCCAACAAACACAAGCACGAATCCTCCGGTAGGTACTCGGTCGACTCTTTAGCTTCTCCTTATTGTTATGCGGGGATTATGATGTGTAGGCTGTGGCGATTGCATGATTCTGCCAATTTTACCATTGAAATGGTTCCTTTAATGGAGGCAGCAGTAAATAGTTGGATTATGGATTGGGCTACTATTCTTTCCGATAAATTAGCAGTAGCTGTTCGTGATTTTAGGTCTCAGTCTGTTGTTTCAGAAAGAAAAATGCCCCCGTTCTACTATAGTGCATATATCCTAGACACTCTTTGTTTCAATTCCGAATTTCCTGTTCTCGGGTGGAGGTGGACTGCACAGGACCCTTCACCCATCCATATATATCATCAAAAACTGTGGAAGTCTTCTTATAAAGACCACCTTTATCAAATCTGTAATGGTTTCATGGTGCCCATTTACTATTCCATTTTTGATAAACCCATTTCAAAAATTTCCTATCAAGCTTCCTTCGATTTACCAGCAGTAGCAAGTTGGTTTGGAGAAGAAAATTTCACTTACATCAGAGTTTTCGGCAGCAAAGCCGACCCACATGTTCTTCCTCTTTATGTTCCAGATAAGCTGCTAGCAAGGGAGATTGCATATCAGATCATGGCTGAGAGTACTACATAGACTCTCAAGATAGAAAAGAAGAGAGGATGGCCATCTTTTCCCTTCAGATGTGGCGTTTATACTCTGCATGATCTTAAACATGCAGAAAAGGAAGCCACAAAGCTCCAGTCTTTAACGCTGGCCACGATCCCAAACAGACCATACGACCCAAAAAAGACTGCTTACAATGCATTAGAGCAGGCCAAATTAACAAGGTTTGAGCATCAGAAGGATATGTTTGATGACTTGTTCATTGCCGCTGAGACAATTGGTCATGTTAAAGAACTCGCTAGGATGCGATATAATGATGTGGGATTAACTGAGTTCAATAAACTCAGAGAACAGAGGTTGCAAACTCTGCCTCTGCATTTACTGGCAACATCCCCAGCAACATCATCAAGATGACCTGTTCAAGAACAGGAGGAGCAGCAGAAGAAACAACAGGAGGAGCAACAGAGGAAAGAGCAGGCAGAAAGGCTAGAGAAAGAACAAGCCGAGAAACAGCATAAAACACAAATGGAACAAGAAGAAAGAAGGAAGAAAGAACTGGCAGATAGGCAGAAAAGGGAGCAATAAGAACAACAAAAGAAGGAACAGGAAGAAAAACAGAAGAGAGAAAAAGAGGAGCAGCAGAAGCAAACCACCAATGTAGACACTACTATAGACCCCAATTTATTAGAAGAATGGCAGCAATTCCACTCCATCATCAGTGGATTGGAATGTTCAAAAAATGGGGATAATTCTAAGACAAACGATACACAGGATGTTACCTCTCCTCAGGTTCTAAGTGGAACCAGTGGCCCACCAAGTTCTAAAGAAGTTGAAGTTATTCCAAAAGACCCCTCTGACCAGGTTATTCTACAGATAGAAGATATTCCGCCATTGGATGTTTTCTACAGCCCAAAACACAGGGCAGTTGTAAAGCGGTCAAGGAAGAGACGAAGGATTGATCAACCTTCTATCTTCCCCGAACAAACGGTCACGGGTAATGTAGTATGGAAGGAGGAATTGGATCCCTCCGATGACTTAACAAAGCTATCATAGTATGCAGGCGCTTATTTGGCGGCAACAATTGACAAAGCATCGGAAGTGAGCCTCCTATTGAAGAATAAGGACCAAGAAATCCTTGCGTTACAGGCAGAATTGGTTGAAGCAAGACAAAAAGCAGCACAAGCCGAAGAACAGTTGCTGGCGCAACAGCAAGAGAACAATCAGTTGACTCAGCAATTGCAAGCAGAAAGGCAAAGGATCGATCAGGATGCGATCCAAAAACAAAAGGAATTATCGGAGGCGTTGGAGAATTTGAAAGTGGCGAATGAGCAAATGATGAAGACCAAAGACGAGCAGATTGCTCAAATGTCATCGCAGCTAGAAAAGATGAAAGGTGCATCGCAGGTAAAAGAGTTTAAAACAGAGGCATTGTTGATAAACAATGCGTTGATAGCTCAGGTCAGACTCTTATGTCAACAGATGGATCAAGCTGAGTCCCTATGTGAGCTGACTACAATGATAAATCAACAGGTAGAAAAGGCCAGGACTGAACTAGATCAAGCGGACGAGGCCATTACTGCACATCTTGACTGGCAAGATACAGATTTGGGAAAAGCAGCAAACTTGCCCAGGATTAATGAAACACAGAAAGATATACTTTTCACAGAATGGCACACCCAAGTAATGAAAGCAGAAAGGGCGGCTTCAAGATGTAAAACAACCGCCAGCAATCTAGTGGATCTAGTCAATAACACTCTTTACCTGGCTAATATGATTTCTCAATGTACACCGGGAAAGATAACAACTCCAAATGCATTAGAGCTAACATGATACCCTGAATTAGAAGAAAAAGGAAGATTAATCGCTGGAGTTAAAAGCTTATCCTTAGATGCATATTGGCTCTTTTTAATCAAGCCACATACACAGAGATCTGCCCTAAAGTGCCTTACAGACGCAATCGGGTGTATAATTCCCGATATCCAAGATGCCACCTACGCTGCACAGCTCAGTTCGCGCCTCAACAAACCTCCGGAAGTTGAGCCAATGCTTGCAATTAATCAACTCAGATTCAAAGGAAAGCAGCCGACTTAATGAGTCACCCTCCCGCTTGCCAGATCGCCAGCCAAAACAGGATCAAGAGTTATTGATACCAGCTTAGTAGGATTTCTGTTTAAGTAGATATTTAAATTAGATTAGTATTTATAGACCCTTTCATTGTTTTGGAAAGGGTCGTAAAATTTTGTAACAGACTTAAAGGCTGAAGTTTGCACTACTGTGCTTCAGCCTATATTCTTTTGTGAAACTCGACCAATGGTTCTTAATTTAATGGGAAAGCTGTTTTATGCAATTGCGCACTATTGTCTGTTGTTTGGAATGCTTTCTGAGTTGAAGGAAGGACTGCGACGTAGCGATTAATATACGGGAGTGTTAAGCAGCTTACATGGTACTTTTATCTGCATCTGTATTCATTTCTCTTATATGAATTGCTGTGTTATTACTTCTTGCTATTATTGAATACATGCATGCGCTATAACAACAAATCTCTATCTCAGCCCACTATTGGATGTTTTGTGATTTGCATTTCTTTTAATCATGTATGTAACAATGATATAAATGATAGTGTAGTAATTTCGCTGTTATCGCTTTGTGTAACTATTTATGCACAGCAATCTTGAACAATTTAATATCTATGTTTTAAGACAGAGTCATCTATATGCCTGTCTAAAAGCCCAGATCATCAAACGCTACACTTTAGAGATCGATAAAACCCCGGGGTAGATTATAATTATTTTTATTCCTGCCGATAGTTGTAGTTATTCGCTTATCACTAGCATAATCTATAAGTCGCCCATCCATCCCATTTTATCCATTTTTGGGAAACTGGTCCCATTATCCCCAGTCGGAGCCACTATTCCAAATGGAAAAGGAGCTGTACTAAGGTCCGGACCGGGTGGTTTCCCCTATGTTGTTGCAGCGATTTTCGAGGCCTCAACATAATTGGCGCTAGAAGGAGGACATCAAATGTGAATGGCACATAAGTCTAAACCTATAAGCCATTCAAAGAGAAATTCTCCCTCTGAATCCCCTCGACCTTCTCATTTGCACACTGGTTCGCCGGTATCCAAACAGGGAGAAGGGGAATCAACTACCACTGCTCAAACCCATCATACCACAGAACAATTAAGTCTTGAATCACCTGAAGTCCAGTCTCTAATCCATAAACTTCAGAGCTTCTCGATTTCACCACAGAAATCTGAGGTATCAGAAAGCAGTGTGACTTCGCAGTTCAATCTCACTCACCCTCTCACCAGACATCAGAGCGAAAAACTCGGTATTGAACCCACTGAGTTTCCTTTACCCAAAAGGAAAAAGGTGAAGAAAATTACTGAAGGATCTGATAGTGAAGAGATCTCATCCATGTCTTCCATTGCATTTTCCCCTTTGCGAGGTCAACCATCCACTCCCCCATTACAAATTGTCATACATCAAGGATTAGAAGCCTCAATATCCCAACCTATTCACTCCTCATCTTTGATCCCTTCCCATACATCTGGAATCCCAACAGTAGTATCAACCACTGTCGCTATCACAATGGCAGACCCATGGACTAGGCCAGGTGCAGTCAACATGCCCGCACCATTGCATGATCTACCAGATGCCCCCGAAAAATGGCTACCTAAATTTAACCCAGATGACGGGACCCAGGCTGAAGAACACATTAACAATTTTATGTTAGCAGTTAACTTAAAAGGAGTGACAGAGCAAGATGTTGTTGTAAGACTCTTCCCCTACACCTTACAAGGATCAGCAGGATCCTGGTATTTTTCCTTACCCTCTGGTTCAATTACCAGTTGGAACACATGCCAAGAGCAGTTTCTTACCAAATATGGAGATGATAGGTCCTTAGCTACTTTAATAAACGACCTCTCCAATCTGAGAATAGAGCATAGGGAACCAATAAAGGAGTTCAATGCCAGATTTAATAAACTCCTGAATAAAATCCCTACCGCTTCTAAACCAAGTGAACAAATCCGAAGCGAATGGTATATTACTGCCCTACCTGCCAACATAGCCATTTTTGTAGACAGGGCTGGGAAACCTACCTTAGCTGAAAACATGAGAGAAGCACTTGCTGTTGAAAAGCGCATCAATGCTCTAGAAAAGAAAGCTGCTTTGGAAGATAGAAAAGCTAAAAAAGTCTCATTTAAAGAGGATTCCAAGAAGAAAACCCCAAAGGACCCGTACGACATGGAAGGTTTACAAAAGGTCCTTAAAACGTTGTCTAATGAAATGGTTGAAATAAAGAAGCAGGTGGCCGAAACCTCAAACAAAAGACCATTTAGGACTTTTAAGAAAACTGAAACAAAGCCGCCCAATGTTATATCTAACGCAGATTCAGAGCAAGAAGAAGAGGAAGAGGAAACAACCTCACAAACCGATGATGAAGAAGAAGTAGTTGAATGCCACGAAATGTGGGATTTTATACTCCCAAACTCTGATACCGAGAATGAAGAAGAAGCCTTTCCAGTTACTACCAGAAGTAAAAGTACTGCTGAACCTGCTCAGGCAACTTCAAAGAAGAGGAGCGCAGGTGCTGCCACAGCAAAGGAAAAAGTTCCCCCAAAGAAGTCGCCTGTAGTAGTTCCTCTAAACCAGCCTTCAACTTCTAATTCTCCTTCAACATCCAAGACATTAGTGGTATCTGATTCAATGGAATATAACATTGTTGATGACATGAAGAAAACTAAGGCAAATATAACCATGTTTGAGCTTAGCAAATTAAAGCATCAACAAAAATTACTTCTTAAAGAATTAAATGTTGTTCCCTCTACTCCCCTTCCCAGTGCAAGAGCTGCCAACGATTCAGGCCAGCCTCCTGCAGGTATGGTTGAAGCTACCGATTCAGTTCTAATTGGAGATAAATCGAATTCTCACACTCCACCCTTCCTGCTGACTTATGAGATTTATAACAGAAACCTGCACAACTGTTTAATTGATTCAGGGGCATCATCTAATATAATGCCAGCTTCAGTTTGCTCTAAACTGAATATTGAACCCCAGAAGTCTGCTATTCATATTGTACAGTTGGACAGGACCAAAGTACAGGTTGTGGGAGAAATTAATTCTGTAACCATCAGATTGTCTGCCGATCCCAGGATTGTACAGAGGATAGATATCCTAATTGCTGATATACCTGAGTTTTATGGTTTAATTTTGAGCAGAGATTGGTCCGAAAAACTGCATGGGTACATTTCCACAGATTGGTCACATATGTGGCTTCCCTACAAGGGAAAGCCAAATCAAATAAGGATCGATCGAGAGAAGCATATGACCCACACAGTTACTGAATTTGAGCAAGAAAACCAACCTGTGGCGTTCAACAACAACATTTTGGGGAACTATTCGTCAGAATCATTCTTTGGCAACTTTGTTGCCCAACCATCTCCTTTTTCAGTCAATCATTTTACATCTCAGATTGAAAATTTTTCACAAACTAATAAGTCCAGATGTTTTAATGATGCTGAGAAAAATGTAAATATTTTTGTTAATACTCCTTTATTTTGGTCTTTATATTTTGATGGCTCTAAGTCCAGCGAGGGTTCAGGAGCAGGTTGCATTTTGGTTAGTCCACAAGGAGAAAAGACAATGCTGTCTTGTAGGTTAGAATTTGAGTGCACTAATAACACAGCCGAATATGAAGCTTTAATCCAGGGATTATATAAAGCAATCGGCCTCGAAGTGCAATATCTAAAAGTATTCGGCGATTCAGAAATCATTGTCAAACAGGTGAGGAATGCAATTCATTGTCTTTCAAGTCACCTCAAGCATTATCAATCGCTAGTACAGGATCTTACATCACACTTTTCAGCATTTAACATTTCTTCCATTCCTAGGTCACAAAATTCGGCAGCCGACCTACTAGCCAATGTAGCTTCTAAGCTTCTACCTTCTGAAGACTACAGCCTTGATAGATTTTCTGTAGAATTACTTTTTAGGCCTTCAATTCCTGACAATGTCACTAATTGGAGAGTATTTAACCATGACGAAGATATCTTGCAGTTTCTAACTTCCGAAAAGTCCTATGACAATCAAGTTATTGAGGAAGATGATCATGATCTACAGATGAAAGAAACGCCTCTAGAAAATTCAATTCCTAAACCAGTGGTGAAGCTTGAAGACCTTTATGATATCAAAGACAGGTTTAAACCTGTAATTAATGCAAAGCTTCAAAGTTCTACCCTTAGGTTTGAATTGATAAATCTAGGCACTGACGATGCTCCTCAAAACATCAACTTAGGAATAGGGCTTTCCCAGGAAGAAAAGGAAGCATTTATTAAACTGTTAAGAAAAAACAAACAGGTCTTTGCTTGGAAGTATGATGACTTGAAGACATATGATACATCTATTATCCAGCATACCATTCCTATGCTTCCTGATCAGAAACCGATTCAGCAAAAGTTAAGAAAAATACATCCAAATTTGGAGAGCCAGATAAAGTCGGAGCTTAACAAGCTCTTGAAAGCCAAGATTATTTTTCCGGTCCGACATTCAAACTGGGTCTCTAATATGGTGCCAGTCAGAAAGAAAAATGGCGACATTCGAATCTGTATTGATTTCAGGAACCTGAATAAAGCGAGCTTGAAAGATAATTTCCCATTACCTACTATGGAGCAAATCCTCCAATCAGTAGCAGGCTCTGAATTGATGTCCTTTCTTGATGGATTCTCAGGATATAACCAAGTTCTGGTTCATCCTGATGACCAACTTAAAACTACATTCAGAACAAAATGGGGAACATATGCATATCAAAAAATGCCTTTTGGACTCATAAATGCAGGAGCGACATTCCAGAGAGCCATGGATATAGCCTTTAAAGGGTTGATTAATCGATCAGTAGTCGTCTATCTAGACGATATTACTGTATATTCTAAGAAGAGATATAATCATTTGCATGACTTAAATCAAATCTTTCAGCGATGCAAAAGATATGGTATTTCTCTGAACCCAAAGAAGTCTTTCTTTGCTCTTGATCAAGGAAAACTCTTAGGCTTTATAGTATCCAAAGATGGCATTTATATTGATCCTGATCGGATCAAGGAAATTTCTGAAATCCCTTTCCCACACAATAAAAAGTCGATGCAGTCATTTTTGGGCCAGATCAATTTTGTTAAACGATTTGTTCCAGATTTTTCTCAAATTGTATTACCACTTCAAACAATGATCAAGAAGAATTCAGTCTTCAAGTGGGGATCAGAAGAAAAGCAAGCTTTTGATGTTATCAAGCAATCAATAATCAATGCCCCAGCCTTGAATACTCCAAATTTTTCTAATCATTTTACATTGTATATTGTTACGTCCGATGTATCTTATGCTGCAATTCTCACGCAGCCAAATGCTCACAATTTAGAGGCACCAATATCATTCTTCAGTTCAAATCTTCAGGGTGCCGAATTAAATTATTCCGATGTAGAAAAACAAGCCTTTGCTGTATTTAAAGCGGTCAAACATTATCGACCCTTTATTTTAAAAACCCATACAAAAATAATAATTCCTTTCCCGGCAGTTAGGCAACTATTAATCCAGAAAGAGCTGGGTGAAAAAAGGGCAAATTGGGTCACAGCGCTTCAAGAATATGACCTAGAAATTAAGCCAGCAAAGATTGTTAGGGGCCAAGGTTTTTACAGGATATTGGTTGGAGCATCCAACATTCCAGAATCAGGCGATGCAGATCAAACTCAAGAAATTAATCAGATAAGTATTATTGATTCCGGATCTCAATATGCCGATTTAATCTTTTATCTAAAGAAAGGTTATGCACCTCCGAATTTATCTTACAAAAACAAAAGGGCCATTAGATTAAAAGCAAAGAATTTTACAATCATTGATGACGTGCTTTTTAGACAGAATTACGATTCTATCTTGTTAAGATGCCTTGAAAAACCTGAAGCCCAAAAGGTTTTGCAGGAGCTACATGACGGACCAGCAGGAGGACATTTCGGAGCTGACACAACAGCTCACAAAATTATTCGTGCTGGTTACTATTGGCCTACTTTGTTTAAAGATGCTCACGAGTACGTAAGGAAATGTCTAAATTGTCAAACTGCTACAAGTAAATCATGCATTCACGAGATTACAGTCCAAACAGGTATAACTGCTGATTACTTCTGAAATTGCAAACTCTGAAGCAATCATTGAATTCATAGATCAATTCATCATTACCAGGTTTGGTGTCCCAAGCGCTCTTGTTTTTGATAATGCATCTTACTTTTCAGGCAATGCTATGTTTGATTTCGCTATTAAAAGAGGATTTAAGTTAAAATATTCTGCTAATTATTATCCCCAAGGAAATGGTTTAGCAGAATCTACTAATAAGAATCTGATTAAAATTATTAAGCGAACCATCGAACAAAATCAGAGGAATTGGCACAAATCCTTGGTATTCGCATTATGGGCTGATAGGATAACACAGAAAGCTTCTATTGGAACTTCTCCATTTAATCTTGTTTATGGGAAAGAAGCAATCTTACCCACAAATCTTATTCTTCCTTCTTTAGCCCTAGTGCAGTTCATTGAAGAAACTCCTTCCTCTTCTATTCAGTTTAGACATGACCAGATCCTAAAATTAGAAGAGGAAAGAGAAAAAGCCAAGGTTACTCATGCCAAACACCAGCAAGTCATCAAAGCAGCTTTTGATTCAGCCTCATCCGGTTCAAAGCAGTTCCAAGTCGGTGATTTAGTTCTGAAATGGGACAAAGCCCATGAAGACAAGGGTAAGCACTCTAAGTTCCAGAAGTTGTGGCTTGGACCATTTCAGATCTGTGAGAAGATAGGCCATTCAACCTTTATATTGCAAGATTTAGCAGGTTCGAGAGATTCTCTCCCTGTTAATGGCCTTGTCTTGAAGAAATTCTTTCACTGAGGAGGTAACCCCTTCTCCTTTCATTTCAGTAGGATTTTAATAGTTTGTAGGATTTTAGGAAATAAGGTTGTGAGATGTCTCCCATTGACCTTTTGCTATATTTAAAAAGTTGTCCCATAGAAGAAATATAAACATTTGCTTTTAAAAAGATAGAATTTTTAACCAAAAAGGATAATTTCTAGGAAATTAGATGTCTTTGTATTCTGAAATCACAATTCAAATTTTTGTCAACCCCTCTCAAATCATAGAAATATTGAAAACCATTTTCAGTTTTTCAAATTGGTCTCTAAAGGTTATCTATACTAAGATAGGAATCAATCCAATCTCAGCATCTTCAACTCTTACTCTGTCATCCATTACTCTTAAGAAGAAGATTGTTCACCCCATTCACTAAAGTTTATGATTTTTCAGAGTGTAATTCTAAAATATAAGATATTTAAGATAAGAGGTCTTATTACAAGCCTGCTTACCACGTTCATAGAGAAACAGTTCATCTGACATTACCAATACTGCAAACCAAAACAGGGTAATGGCTTGAAATTTCAAGACAGGGGGTCTCATCACGAGCCAGCTTGTTCAGTTAAACTACTATCAGTGAGTGGCATTGTCAAACAGCTGGCCATCAAACCAGGACAATGGCTTTTTATCTTATGACAAAGAAGAAAAAAGGAAATGAAATACAAAATATGAAAAAAATATTTTGAATTCATTCTGTTAATCACACTCTTAATTGGATGGGACAATGGACAATCACATGGTTAAAAGGTATCCCTGTCGAAACTATAGATGTTTGCTGGCAGCAGAGGCTCTACCTGTGACAGATGAGTTTACTATAAAAGGTTGATTTGGAAAGGTATTCTATTTTATCATTACAAACCAATAAAGACCTATTTCAAAGCTTAGAATGTTTTTATTTTCATAGAAAAGAGGGAGTCAACAAAATAGTTTTATTTTTCTCAGAATATATTGAACTCTAGTTATATTAGAAATTTCCCCATTGATTGAAACTCTATTTTTGAAAAAGCTTAAGTGTTTCTATTTTTGAAAGAGATAACTGGTTCTTCCAGCGAATCGCCAGTTGTTGTGCTCTACAACAACCCCCCATTTCATATCATTTTTACTTATAAACATTAACATATGAAATGGGTCCCTTTAAAATTTGATTTGGTATCAATGCTATTATAATTCAAACAAGTCCAAAAAATGAATAAATGCACTTTATAAAACTTTTTGGGTAAACCCTTAAAAGAAATCACGTAATGATTTGTCATTGTGATAAAGCGATCGCAAGATCGCATATCGCAATGACACATGAATTATAAATTAAAACACCCCAAAGTTTTCCGCCGATGCGCATTCGGCGCATTCGGCGATCGGCGATATTCCATGTACATGTTATAATGCTCCATGCCAATAGTCCCGACGCGATGCGCATTCGGCGATCGGCGATCGGCGACATGCTACCACAGTTGTGATGTTCCCAAAGACTTGTCCCGATGCGATGCGCAATTGGGAATCGGGTATCGCGGCAATCTCACCCAAATCCTTATTACGCTCAAAGCTTTTCGCCGATGCGATATCGCATTCGGCGATCGGTGATATCCAATACACACCATTAAAGCATACTAATTACATCCCCGATTGCGATCCGATAAAGCGTGGTTTTCGACAAAGAGCCGTTAAGTGATGGGATGGCGCAATTCATTTGTAATAAAGAATTGATCTCTCACGCAATCCTTCATCTACGCTCAACCGCCAAAACGTCCATTGCATGCTTAAGTGAATCGTTCACCCGAGTAACGATATAATGGGCATTTAAGGAATGACGGAGCGAAAATGGCTAATTAATAAGATCATGTCCTAAAATCTTTTCACGGATTGTATACGCGCCCATTTTAAAAGCTAAATCCTTCAGTTATGCATCTATTCATATGTGATGTATCACTTAAGAGTTTTTTATCGCTATCTCTGTGTATTACGCCCAATTGCCTCTTTGTGCAGAATTCATTCACGGAAGCTAGGCCTGAGAAGATGGGAAAGAAGTCCAAGAAAACTGCAGGTTCTTCCGCAACACCATCTGCGGGACAAGCGGCCGCAAACAAGAAGAAGGGACTAATATCTGATACCACATGCACGGGACTCACCAGAGTGACTTGGCAGGGCACTTATAACCTAATTGAAGCTGAGCAACCACAAAGGATAGTGACAGAAGCTAGTGTGGACTTACTCAAGAAGTCTGATGCAACTCTCAAAGATTTGGCCAACTCTTTCCTTCACAGGATAGCGGCCAGAGATCAAATCCTTCCTTATACAGACGTTGTGCGATGGGCGATTGAAGAAATCCCCATTTTAGACACAACTTTTAATACCAGAGATGGGAGGATTTTCGGGTCATTCAAGCCAGATGACCTAAGGCAAATGTATCATTTGCCCGAGCCAGAGAAAATATATAACAAGGACTTCCTGGAGAAGTTTGCAAGCGAGAATGAGATCGAATCTGAACCTATCAAGGATTGGAGGCAAAATCCCAACAAACACAAGCACGAATCCTCCAGTAGGTACTCGGTCGACTCTTTAGCTTCTCCTTATTGTTATGCGGGGATTATGATGTGTAGGCTGTGGGGATTGCATGATTCTGCCAATTTTACCATTGAAATGGTTCCTTTAATGGAGGCAGCAGTAAATAGTTGGATTATGGATTTGGCTACTATTCTTTCCGATAAATTAGCAGTAGCTGTTCGTGATTTTAGGTCTCAGTCTGTTGTTTCAGAAAGAAAAATGCCCCCGTTCTACTATAGTGCATATATCCTAGACACTCTTTGTTTCAATTCCGAATTTCCTGTTCTCGGGTGGAGGTGGACTGCACAGGACCCTTCACCCATCCATATATATCATCAAAAACTGTGGAAGTCTTCTTATAAAGACCACCTTTATCAAATCTGTAATGGTTTCATGGTGCCCATTTACTATTCCATTTTTGATAAACCCATTTCAAAAATTTCCTATCAAGCTTCCTTCGATTTACCAGCAGTAGCAAGTTGGTTTGGAGAAGAAAATTTCACTTACATCAGAGTTTTCGGCAGCAAAGCCGACCCACATGTTCTTCCTCTTTATGTTCCAGATAAGCTGCTAGCAAGGGAGATTGCATATCAGATCATGGCTGAGAGTACTACACAGACTCTCAAGATAGAAAAGAAGAGAGGATGGCCATCTTTTCCCTTCAGATGTGGCGTTTATACTCTGCCTAATCTTAAACATGCAGAAAAGGAAGCCACGAAGCTCCAGTCTTTAACGCTGGCCACGATCCCAAACAGACCATACGACCCAAAAAAGACTGCTTACAATGCATTAGAGCAGGCCAAATTAACAAGGTTTGAGCATCAGAAGGATATGTTTGATGACTTGTTCATTGCCGCTGAGACAATTGGTCATGTTAAAGAACTCGCTAGGATGCGATATAATGATGTGGGATTAACTGAGTTCAATAAACTCAGAGAACAGAGGTTGCAAACTCTGCCTCTGCATTTACTGGCAACATCCCCAGCAACATCATCAAGCCGACCTGTTCAAGAACAGGAGGAGCAGCAGAAGAAGCAACAGGAGGAGCAACAGAGGAAAGAACAGGCAGAAAGGCTAGAGAAAGAACAAGCCGAGAAACAGCATAGAACACAAATGGAACAAGAAGAAAGAAGGAAGAAAGAACTGGCAGATAGGCAGAAAAGGGAGCAAGAAGAACAACAAAAGAAGGAACAGGAAGAAAAACAGAAGAGAGAAAAAGAGGAGCAGCAGAAGAAAGAGCAGGAGAAAGAGCAGCAGAAGCAAACCACCAATGTAGACACTACTATAGACCCCAATTTATTACAAGAATGGCAGCAATTCCACTCCATCATCAGTGGATTGGAATGTTCAAAAAATGGGGATAATTCTAAGACAAACGATACACAGGATGTTACCTCTCCTCAGGTTCTAAGTGGAACCAGCGGCCCACCAAGTTCTAAAGAAGTTGAAGTTATTCCAAAAGACCCCTCTGACCAGGTTATTCTACAGATAGAAGATATTCCGCCATTGGATGTTTTCTACAGCCCAAAACACAGGGCAGTTGTAAAGCGGTCAAGGAAGAGACGAAGGATTGATCAACCTTCTATCTTCCCCGAACAAACGGTCACGGGTAATGTAGTATGGAAGGAGGAATTGGATCCCTCCGATGACTTAACAAAGCTATCACAGTATGCAGGCGCTTATTCGGCAGCAACAATTGACAAAGCATCGGAAGTGAGCCTCCTATTGAAGAATAAGGACCAAGAAATCCTTGCATTACAGGCAGAATTGGTTGAAGCAAGACAAAAAGCAGCACAAGCCGAAGAACAGTTGCTGGCGCAACAGCAAGAGAACAATCAGTTGACTCAGCAATTGCAAGCAGAAAGGCAAAGGATCGATCAGGATGCGATCCAGAAACAAAAGGAATTATCGGAGGCGTTGGAGAATTTGAAAGTGGCGAATGAGCAAATGATGAACACCAAAGACGAGCAGATTGCTCAAATGTCATCGCAGCTAGAAAAGATGAAAGGTGCATCGCAGGTAAAAGAGTTTAAAACAGAGGCATTGTTGATAAACAATGCGTTGATAGCTCAGGTCAGACTCTTATGTCAACAGATGGATCAAGCTGAGTCCCTATGTGAGCTGACTACAGCGATAAATCAACAGGTAGAAAAGGCCAGGACTGAACTAGATCAAGCGGACGAGGCCATTACTGCACATCTTGACTGGAAAGATACAGATTTGGGAAAAGCAGCAAACTTGCCCAGGATTAATGAAACACAGAAAGATATACTTTTCACAGAATGGCACACCCAAGTAATGAAAGCAGAAAGGGCGGCTTCAAGATGTAAAACAACCGCCAGCAATCTAGTGGATCTAGTCAATAACACTCTTTACCTGGCTAATATGATTTCTCAATGTACACCGGGAAAGATAACAACTCCAAATGCATTAGAGCTAACATGCTACCCTGAATTAGAAGAAAAAGGAAGATTAATCGTTGGAGTTAAAAGCTTATCCTTAGATGCATATTGGCTCTTTTTAATCAAGCCACATACACAGAGATCTGCCCTAAAATGCCTTACAGACGCAATCGGGTGTATAATTCCCGATATCCAAGATGCCACCTACGCTGCACAGCTCAGTTCGCGCCTCAACAAACCTCCGGAAGTTGAGCCAATGCTTGCAATTAATCAACTCAGATTCAAGGGAAAGCAGCCGACTTAATGAGTCACCCTCCCGCTTGCCAGATCGCCAGCCAAAACAGGATCAAAAGTTATTGATACCAGCTTAGTAGGATTTCTGTTTAAGTAGATATTTAAATTAGATTAGTATTTATAGACCCTTTCATTGTTTTGGAAAGGGTCGTAAAATTTTGTAACAGACTTAAAGGCTGAAGTTTGCACTACTGTGCTTCAGCCTATATTCTTTTGTGAAACTCGACCAATGGTTCTTAATTTAATGGGAAAGCTGTTTTATGCAATTGCGCACTATTGTCTGTTGTTTGGAATGCTTTCTGAGTTGAAGGAAGGACTGCGACGTAGCGATTAATATAAGGGAGTATTAAGCAGCTTACATGGTACTTTTATCTGCATCTGTATTCATTTCTCTTATATGAATTGTTGTGTTATTACTTCTTGCTATTATTGAATACATGCATGCGCTATAACAACAAATCTCTATCTCAGCCCACTATTGGATGTTTTGTGATTTGCATTTCTTTTAATCATGTATGTAACAATGATATAATTGATAGTGTAGTAATTTCGCTGTTATCGCTTTGTGTAACTATTTATGCACAGCAATCTTGAACAATTTAATATCTATGTCTTAAGACAGAGTCATCTATATGCCTGTCTAAAAGCCCAAATCATCAAACGCTACACTTTAGAGATCGATAAAACCCCGGGGTAGATTATAATTATTTTTATTCCTGCCGATAGTTGTAGTTATTCGCTTATCACTAGCATAATCTATAAGTCACCCATCCATCCCATTTTATCCATTTTTGGGAAACTGGTCCCATTATCCCCAGTCGGAGCCACTATTCCAAACGGAAAAGGAGTTGTACTAAGGTCTGGACCGGGTGGTTTCCCCTATGTTGTTGCAGCGATTTTCGAGGCCTCAACAGATACATAGGGATATATTTCCCAATTCCATTATTGATGATCATATTCTTGGAATCAAGATGTTGTGATAGCCATCCTATCACTTCTGCATAAGGTAAAACTGGATACATGCTACAATCCTATAGAATCTAGACTTCTTAAAATTAATGTAAACATCCATGACCTCTAGGTATTTTGGGAACTCATCCTTGATAAAGTATTTGAAAATAATTTTCCATGTTAAGGTGGTGGACTTATAAACAAAGCACTTTGTGTCAAACATAACAGGTACTTTAGATCTCGGACAGTCCATGACACCTTCAATACCACTTTTAGTTGCCTCTGTTTTTGGCACTTGGTGAGTAACTTTAGGCATAGTGTCTGTGGATGATGAAAACTGATAGGTTCTGGATTAACAGTACCTGGAAATTGTAATTCACTAATGTAAAAAAATAATCAGTTCCAAAAAACCACTTATTCTGACTTGTTTATTTATGCAAAATAAGCCACTATAAAGGAAGAGTGTGCTAATTTTGAGCACAAGAGAACATGCTTGAGGCAAGGGTGATCTCATTGGCCACTAGAAGTGTGCTCTATGCTAAATCTTGGGAGAGGGACTCGGTTTGAGCACAGGTCGCATCAACAAGGGACAGTGGTGAGATACTTGGAATCTGGAGATGCGCAATACGCTCTTACTAGTAGAGAGAGTCCTCTTGGGCATAGGTTGCATCATCATTAAACAAGGGGTTTCATATTTGCTACCCAGGAATGTGCTTTACACTACATGAAGCAAGGACTCTAGTGTTGAGTGCAGGTTGCATGTCCAGTAGACAAAAGGTTGGATATTGTGGCTTGGAAGTGCGCATTACGCTCTAAACGAGAGAAAATCCCTCTAATGGGTGTAGATTGTAGTTCTAAGAAGCAAGGAGTAAATAGCTTAGTGTCAAGGAGAGCTTAATGTGCTAGTGAATGTAGGTTTTAACCTTGTATAGAAATTACCTGCATACAAATTCTAAAAAATAGAAAATAAACAATGGTGAGACATAAAACATAAAACAGATATACACAGATATTTTCCCCTGGATCCCAAAATCGGGACTACCATATTGATTTTTTATTGTGTTCCTTTCAATGTTACGACACATATATATACATCTTGGAGAATTCATAAACCCCAATACATTAACCCTAGATTAAAAACATAACCGTAGTTCCCTTGACCAAATCTAAAAGATATCATGGGTAGAAAACCATCATGCCCAAAACCATGTGCGAAACCCATGCACAAAACCATAGGTAGGTCTGCCCACCTAATATAGGGTCCAAAGAAAAATTTCCCGGGGCACTATCCTGGACCCCGTAGAGGGGGGCTACCACCCCCCTCAAACCCCCCAACGGGGGGGGGGAGGGAGGGGCTAGTCGTGGAAAGAATATAACACACACCCAACTGTGATGGATTAAATCATTAGGCATTCTCGCAATACAAAAAGACAAAAATATGCTCAAGAGAATCAACCAGGTGTTTGATTAGAGCAAGAAAAGTGAAAAATATGATGAAAAGACTGGCATGCATGCTCATATATACAATCAAAATCATAATGGGAATGTGAAAAGACTCTACAATGTGAAACAACACTAAAATCATAATACAAGAAACAAAGTGACACTTGTAAGAGTGAAATTTCAAAGAGCGATGGTTGAAAAAATGGTGAAATTTGTAAGTGCAACAGTTGAGAAAGCTTACCCAAGAGATGGTGCACTTGCAACTAATAGTAGAGAAGTCTACTTATGCTCCAAAAGTGCATAGAGATAAAAATTGAAAGAAAAGTGTGAAGAATGAGCACTATGCTAGAATTTTTATATAAGGAGAGCACAAGTTAGGGTTTGAGAGTACGCTTTTTCATGTCAAAAAATTAAGGGATAAGGATAATACAACTAAAAATAGAGAAAGTGATAGTGTTATCTTTATAAAATGTGCTCAAGTTATCTTTTGAAAGTGCACAATCAAAGTCTCTAGAAGATGTGTTCACATTGTCACTAGAAACTATACTTTCATTGTTTACAAGAAGTGCACTCTGACTAACATAAAGGAATATGCTAGGCTTTCTCCCACCAAGTGTGCACTGGCTATCGACAGGAAGTGCACTCTCAATGTTGACAAGGAGTGCACACCATTTTCATCATGACGTGCACTCCACTATCATCATGAAGTACGCTCCACTGTCATCATGAAGTGTGCTCGACTGTCTCCAAGAAGTGCACTAAGCCTATCTTGGGAAAGTGCACTATGAAAGGAATGACACTTAGACTTGTGAATGCATGTTGCACCAATAATTATATTTTCTACAAGAATACTTGAAAACTTAGAAAAATATGACCACATATGACTTTTATGAATCAAAAAAATAGTTCACATGACATCACAGGGCTCCAAAATTAAATAAAGGAAAAAAATTGGAGGGGGTTGTAGCAGCTACAACACTTGGAAATTTGCTAGAAGAACCCTAACTTCTTTGTTTTGTTCTAACTTGAAGCATGAAGTACATATTTTTTGGAATTATTGTCTCATCCTATAGATCACCCTATCTTCCTTACTTATCCTTCTTATCGATGGAGTCTCTCCTATTCCGTTCATCGATTTAACATACTTCACAAAACTAGTCAAAAATCAATCGTTTAGGTTAGGGAGAGGGATTATAAGAGTTTCACAAATTTAGAATTTTCAAAGTTTTGGTGATGTATCTGATGTTTCTCCACTGCGAGCAAGCTTATTTAGTACCCTATTGGAGTCACTTCAAGGAATCACAAGAACTGCTTCGCTACCAATAGGCAAGTTTAGTACCATGACGAAGTTGCTTGCCTCATCTCTCTACGCATGAATCCTTTCTCTTCTTTCACCCGTTATATATTTTATTACTTTATGCACACTGGCATTTTGTGGGAATTTATTTATCCAAGGGCAAAAGATGGATCCCAACTTATTTTACTAGCAAGAGAGGTTGTTCCTTGTTTTGTGGATACTCTTATATATACCTTTGAAATTAGTTTGCTCACTCAAGTTCCATCCACCCATGGTATTGTAAGTGGCATCCTCCCATGGTATTTACCCACCCATGGAAACTACCCATGGTATTGAACTAAAAAAGGCTAAAAATAACAAGTCACATTTTGTAAAAGCATAGATTGTCCACCATAATGTAGCTTTTACATATATTCTCTATTTTAATAAAAAAAATATTTGTGGTTTTTTTTACTATGTGTTCTCCTGTTTGGTGGAAAATTTGTCCTTTTACAAAATGTTACTTGGTATTTATATCCTTTTTTAGTTACAATACCATGGGTAGTTTCTATGGGTGGTTAAATACCATGGGTGGATGCCTCATTCCATTTGAATCACTTCTCTAATCAATTGATTTGACATATTAAAACCAATAAATATAAATGGTTGGTTCAAGGAATGAATATCCTATTATAGATATAAGCATTATAGATATGCTAAGGATTTTGTTTAGAATGAGTCGTATTTTCCATACATGCATGATCGACTTAGAAATATATTTAGGCCCAAACAAAGAAGGATACCAAAGTAATCCAAGCATTATCAAATGTCACAATTTCCTTTTAAACTTTTACCACATTTTCTCAAAGCCAAACAAGACACTTTCACACAAGATCTTCTTTATTTACAATGATCGCAAAAGGAGTGCAAATCAAAGATGAAATAACACAAAAAAATTATGCAATGCACTGCAAAGGAAGAAAAAAGCTAAATGCAATCAAGAGATGTGAAAATCCTATGCAAACAATGTTGGAAAGTAGAACTACTTTCATAAAGAAGGAAATGCAACTAAACCTAAACCCTAGTTTATTTAACTAGAAGGTCAGAATTATGTAAAGTTGATTTTTCAATGCAGCCACAGAGTTGCTCTTGACCTACAAACACAATGATATAATAAATTAATATTACGATGAAAAAATGTGTAGAAATAATGTTTACCTGAATAACCTAGACAAGAAATTGAAGATCTTATATGTTAGCAGGTGAATGTGTCATAAATTATTTCTCTAACTAGTCTGTAAATTTACATTAATAGATAGAATAATGGATATGAATATCTTGAAACATTTTTCAAAAGTACACTCATCCATGTTCTCACTCGTGGCAAGTGACATATTTGAAAATCCTAAAAATCTTGCAAAGATGAGCTTTAAATCAGGGAAACTAAGTATGGAGAGAATCTTGCAAGGGAAATTTGATCTGATCTTCTTCAAGGTCATGAGGTCCTAACATGACCATCAATAAGAGTCGAAGTGCATCAACTTCTTGACAAGTAACTGAACATTTAGATGATGAAACATAAGAATTTATTTGCTTGGTGAAATCAAGAGATGTAAGAAAAAAACTATCATCAGATGTATCATTAGGAAAGTGAATAGTTGAATGACAGTTAAAGCCAATATTATGATCAAATGGGTTAGTTGACGCATAAGATTCTCAATTTTTAAAACATAAAATTTGAGATATTTCACAAATAACTTGGTTGCTACAATCTTCCTCTTTACACGGTGAAAATTTGAAATTAGGGAAAAGATGAGTTCAGAATCCATCTGTTTCTTCCTCTAAATGTAACAAATTATCACCTCATACTTAATTACAAACTAGACTAGCAACATGAAATCTTGGGGAACTAAGAATGATTGTTGGCATAGTAAATCCAAAAAACTAGTTAGGATACAAAGAATAGTGAAACTAGAATAACTAATACTTGAAGCATGTGTCAAATCAGATCAAATGTTCATGTCATCATAAAGATGTTTCTCTTCCAAATGATTTAAATATCCACTAACACTCAAGAGGATACCTTGTTCTAAAACAAGAATGGTTAACTTTATAACATGCACAAGAGAGATAAGAAGTTGATTATCCATGTCTTGAAAATTAAAATGACAAGCCTCTAAAAACAAATGTGTCCCTCAAATATGTGGATCCAATCCCTAGATTTAACACAATAGGTTTGCATGAAGAAGAGTTATTTGAACAACAATCTCTTATCTGATCCAAAACTCTACCCTGAGAAACAAGAAAGCTAGCTTGAAAATGTTGAAAATCCTTAAAAAGTGAGCTCACATCTAATGAAACAATGTCGAGAAAATAATTATGTGATAAAATATTAACCTGGCCTAATTCAAAGATCTTATCAGGATTGTGAGAACCTGACATAACCATCAGCAAAATTTGAAGTGCATCGACTCCCCAACAAATCCTTGAACTTTAAAATAATGGATGATTAAGTTTTGAAAGCTTGGTCAGATGGGCAATTGTATGTGGACACCTACTATTAGTTATTTCAACAAGATCATTGTTAATTAGATGGCAGTCGTCTGCATCACTAGTTTGATGAGTTGTTTCATCATCTACAAACAAATTAATGAAATCAAAAAGATCTTTTGGTTAGGTATCTGAAGATGTATCAATCGAAAATATTTCAAGAGTAACCTAAATTGAAGGATTATCCCAATCCAAAGCTAGAGATTGTAAACTACAAGAAGGTTTCTCTATGATTAGATTATTTTCTTCTCGATCATGCATGCCCTCATTACCTTATGTCAACTCAAAATTCGGCTCATTAGATATTGAATTTGAATATCATGGCATAATTTCAACATTAATTGACTCATTACATGCATTAAAACACAAGAGGTAGTGAACTGAGGAAGGAATTTCCATAAGAAATTAATCCTTGTTCAGATCAGATTCTATATCTAAGACATGAAAATCCAAGTCTTCTTATGAAATCAAGATATCAACATATGTATATGGGTATTCATCAATATCTAAATTAGAGGAGTCATTGGTGATAAGATAACAATTTCCTAGGCATTCGGAAAGATTAAGCATCTTGATTTCATTTGACTGATTACCGGGATCGTAAAATTCTTGATCAACCAAGAATGTGGAAGCATCAATTTGACATAGAGGAATTTGAAAGAGAGAAGAGAGATGGAATGTGTCTTCATCCTTTGACTCTTATACCTGTGAGATGTAACCACCTTGTACCTAATAACCATTTGAACTGGAAAATTGAGAATCAAGAGTGTCTAAAGTGACTGTTGGTGGAGTGGATTAATTAGGAGAATAAAGGTACAAAGAACCATGAGGTGAAAATGATAGAGGCTGGCTGAGAGGCATCCCTTGAAGAAGCAATACTTCAAATTAAATTAGATTCAAGATTTAAACTATGAACATAAATGTTATCTTGAGGAATCAAGCGATCAACCTTCACGTTAAGCTCCATGTAATTATTAGAACATTCAAAGCTCTTATGGATAAGATCTTTATTATGGAAAGAAGATGAATGTGGAAGAAGTGGATCAATAATTTTATTCTAGGATTTCCCAACTACAACACTGGCATAAGAGACCACTTCATTTTGTAATGAAAAGGGAGTAAGAGAAGGGACAAAAGGGGTAACAGATTCCTCCTCTAAGACTTGAGGTGCCTCATCACTAATAAAAGTTGGAAAAATATAATTTGGAATGAGACTTGTTTTATTTATGATTTGAAGATTAGTGTCATTATAAGATGGTTCACTTTTAGCAAGGAATTCATATTCAAATTGTTTCAAAAAAATTCAAATGAAATATCAAAACTTTTCATTGAAGAAATCCCAATCCACATCTCCTTCAAGAAACTCATAACAAGGATGAAGAAATGTATTATCAAAATCCTTTAATGATTCATCGGGCTTCATTCTAACTTGATTGATCCTTTTATACACATCTTAATAATCATACATGTCAAAAGATTGACAAATCTCATTGGTGAGTTTCTCGAATGAATGAATAGAAGCAGTTGGTAAAGTGTCACACAATTTCTTTACATGACCTTCAAGTGTGAGGGTGAAAAGCCTACAAGCGACATCTTCACAACTCACTTCAATAGAATCACAAAATTTAAGAAATTGAATCATTTGTTCAAGTATGGATGTTCCACCCTCACCACCAGACTTAAACTTAAATAAGTTATGAATTATTTCAACGGGAACGGAAAGGTCAAGTATATCAGAAAAACATCTTGAGATTAAAATTTGGGGAGGAGCCATTTCAAGATGAAAAAATAAAAGTAGGCTCAACCTGTCATCTCGCCCTCCTAGTGTTAAAAGTGTTGATGGTGTTGGAAATATACCAACATAAGGGGGTCTTCCCAGCATGAAGTCCCAATTAGACCTCGCACTAGTTGGGATAGGAGCCCCAAACTAGCTTCCATTATTATAGACTTAAATATTTACCTTGGCTACAAGTCACAACATAAGATAGTGTGCATACAAATTTTGAGACAAGCAAGTGATGTTAGCTCTATGAAACATACAATTGAAATGTGTATAAAGTACTTCCACGGACGGAGTAAAGAGAAGTAATCCTTTAAGAGAATAATAATAGTACCATTCTAATAAAGACTCACATGTATAGAAAGAATCGTTAGTTAGTTTGAAAAGTAGTTCTCAAAATAAAAATGATCATGAAAGCATACAAGATGCACATTTCAATTAAGGTGTACACTAAAGCTAACAAAATAGTTCATTCTATTTAGTACATATAAACATGAACATATACCAAAAACATCAAAAGGAAAGTCTTAAAATGTTCTTGATACATGCATGAAAGCACGCCCGGCTCTATGAGCTTCAAAACATTAAGTGAAAGTTCTAAGATACACAATTAAAAGAATGTCTCATTAGTTCCAATACTGGAACATGAAGTCACACCTTGCTCCTCAAAAGAATTATCTCTCTATCCTATTCTAAGCTAGAGAAGCCAAGGCTAAAATCCTTTACTTGAGGCATGAGGGTTTATTTATAACAAATGAGGTGACCTTTCACCTCCCATGTGACTCTTGAGCTCCCTCGTGATGCTTGAACTCCCATATGACTCATGTGATCCTCTATGAACTTTTGACTTCCTAATGACTCCTCACATTTCTCATGTGACTCTTGGACTTCCGCACACACTACTTGCATTTTTTATTATTTTTACAATCACAAAATTACATTTTCCAAAATTGTGGAAAATTTCCACAAAATACATTGAAACACAAAATGTTCACATTTGTGGAAATGGAAACTCAACGATCATGACATGGAGCTCCATTGTGATGCCTACCAACTGTTCATAGTTTCTATGATCATCTCAATGTCTACCGCTTGGTCAAACTCTTCTTGTTCATCATCTATATTCTAGGCCTCCAAAACTTTCTCTAACTTTATTACGAACTCCTCTTCTTGTTTCCTCGTGCTTTCTTCTTTATCTTGTAGCCTATGTTTCTCCTCTTCTTCCCTTTTTTTTCTAATAAATTCTTCATCTTGCTTCTTATTGGATTCCTCCACTTTTCTCTTCTTCAATTCTTGTTTCTTCCTAAACATGTCCTCCTGCTTCTTCTTTTCTTTCTCTCATTTTTTCTTGCGCTCTTCCTCCTGCTCCCTTTTCCTAACTTCTTCCCATTCCTTCCTCTTCTTCTTTGCCTCAATTTCACCCATGGCATGTGTAACATCCTTGAATTTCTTACTCCTCTCTTCTCTAGGACCATGATCTGGTTCCTCTTTCGCTTGACATTATCCTGAGTAAGCACTTCGTGCTAAGTCCCTTCTTGATCATTATCTAACAAATGTGTTCTGTGAGAAGGGCTTGCTTCATCACCTGGTGTAATTTCTCTAGAATAACTATACCAGTTCTTAGTTTTATCTTCATCTTCCCAAGAGACAGAAGCATAAGGCTAGATGTATCTTATTTTTACACAGTGTTTCTTGCAAACCCTTGTCTCTGAATCTTATCTCTCTGAATCTAAGATGATTAAACTCCTCAATATCTACTTTTTCTACCTTCATATTCTTTCATTCATACATCCCTATTTGTAGAGGGAATATAGGCCATGGGGACTTCTTCAACTTTTGTAACTGTTGTGACAATCCCATGCATAGATATTAGCACTCTTACATGACTACTTTATCAATCACATACTTCAGCATAAGATGAGGTGTATATCCTACGAAGACTCTGATAAATGTTCCTTGAGAAGATGTAAACCAATATGTAACTTTCGCAATAGATTCTCTGGCCATTTCCATCATGCAAGGTGCCTCAACATCAAATATCATCTAATAAACCACCGCGATGAAGTGCTCATTCTCATATACTCCCCTAAAGCTAACCTCTAAGAGTATCTTACAATAGGAGTTGACATGAGGTTTTTTCTTATTCCATTTCTATTCAAGGCCCGAGAATTTATTCTGAGAACATATCCCAACAAGCAATAAGGTTGACATATAGAACTCAGGTTTCTCGCCTTGTGAAACATTATTCACATTTGCAACATTATGTCGTAATTAATGGGCTAGTTTGTTTAACCAATTGAAAATATTTCCCTCGGAAGCACATGGGTGAGCCATATAAACCCATCCTTCTTTGAAGAACTTTGTGAGTTCACGCCAATACAACCTATAACACATAGCCATGAGATATTAATACACTTTCCTCAATGACTTTGTTCTATAGATTCTATCATGTTTCTGGTAGAATTTTCCTAGCTCCTACCACCATCTCTTGAGGATATCCTTAGTAACAAACTGAGCATGAAAAACTGCACAGAATTTTGAATTCAAGTACTCTTTTTTCTTTGGCAACTTGTAGTAAGAGTGAAGATCATGGGGCTAATACGTATCTATCCCTTTCCCACTTGCACTATTGATAATCATATTCTTGGCAAGATGTTGTAGTATCCATCATATCACTTATGCATGAGGTAAAATTGGATACCTGCTAGAAATCCTATAGAATCTGGACTTGTTGAAATTAATGTAAACCTCCCTGTCCTCTAGGTCTTCTGGGAACTCGTCATTGATAAAGTATTTGAAAATAATTTTCCATGTTAAGGCGGTGGACTTATCAATGAAGCACTATATGTTAGACAAAATAGGTACTTTAGATCTTGGGCATACCACAATACCTTCGACACCACTTTCATTTGACTCTATGGTTAACACTTGGTGAGTAACTAGAGGCATAGTGTCTGTGGAATATGATAAACTAATAGGGTCTGAATTATCAGTACCTATAAATTGGAATTCACTCATACAAAACAACAGTCAGTTCCAAAAAACCACCTATTCTAACTTGTTTATTTATGAAAAATAAGTCACTATAAAAAGAGTGTGTGCTAATTATGATCACAAGAGCACACGCTTGAGGCAAGGGTGATCTCACTGGCCACTAGAAGTGAGATCTACGCTAAGGTTTGGAAGAGACACTTGGCTTGAGTGTATGTCACATCAGCAATGGACAATGGTGAGATACTTAGGCTTTAGAGTTGTTCAAAGTGCTCTTACTGGAAGAGGGGTTCCTCTTGTGCACAAGTCACATCATTAGTGGACAAGGGGTTGTATGCTTGCTACCTAGGAATGTGCTCTACACTACATGAATCAAGGAGTCTAGTTTTGAGTGTAGTTGCATGTTTAGTAAACAGAATGTTGGATATTGTGGCTTGTAAGTGTGCTCTGTGCTCTGAAGGAGAGGCAAGCCTTTTGATGGGAGTCCATCATAGTTCTAAGAAGAAAGGACTGAAGATCTTAGTGTCTAGGAGATTGCAATGTGTTAGTGAAGGATTGAATCATTGGGAGCTATCACAATACAAGACAAAGATTTTCTCAATAAAATTGACCAAGTGTTTGATGAGAGAAAGCAAAGAGAAACATATGGATGAAAAGGTCAGCATGCGTGCTCATATATACAATTAAAACTGTGGCAGAAATGTGACAAGACCCTAGAATGTGAAACCACACTACAATCATAATACAAGAACTAAAGTGACACTTATAAGAGTGAAAGTTCAAAGTGCAATAATTGAGAAGGGAGAAATTTCTAAGTACGACATTTGATAAAGCTTACCCGGGAGATGGAACAGTTGCAATCAATAGTAGACAATACTCCTTGTGCTCCAAAAGTGGGTAGAGCACAAAATTGAAACATAAGTGTGAGGAATGAGCTATGCGTTAGACTCTTTATATAAGGAGAGCACAAGTTAGGGTTTGAGAGTGTGTTTTCTCATGTTGCAAAAGTCAAGGGATAAGGATAAGATAACTTACACTAGAGAAAAAGATAATGCTATCTTTTAAAAAAGTGCTCAAGTTATCTTTGGAAAGTGCGCAATCATTGTCTCTAGAAGATGCGCTCACACTATCACTAGAAATGCTACTCTCGTTGATTGCAAGGAGTGTGCTCTGACTAGTATTAAGGAATGCACTAGGCTTGTTCCTACCAAGTGTACACTATTTTTCAACAATAAGTGAACTCTCACTATTGATAATGAGTGTGATCCATTATCATCATGAAGTGTGCTCCACTATCTCCAAGAAGTGCACTAATATTGTCTTGGGAAAGTGTGTTAAGAAGGGAAAGACACTTAGAATTATGAATGTATGGTGCACCGACACTTATCTGTTCTAGGGAAAGACTTGAACACTTAGAAAAATATGACCACACATGACTTTGATGACTCAAAGTGACAGTTCACATGACATCACGAGGCTCCAAAATTTAAATAAAGACAAAATTTTGCAAGGGGTTGTAGAAACTACAACATGTCGTTTGAGTATAATTAAGGTGATTGAAAAACTTATCCATTTCATATTTACCATGGGCCCGTTAGGAATTTGTATCATCAGAAAACCTCTTCCACTAGGTCAATTTTAACGGGTAGGAATCTAGGGCCTTCTTAAGAAATTCATCCATGAATAAGTTTTCAAAAATTGGTGAGAGTGGTGACGCCATTGCAACTCCATAGATATGTTCATAATAGTTTCCTTGCAAACTGAAAAATGTAGAGTGAGATAGATCTTAGCTAGTTTCGTCATCTCAAGTTCAGCAACCTCCTTGACAACTTGTATGGCTTCGTTCAATGGAATTTTGGTAAAAAGTGGCATCACATCAAAACTAAATAGGATGTCATTTGGTTCAAATATTTCATTCCTAATTATCTTATCAAAATTGTTGGAATATTTAACAAAAGATTCAATGTTTTCAATGATTTTGTTAAGCTTATTAGGGATGAAAGAGTTGAATAAAATGACATCCTCATAAGTTTTGATGTGGTGTCACTTTTTTCCAAAATTCCATTGAATGGAGATATACAAGTTGTCAAAGAGGTTTTTGATCTTAAGATAGCCAAACTAGCTAAGATTTGTCTTCATTCTACATTTTTCAATTTCCAAGGAAATTATTATGAACCAGATATATGGATTTGGAATGGGGTCACCAGTCCCACCAATTTTTGAAAAATTAATCATGGAGAAATTTGAAAATAAAACCCTAGATTCCTACCCATTGAAACCAACCTAGTGGAATAGGTTTGTTGATGACACGAATGTTAAATGGGCCCACGGTAAAGATAAAATAGGTAATTTTTTCAATAACCTTAAATCTATCTCTAACAATATTAAGTTTACTTTGGAAACAGAAAAGAACAAGAGCAACCATTCCTAGATGTTCTCATTACCAAAAGAGAATATGGTACATTAGGGCATCAATTTTTCAAAAAGAAGACTCATACAGAGAGTTATCTCTATGCTAATTCCTATCATTATCCCACCCAAAAAAATTGGTGTTCTTAATACAGATGTTGTTAAGACCCTTAGAATATTTGAAGTTGATCACCTCAATGAAGAGAAGAAACACTTGACTATTGTCTTTAAAAATATTGGATATAAGGATAGACACGTCATGAAGACCATGAAAAGGTTTGAAAGAAAACTAATCTCCTAGGGCCCTCAAGCACACAATGGTAAGACCTACCTTCCATACATCCAGGGAGTTACTGACAATATTGCAAAGATCCTAGGTAAGAAAGATATAACTATTGAGTTCACGACAATAAAAACAATCAAGCAAAGAATGAAATATTTAAAATATAATATTCATCATCATCAACTTAGAGGAGTCTACAAAGTGGATTACTTGTGTGGTAAAAGTTATATTGGAGAAACATGACACTCTTTGCAAAAAAGAATGAAATAGCAGGGAGCTAACATTAAGAATGGATGGTCATGTACTTTACCCTTGTTGAACACTCCCTAAAATCTAAGCATCATATTTTACAGGAGAATGCTAAGATCATCACTATAGAAGACCACTATCAGAGAAGATGAATCGGGGAATCCCCTGAGATATTAAAAAATCCCCACAATATTAACAAGGATGGTAGTATCAATATTAGTGGTAAGTGTTTCCCTTTGATACCAAAGACTATTTCCACTTTTCCTCGGGAATGACTCTCAAGTATGTCTCTCTTCCCTATATCCTAAATAAACCTAGATAAAACCAGTAATATACATTGATTATAACATGCATTAATTAGATTATTATATTAATTACATTAATCATGCATATTATAATCTATTCATTATTTAATACTAGTATGTATAATAATAATAATATCAATATTAAACAGCCCCAAGGGTTAGCTCAATTGGTAGAGTCCTGGTTGTTAAAGCACCTTTGCTATAGAAAGGTCACATGTTCAATTCTTTCGACACCCTTGGGGTTAGGCTCTGTGATTGAGCCAACAGGAAGTGATCCCTTTGGGTGGATCTTCCTGGTTCACCAATAATAATTATATTAATTAATTAATTTATATATATATATATATATGGGGTGGCGAGAGGGGGAAGGGTTCTATATAAGCCCGATGGAAAATTAGTAACCAAATTCTCTTAGGTATTGGGCTAAGGACCAATAATCAAGAAGATATGTATGGTCTATTGCTAGGATTACTCCTAGCTAAGGATTTGCAAGTTTCAAATATCTCGATCCTGGGGGATTCTCTCATTATAATCTAACATTTGCATAAAGGTACTTGGCCAAAGGAAAACCATCTTAAGATATCATTGCAACTAATCTTAAGTATTTTGGATGATTTCCTCCAAAAGTATTTCTACCATGTCCTTCGACATCATAACTCTAAAGCTTAAAATCAAGCCAATATCACTTGTCTTCTCAAAGTGGTGCAAACATAAACTAATGAAACTCAAAGGTGGAGAAGTGTACCTTAACACCTCATACCCTTCTTATTACTCACTTAATGAATTTCATCAAAAAAAACATTTAAAAATCAGCAATTAATGGTGGGTGTTGTCAACGTGTTGTCATGGAACCCTTTGTCACAACAAAGCATGAAAACCATCTTAAATTGGTACTCCCTTACACTCAACATACATGGAGTTGGTAGTGTCCTAACACCAGAACAGGTCCCCCACCCCGGCTGGTATTTGTTCCCATGGAGTCTGCAATTATGAATTATCATGAGGCATTCAAACCAATGCATGTGGGATGCCTTCTCCAGTGTTTATCTTAATGTCTCTAATAATTCTAGAGATTGTATATGTTCCCTTCCTCAAAATTTCTATTTTTTGGTTAATTGGTGGTGTAGGCATTCTGTCCTCTGGAGGCCTATGTGTCACCATAGTTCCACTATATTAGTGGGATAGGTTACTGCATTCTCTGGTGTAAGGATAACATCAACGTCTCTTGATTCTAGCACCATTGGTGGGTTCTTTTGGCCTTAATTCAAATTATAAGTTTTTTGTTTGAATTATCATTAGGTTCTTCAAAATTGCTCCCTCCTCTGAAAGTATGCTTCTCCCTTCTTCCTAGAATAGTTTTTTCTCATTGTTTTGAATTTGAGGTCAATTCCCCCTCCGTGCATCTATGGGGCATTCCCGATCATCTGAAGCATCTAGGTTTATCCCTTTGTCTTCTAAATTGTTGCTCCCTGAGGGTGCACTCCACTGCTCTAGCACCTGGTGGGTCTTCTCTGGGTTGTCGAAGGGGTTTATTTTCATCTCCTTTCTATATATTAAATGAATTTTCCATTTGTGTTGTTGTTGGCCCCTGTCCATATCCACTTTTCCCATTCCATAGCTTGAGAGGTTTTTGCAAGGTCGAAATATCTTAGAGTTGAAGGCAAGAATCTATGTAATAATTGCATCAATCAGTTTGAGTCCTTCCATTTAGAAATTCTAAATATTAATTGTATTCAACAAGAGAAAATGTGAACCATAATCTCTCTTTTGGAGGAAATTCAAGACTTGAAGGGAAATCTAACCTGTTAAGTGGATAAAATGGATGCTCTTTGCCAACAAATTGAAGCTTTGCAGGAGCAATGTTAGAAAATCATAAAGGCAGAAAGATTTTCTTATACCTGATAATTACTTGTGATGTTCTTGACTTCTTATTAGGTTTCTTTATATCTTCTTTATTTTAGTTCATCAATCAATTACCAAAGCAATAGCACATAAAACAATGGACACCAGATATAGGCTCACAGCCAGAGCAAAACCCTTATTTAGGGGAAAACCCAGTTAGTAATTCTTCCTTCAATATTTTTCCAAAGATATTCCAAGACTTTAACCTTGACAAAAATTTTCCTCCACACCAAGTCAGCCTTCCTCTTCTCTTGCAGATGATCCTACTTGACCTGGCAGCAACAGCAGCAATGGCAACACTTTCTTCGACCCAGCAACTGCGACCTTTCCTTGGATACTTCGATCTTCACTATAATACTTCAATCTTCTCTTAGAAACTTCGGTATTGGCCCAATACAACTTCTAGAGGTAGCAGCATCCAATAACAACAACTTTGACCTAAATTTTGGTCTAGCAACAACAACATGCACTAACTAGCTATGACATCAACAAGAGAAATTCGATCTTCAAAACTAGGGCACAAGAGAGAGAGATAGATGCCCCAAAATTTTTATCTTCCTTCCTTCCTTCTCCTAGACCAAAATCACACTTCCTTTTCTTCCTTCCTCTATTTCGCACTTTTTCCAGCTCCAAGAGACATTGAACTACTTTGTTAAGTGAGTGATTCAAATGGAACTTGAACTGCTTAATTTATATTCCTTTGGTGAGGTCAAATAGCCCTATTTGAGGCCGACTTGATCATCTTAATTTTGACTTGATGTGGAGACAACATAATGCATATTTGACTCAATAGTTAACCCTTTTACATGATTCAAAAGTCCAAGAAGGGTCTCTTTAAAAGTACAATAACTCTATTGACTTAGAATAAATCCTAGAAGACCTCAATTGGGAATTTGACCTAAAACATAATGACCCAAGCATGAAACATGTGCTTTAATAAGTCATAATAATTATTATTATTATTATTATTTTCTTTATTCTTTTGACAATTACATTACATGATGACTCAAATACATTAATGAATATCGAACCTAGTTACATTTTCCAACAAGGAACTCTCTACCATGACCAATCATAATTTAGAATCAAGTGTTTATAACAAGTGTGCACCAATATCCCTTCCTCACCTAAATTGGCCTCTAGAAGAGGATACCCATTCCAATTTATAATGTATTCACAATGCAAATGTTCCCTTTTTCTTTGTCAATTTTGTAAGCTTTACTCTTTTCATCATGTAGTATTATTAGCCCCACTCCTCAATCCTTTTGTAATAGTAATAATTTCCTCCCCATAGGATCAGATCTCATATGCAAACATGTAAATTATTTTGTGTGTATCTACTACGTCCAAGAACATATTTAATATAACTTCTACTCATTTTTGTGAAAAAAAAATAATATATATTTCAATGGTATATTATAACAGCGTTATTACAAATAATGTACTTAATGATATTATTATTATTAAACATTATTAATATGTAGATTATTGATATTAATAATATTATATTTAGATTATAAGTAGTTATATTATTTTACTTGTTCAAATACCATATGGATTATCAACTTTCATGCATTTTAGGTTTAGGGTTTTCAGCTGACCATTTCCCCTATTTTGTCTATTTTTACTTATACCCCTCTTTGCCTCCTCTCTTTCTTTCAACCATTGTCCCAAAGATGGATCCTCTTATGGATTCGTAATGTCGATATTTTTTGTACATGTGGAAAATCTGAATTCTTCAACAAAACAATCCACCATAGAAATTTTAAATATACCACATGTGAAAGTTGTTTTTTCCTCATATTTTGAGGCTATTTTAATCTAATTATAGCCTTTGAATCCATCAAGGAAATAAAATAACTCATTTCTAGCTAATGTGTCCGGGATTTGGTTGATAAAAGGTAAAGGAAAATGATATTTAGAGTTTCCTTTTTTAATTCCCAATAAACTACACATGCTTTCCATTTCTCATTCATTTTGAGTACTACCACTAAAGGAGAAACCAACTGACTATTAAAGATAGGATAAATAAATTCTAACTTTAATAGTTTTCGAAGTTCTCTTTCAACATTGGGTTCATTCTTCTATATGGTTGTCTAACAGGTTTAACAGTATCCTCTATATAAAGAGGATGTGTGCAAGTATCTAGATGGCTACCTTGCATATTTGTGTAGTCCCATGCAAATTCATTCGAATAATTTATTATTAATTGAATTAATTTTTCTTGAGATTATTCCAAGATAGAGTTAGTGTTTAAACATTTTCTAAGGTATATTTCATTGACCTTACTATGAGAATCCAAAGCTGAGTTTATAAGAAATATTGTTTCAAATATTGATTGTAAGGAAATCATTGTCAATTTTCCTGGAAATTTTGTTCCAAAAGATTATTAGTGGATATTTGTTGAAAAGTTATAAATTATTGCATATCATTTGGATTAGAAATAAATTTATTAAGTAAATTTTCATCATTTTCTTGCTTAAAATGAGTAATACTTACAAGAGGTTTAATAGTTTTTTCTTTAGAATTTTTTTCTTGTTTTTTATTTCTTAATACATAATCCCTAATTGCTTTTGCATATATTCGAATATTCTTCATAACATACAATAAAGGATTTTTTACACAAATATTTTTTAATTCATCTAAGAAATCATAATCAATGGATATCATAGTTTTTCTAAGTACAACCTATCTCAAAAAGGAGGTGATTTGGTCAACTATGATTGATCTTTTTGAGATTCATTTGATTTATTTACAATTGTGGTGTCAGTTTTATTAGGAATCACTTGTTTTTCTTCTTCTTATAAAAATACTAGGGATTCCTTACTAAGTACTTTTCTCAATCTAAATTGGATATCTCGCACAGAAATGATTGAATATATAGGAAATGTTCCTTATTTTGCATTATAAATAGGTTTTTCCATCTATTTGTTTTGATTTTCTGCCGGTTAGGCTAATAATTGAGTGGGTCTTAGTGGTGGTTGGTTAGATGGTAGTTATAGCTACTGTGGTTGGGTTATCTACGATGGAGGAAGTGAGGGATATGGTTGTGGTTCATTGAGGATATTGTACAAATGGTGCCTATTATTGTTGTATTGACACGGTTGAAAGGGGAAATATTGTTATGGATATGGTTTTTGAGGATATTGGGACAATGGCTTCCATAAGTAGGTCCTCATCAAACTTTTTGAAAAGAATGGTTTTGGCCCTGCTAAGGAGGTCATTCCTGCCAAGGCATAGGAGCATTCCAAGTATTTTGTATAGAAATTTCATTATAATATTGAGGAAATCGTTGAGTAGAATATTGAAACATATATGTTTCTCTTGGTTTCCACGGCCTTCCAATGTGACATAGTATAAAAATTCCACTATTTCATTTTCTCCTGTGTAGGTTATTTTCAAGTCTGGTAGCATTGGACAATTTTTAGTTGCAAGCGTTTTTGCATATACGCCACAAATTTGAATATTGTCTAATGGAGATATTCTCTCAATTTATAAGTTTTCCTACACTTAGGACAAGAAATAAACAATATTTCATTTTTCTCTTCCTTTCATTTCTTGGATTTTAATGTATCTATTTGTGAGCCAAGAGTACTTAAGAGATCGATTTTAAATTCTCTAATAAATTTCCTAATTTTGGCCTACTAACACTTCCTGCATCTGACTTATTGATTTTGGATAAAGTATCCCTTTGATAATTTCCATCTTTTTCTCTTTCTCTAGAATACTTCATGCATAACTCAAATATAGGCAAGCAAGAAATATTGCCTGCTCCAATAAGATTAACTACATCAATATATTTATCTCTAATTCCTTTTAACAAAATTATGCAAATGGTGCTTTTGTTTAGTACATTATGTTTATATATCTAAAGGTTATAGGAAAATCTTTCCAAATTTTCTTCCACACTTTTGTCCTATTGTTGGGAGATCCTAAAGATATCCTCCTTAGAGTCTCTAAGTCTACAATGTGGCTAATAATTATTAAAAAAAAAATCTCATATTTTCCCAACACATAAGAGTGAGTTGTCACAAACCCATAAACCATTTTAAGGCATCACTTTTTAAGGTAGATTGAAACAAATGAAGTTTTGGTGCATTATTTGTCCATCCATAGGTGAAACCAAAAAATTTTAAACTCAAAAGTAAAAAATAAGGAAACTCAGTTGACATATGATAAAAATTAGGAAATTCAAATAGTGGTATATTTTTATTTTCACCTCAATACCAAAGAATGTTGGTGCATCTAAGATGGGAAATCCAAAGGTGGCTTCATTTTCTGAATCGTGTGCTCCAAATCCTTCTCATCTCTTAACTCTTCTTTCTAATCCTATGTTGGATCCTCTTTCTTCATGATCTTCCTTTGATTTTTTGTCTATTTCTCCTAAGGTTTCCCTTTCTTTTTCTCTTCTTTCTCTTTCTTCTACTACTTCTCTTTCTCTTCTCTCTCTTTCTCTTTCTTGTGTAATTGTTGCATGTATAATGAGTTTGATTTCTTCATGTTCTACCATATCTTCTTCCCAAAGGATCCATAATTCCTTGGTCCAATCTTGAGGGTTTTCTTTTCATGTTACACTAGATGAGCTTATTTGAATGTGTCCTTCCCTTGATTTTTCTACATCAATGACATTTCATGAGTGGATGTTCATGGTTGTAATTGTCCTTCTCTTGATTCTTCCACAATAATTGTCAATTGTTCTTGCACTATCTAAGTTCTTGAAGTTAAATTAGTAGTGGGTGGGTTGTTTCTTCAACAACAATATATTTTTTAACTTTAATAAATGGAACTTTATTATTCCTATGCATAATTAATCTATTCATATAAACATGATGAAAGTTTTTGAAAACTAACTAAATTGAATGCATGGGTTCCAATCTAGGCTACCAAGCTTGCCTCAATGGAAACCTAGCTTGTGGGATACCACACCTTAAAAGAATCACATTATAGTACTCTCCTCACTTGTGGATATTGATGAATGGGAAATAAATTATAATCACCCATATATTGAATTTAAAGTCTACGCTAGATAAAATCAAAGGAAACTAATGGAATCAAGTCTAGATTGCTAATCAAGCATATGTTGGGGTCTCAATCAGTACAAAACGAAGTCTTGGTGTTTCCATTCTACTCCCATGGGTGAAAGAGTCTTGTAACAATACTTTGTAGATCATTCTAATCATTTCCCAAAAGCAATATTAGATTAATTTTAAAAGAGTTCTACATTTAATCAAAGGAAGTATTTCTTGCAATATAAACGAAGGTTAATTTACACATATGAAACAATAATTTAAAGAGAAAAAAAAGAGATTTAGTAGCAACACAATGCAAAATAAACTAGAATATATACATAAGGAAAATAGGTGCACATGCCAAGAGCTTAGGTCCCCTCCTAATCATTTCCCAAAAGAAATATTAGATTTGTTTTAAAACAATTCTACATTTAGTCAAAGGAACTATTTCGTGCAATATAAACGAAGGCTAATTTAAACATATGAAACAACAATTTAAAGAGACAATAAAGAGATTTAGTAGCAACAAAATGCACAAGAAGCTAGAATATATACATAAGGAAAATAGGTGCACATGCCAAGAGCTTAGGGCCCCTCCAAGATTTGATTTGTGCACACTAAGAAGATTATGGAATATATAACATCAAAGTTTTTGTATATATAATGAAAAAATACAACTTTAACTATTAATTAATTTTGTTACTATGTGGAGGAACTTAAACCCCATGCCCTCTCTTCTATGAATATTTATACAAAGAAATAATGACACTGAAATGGTACTAATCCTCCATAAGCTAACTAAATTCTTGACTTATCTTTCATCCCCAACATAGTCAACCTTAGTGGTAGTTGAAATCATGCCAAATCATAAACTACAGAAACATGGGTGTGTTTTTTTCAATGATAACATGTTTTTTCTCTTCATCGCAACATTGACTGAGCATCTGCGTTTGGATTTTTGCATATCCAAGAGGAATTTATTCATATCATGGATGTTGGGAACAGAACCTATGTTCTTGATTTTCTCCAATCCACCAACATCTTAATGAATGAGAAAATACCAAATCAAATTATTTCCTACAAAAACTAGTAAAAAATACTTTTCAACACTTAAGAGATTGTTCAATAATAAAAAATAAAATGAAATAATGTAGTACCTTTTTATAGTTTTAATTGGCTTGATTGGAAAAAATGTAAGAAAAATGAAGGAAAATAAGGTAAGTATGGTTGAAATGATAATTATTTAGGTGGATTTTTGGCAACAAAACTAAGTACCAATAGAGACTTGGCTTAGAGAATGGCTTGGCATGAGGAAATCTCAGCAAGCATGAGACAAAGTGGTGACTATATTTTATAAGAAACAAGTTGGAGTGCTTTGGGGACATGAATTAGTCATGTGGACCCAAAGTGAACAAGGTTTTGATGAGTCGTGTTAGGACATGGGTGAATTAGGGGAAATCAACCTAACACTTGGTGCACTAAAAAACTTTAAATCTTGGGCAAACAATGATGTGGCGAGTCAATTGAACCTATAGACTACCATGCAGTGAGTTGGAGGGTTAACTTGACCTTCATACCAAATGATGAAATAGTTGGATTATGGGAGTGGATGCATATTTATATGATACATGAGCACGCTAGAGGACAATGTTGGATCATCAATAATATCAAACAAACAAGTGAAGCACATGGTTTGCAGTTGTTTCCTAAGGTTTAAATTACCACAGGTTGGATGAAGCCGATTAAGTGAGAAATTATAGTCAGAACTAAGGGATGTGCATGACAAAGATGTTTGGGTAAGTCACTAAGACAACTTCATTGGGTTCTATTTGGAATTATACAAGTTTTTTCTATTTCTCTTATGATTGTTGTAGCATCTCGTATCATATAATAATGAATAGGTGTTAGCCATAGTTTGTAACACCCAGCTATATTTGTTATTCCATGTGTTGTATGATTTTTGTGCACTATTTTAACATAACACATAAATTTTAATATAATGCACTATTTTTGTTCACTATTTTAGCTTAACACATTAATTGTAATGTTTTTAAATGGTTAATCTTGTCACATGGTTGGATTTGGTTGGGTGAGTGCCCACCTATGTGGTAGAATGATGAAGGCATAGTTCAGAGGAAGTAAAACTTGGTTTTGATATCCACCGAGAATGAAACATCATGGTGCCACATGACCAAGGGATGATGAAACATTGCATTTCAAGTAGGACCCTTAGGTCCATAATAATTGGTCTTATGGTGACCAAATTTTATGTAATCTTCTCACTAAAGTAAGGCTTCCATTTTAGTTTGAAACGAAAGTATGGAGAAAGTTGAGATCATGTTCAAACATATATCTAGTTGGGAGGGCACACTCTAAGGAACTAGATTTGTTTCTACCACTACAAGCTATTATTGATAATTGATGCATTTTTTTAATAGATAATGAAAAATTGGGTCTATATTGATGTTATGATATCGATTGATGTTATTTTGGACCTCTTAACCAAAAAACCCTAGATAATGGGAGAATGGTACCATCCTAAATAAGAGAAAAAACTAAAGACAAGAACAAGAACAAGATCTACAAGATAACTAAGAGAGAGAGAGAGAGTAATTTCTTAGGAAAAATATCTTGTTTTATTATGAGTGCCAACTCTTATTTATATTAACACTACAATAGGTCCACTCAATATTCGTAAATATTAAATAACTCCTACATGTATCTTAAGGTTTGGAAGAATACCTCTACATTATTACACATAATACACTCAATCAAACAAATGTCGTAAATGAGGAAGATCCCCTTAAGGTATTGATGTTGAGCCATAAATAGTTATAATGATGGGTGCATCCTCCTTTGGTAATTCTCTAAATGCCAATGATGTTCTCTTAGCTATGTGTTGCAAGTTTTATGGGCATTTCCTCCTTAAGAAGTAAAAACTTCATGTCTTCATTATATTTTGAGCTAAAATTTAATAATCTATCCTCCTTACCAAGGATATCTAAACAATCTACATCAATGAATGCTAGATACATGTGATTCAAACACTCATGCAAATGCATGTAATTGAACTACGTGGGAGATTCTATGGCTGATGAGTATCATTCCTTAATAAATAATAACGAATTATATTTAGTTACCTAATCACAAGTACATAATGAAGTGAAACACCAATGGGTATGTAATACAAAAGTTACATCTGGAGGTGTTTTTGAAAGGCATGAGACTCATTTGCAGCTAAGTAATTTTCTTAGCAAAAAGACATTGGCTATATTGATACCTTGGTATTAGTTGCAAAGATGAAATTTGTTAAAATGATTCTCATATTCTCCTCACTTTCGATAGCAAGTACATCAAAAGGATGTCAAAATTGTATTTATACATGATTATATATGTAAATATATTAATATGAAGAAACTCCCCAATTTTTAAGATAATGGAAATCTTGTGTATTAACTAAATAAATCCTTGTATGGTTTGGAACAATTTAGGATGCGTGTATAAGAAGATTGACCCCCTTTTTTCTCAATATAATTCTAAAATATTATGAATAATATCATAATATCGATTTATTCCATGTAAATGATGAAACGCTATTTTTTTCATTATATGTGGACCTATTCATTATTGGAAGAAATGTCAATTTAATTTTAGGCTTGAAGAAAATGTTTACAAATATCGTTGAGATGATTGACTTTGGTCTTTTGCCTTTATTATTGGGCATCCAAGTTTTACAAATGAATGATGCCTTTTCTTTATATATGTGTGTGTGTGTGTGTGTGTGGAAGATTAAAAACCATATGTTGCATCTTATTAATCCAAGGTGAAGCTAATTTATCAATATGATTTATACAATAAAGCTTATGTCCTTTGTCATCATCAACAACACTACCTCAAATGGGGTCATGTGATTTCTCATAAAATATAGCTTTAATTCCATACATGAAACTAGACATTACACTTGCTCCAAGGTTAACCTCTTACCCAAGAGGTTGTAAGTGTACAAATGTATGCTTACCTTTCATAACTTATGTTATCAATTACTTTTTGAATAAGCGACAGGTAACAAGACTACATATTACACTTGTATTTTGATGGATTTTTTTTTCTTTTAATGATGAATTATATTTCCCGGATTTATTGAAGATTTTAAAAATTATATGAAATTATGAATATAAAGGAATTAAAAATGTATTCTAACAATTGTAATATGTAGCATTCCTGCTTAGTACTTGCCTCTTATGCAAAAAGTAATTGATAGCAAAGTTATTGTAACTAAGATAGAAGGAATAATATTGCTATGTAAAAAATTGTCTATATTTATAACTATTTGTTTAACATATTTTTCTAGGTAGATTACTATGTTGAGTGATAAAGTTACTTTTATACCTACTATATTAAAGTAGATGAAATTGTTTTACAAGTATAATGTTAAAATCTATAGGTTATAAATAAATTAAATTGAAGTAATAAATATATTTAAATTAATTTTTTAACTAAAAATATTATTATAAAACTTATTTAAAGTATATCATAATTAATATTTTTTAAATTTAAATATAATTTTTATTATTGTTTTGAGGTTTCTGCGATCAGTGCTTTGTGTGTAGTTTTCTTCTGGAGTTCTCGCATCCATGATTGTTTGTATCGACATTTCGAGCCATCCACCATGGCTCATTATAATTTTTATACTTAAAAAAAAAACATAAGGTGAAAGTTGACTATTCAAACTGACGAATTATTTTATTATGAAATTAAAAAACCACTTTATATGAAAAGTATGTAATGTATAATTTAATCAATTTTTAGAACATTTTAAAAATAGAAGATATTCATTTATTTATATTTAATATTCTATAAAATATATTTTATTTGGATAATGTTTAATAATCAAAAGGACTAAATCATGATAGGGTATTTTGTTAAGACACTATGTGGTATAAAGGTCATCGGTCCTGAATTTTGTGAACAAAAATTCAGTAATGCTAAAAGTTGTTGTGGCCCAAGCCGGTTGTGATCATCAAGTGATTTTGATGGATTAAGTCCCCTAAGTCACAACTACTCAAACTACAAATTATGTATATCAATCATCTCAAAACTTACTATATATATATATATATATATATATATATATATATATATATATATATATATATATATATATATATATATATATATATATATATATATATATATATATATATATATATATATAAACACATATATAAGAGTTGAAATGCATCTAAAAAAATCCAAAATTCAAAATAGAACCAAACAATATTTAAAAATTGAAACAATAGAAAACGTGTCTTCAAAAAATTTATGTGACTGCAACAACACATTTTTATAAATATCAATATCTTGAATATGTAAACAATAGAAAACATGTCTTTAAAAAATTTGTGTGACTGTAACAATGCATTTTTATAAATATGAATATCTTGAATATGTATGAGAGTTATTGAATCCATAAAGTGACCATTTGAATTTGTGCAACCAAGTAGCCAATTCCTAAACAAATGGGCCCCATATATAAATTCACAATAAATGAGCATACCAATATTGGGCTAAAATAATACCGATGATGCAACCTTTATTTCTTTTACAATATGAAATCTGAACTCATACACAAATATTTTCAAACATATCAAATGAGTAATATTGAACATTATAGAAGAAAGTGGAGATCTATTTAAACATTTAATGTATAGTGAAAGCCAGATGTTAGATGTTAGGATGAGTTCTAACGGACGAGGGGAGGACACAGACGAAGAGCTAGGGTTGCAGGTTTCTAAGCTCCATGGAGGCGTGCAAAGGGGGGAGCCCCACTCCCTCCTACAGGCAGGAAGTTGCCAGCCGAGGTAAGAAACCAATAGAATCTGTCAGAGGTCCTTTAGGAGAAGGGAAAAGGAACATGGAAGAGGATCAAGATTTAACCAAACCAAGGGAGGAAAACAGCACAAAAGATAATAAGGAAGGAAACAAGAAACAGGGAGCAGAAAACAAGGCACAAAAGGGGCCATGCAAACCCAAGGCTGAGGTTACTCCTAGAGTAGTTTTAAATGATCTTGCTCTGCGGGCGCATAGGGACCACATGCAGACCTATGCTATCATTTGCAAATTCATGGGATTATGGCCCACTGAAAAGGATTTACAAGCATGGATTAAACACCACTTGAAACCAAAAGGAAGCATAGACCTATATCTTAGGTCAAAGGGTTTCTTCACTTTGGTCTTTATAAACATTGAGGACAAAGACAAGGTGTTTGAAGGAGGACCCTACTTCTACGCTGCAGCAGGCCTCTACATGCAGCCGTGGATGATGAATTTTGTCTCGGAGTGAGATACTTTCACTTCGATCCCGGTCTGGGTAAGACTCTACTCCCTACCTCTTGATTACTGGCAAACAGAATCGTTATTTGCCATAGGAAACAAACTAGGACATTTTGTTTAAGCCTCTGAGGCCACCAGAAGGGGAAAATACACTTCCTTCGCACGAATATGTGTGGAGATGGATCTCTCTGGAGCTCTACCAGATGAGGTCATCTTGGACGTTTTTGATGAAGAATGGGTGCAAACAGTAGATTATGAACATATTCCCTTCAGATGTCGCAGGTGCCATGAGCATGGGCACCTATTCAGAGATTGCCCTCTTAGTAAAACAGAGAACAGAAGTAAAGCAACCACAATGAAATATATTGAAAACTTTCACAAAGTGGTTTATAGAGGAAAAGGGGGAAAAAACAACAGTAAATAGGAGGGCAACAGGCCAGTCTGAACAGGTTCCAAGTTCTCGAAGAAGAGGAAGAGATAATAAAAGTAGATCAGGTAATGGAAGGAAGCCTAGGGGAGAAGGAGTAAGAAGAAGATAGGGAACAAACACAGGATAGTAATAAACAGAAAGAGACTATGCTAAGCGATGGAGAACTTGAGATGGACCAAGAAATGACCCAGAGTGAGATGGATACAAAGTATCATGAACTACAGGAGATTCTTGATAGGGAACACCTAGATCTGGAAGGGTTCTTGAAACAGGGAACCATGGGAGGGGTAGACTCATTACCTCAAGAAGAGTTCAACAGAATACAACAATTTTTCCTATGGAAAACACAGGCTAAAGGGTCAAAAGGGAAAGAAACAATGAAAGGCAGAGCAACGAAGGTGTGAAACAATGAAAACCACACCAGGGTTAGCTCCTAGAAACCCAGGAAAGAAAAGAGGCAAAAAAATAGAACGAGTTATTGATGGAATGTGGAAAGCTAATGATAGATTCAGGTAAGATGAAAGACCTAACAAGTTACTCCTTTACAAATCTTTAATAATGAAGTTCACGTCTTGGAATATCAGAGGTCTAGGTAGTAAAAGAAACAAAGAATACTTACCAATATAATGAAACAAGAAGCTCCGGATATGATCTTTATCCAGGAAACTAAATGTTCCATTCAAAAAATAAAAGAAATTCACAGCAAATCAGGTTTCTAGATTCTCTTGTGGATTTAAGAGATAGACATGTAGGAGTAACATGGGTCATAGGTGGGGACTTCAACATGATCAAATTAATTTCGGAGAAAAATGGAGGAACCAGAACTTTAAGCAAAGACTTCATTGCATTTCAAACTTTTATAGATAATATGAAGCTAGTTGACATTGATATGAGTAATGGCCTCTTTACTTGGAACAATAAAAGAGGAGGAGAGTCTCAAGTAGCCTCAAAGTTAGACAGATTCATAATCTCAGAGGACGTTATGCTAACAGACAAGGAAATGATAGCGAGCATTCTCCCCTTTGGAGGCTCGGACCATTGGCCTATACAACTTGCGGTTCAGGGCATTGGTACCCCCAAGAACAGACCTTTTAGATTTGAGAACATCTGGCTCACCCACCCAGATTTCATCAGCAACATTGCAAAATGGTGGACAGAAGATCTGCACATTAAGGGTACAAGAATGTTTCGATTACACAAAAGACTAAAGCACATCAAGCTCAGACTTAAAGACTGTAAAAAGAATGAATTTGGCAATATTTGAAGCGAAAAAAGCTGTTGAAGACAAAATGCAGGAACTCAATCAAGCCCTTATCATGGATGGCTTTGAAAAATTCAGGAATGATCAAGTTACCAAACATCATCAAGGCTGGGAGAATTTATGTAAACAAGAGGAAATATTTTGGAGACAAAAACCTAGAGTTCATTGGCCAAAAGAAGGGGAGCAAAACACTTGATTTTTCCACAGATCCACCATGGCGAACAGATCTCATTATAGGATCTCTTCGATCAAGGATGAGGGAGGTTATCTTCTTAATACCCATGAAGAGATAGAAGTTGCATTAGTCCAACACTTTCAAAGTATAGCAAAGGAAACCATTTCAGATAGAAATCATTCTATCAGGGACTTAACAAGGCATATACCTAGGCTTGTAACAAGAGAGGATAACTTCAATATTAATAGGCCAGTGACTGAAGAGGAGGTTAGTAAGGTCATCAAAGAAATGCAAAATGGTAAAGCGCCAGGTTGGAGCATTGTTAAACAAGACATTCTGAATGTAGTGGAGGACTCCAGAATGAATAGAACCATTTTGAAGGTGCTCAATACTTCCTTCATCTCCTTGATCCCCAAACAGGACAATGCTCAAACTCCAGACAGATTTAGACCCATAGCTTTGTGCAACGTGGTGTACAAGATAATTTCCAAGGTTGTTGCCAATAGACTCAAACCACTTCTTCCTACTCTAGTTTCTATGGAGCAATCTGGTTATGTGGAGGGCAGACAAATTCTCAATAACATCATTCAAGCGCATGAGGTGGTACACTCACTATTAAGCAATAGGAAAGCTGGCATGATCATGCAATTGGACCTAGCCAAAGCTTACGATAATTTGAATTGGACCTATATCAGGATGGTCCTTATAGCTTTTGGGTTTGATCATAACTGCATAAGATTGATCATGGCCCTGGTGACTTCTTCTAGCTTTTCAATTCTGGTTAATGGTTCTCCTTCCAAGACTTTTACTCCTTCAAGAGCCCTTAGGTAGGGAGATCCGTTCTCTCCATTTCTCTTTATCCACATGATGGAAGGACTTGGTCGGTCAATCAAGCATGCAAAAGAAGTTGGTAACATCAAGGGGCTCCAACTGTCTGAGATTGGACAAGCTTTGACCCATCAAAAATTTGTTGATGACACCATGCTGCTGGGAATCCCCACTGTCAAAGAAGCTCTAGCTTATAAAAAAATCTTGTGTGACTTTTCCATGGCTACAGGTATGGAAGTTAATCTCTCCCAAGTCTACGATTTTTTTCTTTAATACCAATATTTTTATTCATAGAAATATCTCCAGAATTTTGGGCTTTCAAAGGGATTTCCTTCCCTCCAAATATTTGGGAGTTCCTACAATGGACAAACCTTTGCACAAGATCATTCGGGAGCCGATGATTAATAAGATGCAGGATAAAATCAGGAAATGGACTATTAGATCTTTAAACTTGGATGGTCTGTTAGTGCTTACAAAAGTTGTTCTTCAATATATCCCTATCTTCATGCTATCAGCCCTTCCAGCTCCAAAAGGAGTTTTGCAACATTTTATAACTATTCAAAGAGACTTTCTTTGGGGTAAGGGGGAGCAGAGAAAGAAATGGGCCTTGGTAGCCTGGGATAAGATTTGCAAACCTAAAAACCATAGGGGTCTTGGATTGGATGATCTGGAGCACTAAGCAAAGTTTTAGGGGGCAAATTATGGTGGCGTTGGGTAAAAGATCCAAAAGCTCAATGGGCTAGTATCTGGAAAGAAAAATATGCCAACACTTGGCAAGATAATGATCACATAAGGATGAATGGCATCATAAAAGGCTCATACATTTGGAATAAGGCCTGGGAGAATAGAGGCTTAGTACAAAATAGCTTCTGGGAAATCAGAGAGGGAGATCTTGCTTTGTTTTGGGAGGATAAATGGCAACAAGAACCTACATTGTTAAGAGAGGACTTTCTGGACCTCAAGAAAGAAACTGATGCCAAAGGGTTATTTAGGGTAAAATATTTTTGGGACCAAACCAATAGTGAAGGAAAATGGAGAACCTGAAAGAATATAGGTTACAGGGATGATAGCCCCTTGAAAGCAAAAGCTGAGGCACTTCTGAATATGTTGGACCAAAGGAAAATTTTAGTGACAGGGGGCATGACCAACTTAGATGGCGTAACAATAATGAAGGTACATTCAATCTTAAGGAGGCAAAAAGAAAACTCCTTGAACTGGACTCCAATGTACCAGACAGGGTTTGACAGAACCTATGGAGGCATCAAGGATGGATGAAAATCAAACTCTTCATGTGGTTGGTTCATCATAATAAAATTTTGACTTCGGAAAACATTCGAAAGAGGGGTGTTCTGGGTCCTTCTAGATGCCAGCTCTATGAGGCCCAGGAGGAAACAATGGAGCACCTTCTCAATAGTTGTATTTTCACCTCTAGTTTTTGCGATGCTTTTGCCACTATTTTCCGACAGACAGACAGGGACAAAGGGAGCATTATCAACACCCTAAATAACTGGAGACGAAGCTTCTCTGATTATGAATTTCTTTGCTCAGCTTGGGCTTTAATGCCAATCTTCATAATATGGAATGTCTGGAAGGAAAGGAACAACAAAATCTTCAAAAATGTAAAAATTTCCTTCCAACGCATTTTTGAGCAGATCTTAAGACAACTTAGGAAGACAGTGGGTATTATTGTGAGAACTTCCCCAAAGAATCCACCTTCAAAAGCTGAAAGGCAGATACTTCTTCAGTTGGGTATGCAGGGACTTATACCATAGGGCTTGGATAGGAAGGTAATGACACAGGACACTAAGCAAGATTACTGGCATCCCCCCCGCGCAGGGTTTTCTGAAATACAACATAGATGGGGCCTCAAAGGGCAACCCGGGTATTGCTGGCTTTGGAGGGGTGTTAAGGGATGAAAATGGCTGCATCCTTTTTATTTTCAACTGCCATTTGGGAAGAGCCACGAATAATATGGCAGAATTAATGGTTCTTGAGCATTGTTTAGAATTTCTGAAGCAGAATAATCTCCAGAATATAATTGTTGAAGTTGATTATGAGTTAATCATTAACTTGGTCAAGAGAATCAACTATGGCACGGAGCCAAAAAAAGTCTCAAAAAATTGGAGGTTGCTCCAAGTCTTTCAACGGATTCAGCGTCACCTCCTGGGCTTACGTACCGTGAGTTTTACCCATGTGCTAAGGACGGAAAATAAATTGGCGGACATCCTGGCCAATCAAGGGGTGCTCTACACCAAAAGCAGGGTTGAGCTGAGTTGGAAAGAGATTCCTCACAATAGATTAAAGGCGTTATGTCAAGATTAGGTGGATGAGGACAGAATGGTGTTTCACAACAAAGCCACAAAGACAGGGTCTAATTGATTTGGTCTTTTCATGAAGTGTTTTGGTTTATTTATGAAGTGTTATTTCTGAAGTGAGGTTAATTTTTGGATGCAGGTCACTGTCGGCCTCATCAACCCTGGAAAGAACAATCATAGAAGGCATCGGGGGAGTTTGCTATTCAGATGTTGTTTCTTGGATAGATGGCAGAACGGAGGAATTTTCAGCTTCCTTTGGTTCAGTCGCCCGAGGAGATGGGTTGGGGAAAGGGGAAGGATTACTGGCTTTCTCGACAGACTCAAAACCCTAGTTTTTCTTTCTATGGTGGAAAAAACGCTCGCTGAGTGGTTTCTGAATCATCGCAGGGCCTTCAAGTTGAAAGTGGTTTTTTGAAGTTGGGAGCGATTCCACTCACAAAGCAACACATGGCCAAAGTACAAGAAGGAATACCACCCTCATCGCGCGGTAATTCTCGATGCTTTTGGCACGAGCGATATGTTCCACAACCATTGGATCAAGCTCGACGAATCTATGGTCAAGATTAAGCGAGCATGTTAGTGGATCCAGGGCGTTTATCGCGCAGACTCAAAAACCCCTATTTTCTTTCTATGGTGGCAATACCGCTCGCAGGGTGGTTTCGGGTTTATCGCAAGGCCTTCAAGCTGAAAGTGGTTTTTTGGAGTTGGGAGCAATTCCATTCACAGAGCAACACATGGCCAAGAGACAGGAAGGAATACCACCCTCATCGCATGGTAATTCTTGGTGCTCTTGGCGTGTGCAATATGTTCCGCAGCCGTTGGATCAAGCACGAAGATTCCATGGTCAAGATTAAGCGAGCATGTTGGTGGGTCCAGGGCATTTATCGCGCGGTCATTCTCCATGCTTTTTGGTCTTGCAATATCATCCTCTGTTGTTGGATCTGGCGAGGCGATTCAACAATCAAGGAAAAGTATGCAGGTCCAGGTGAGCGTTATCTTTTGTGCTTATTGCGCTTCATGATGAGAATCGGTGGTTTTCTGGCGGACGACATGCTCGAGGGTTATCCCCCCATTCGAATGCGAAATCCTTTTAGAATGGTCCATATTTCCTCATCGGGTCCGGATCTTTTTTAAAGTGGAGGCATGTTCTCACCCCGATTTGAGCCTCGGCCGTCAGATCTCTAAGGGGGGATCCAATAGTCTAGGTTCTTGTTTTTTTTTTGTGGCTTTTGTAGTTTGGTTTGTGGGACCTTGGCTCGGCTTTTAAGCCTTGAGCTCGGTGATCTAGGCCTTTAGTGATTTGATTTTTCTTTGGCCCACAGTTCCTTTGGGGCTGTTGTACTTTATGTATTTTGTTTTCCGTTTTAATGAAATAGAAGGTACGACTCTTGCTTTAGCAAAAAAAAAGAAAGCCAGATGTTAGATATTAGACTCTTGTACTATAGGAGTACAAATAATAAATTCTTATAGCATTTGGTAGTAAGAAGAATATTTTTTTTTAATAAATTTTATTTCTAAGAATTCTATTTAAAACCAAATAAACTTAGACATTATGTGTACATGAAACAATTAGAAAATAGATATTCAAATTTAAAAAAAATTAAAATTAATTTTAATTTTTAAAATATTCAGTATAATATTTATTTTTTTCAAACTTTAATAAACTTGATAAAATCTATTAAAATTTTCAAAACTAAATGAAAATAAAAAAAAATTGACCAAAAACAAAAATAACATAACTTACCTTTCAAGGGTATAAAAATAAAGAAAAATATCTTTAAATTTGAAAAAAAAATTGTAAGTGTTTCATATCAATACAATTTTATATGGTTTTACAGTATGTTTTAAAATTATTTTTGTTTAATTAAGAGTTTATTTTTCTTGGACGTAAGGAAATAGGTTAATGGCCCAAGACCAAGATCTAATAAGAGTGAAAGCTTGTCGAACTAGCTTAATTCCATGTGTCATGGTTTTCCCCTTTTATTTGTCAATCAACATTATTTATTGGATAACATTTAGAAATAACACTTCCTACTAATTGATCATTTTGTCCAAATAGATTTCCCTACTTTGTTTTAAAAAATACAACTTTATAAATTAATATAACTAATATTTTATTAAAGATTAATATTTAATCAAAATGGTAGTTCTAACTAGTTAATGCCTTCATGTGGATATTCAACTTTCTAAAATTATATTTATCATCATTAAAGTATATATAAATATATAACTTTTTAATTTTAAAATTGTATAGTATTGAATAATTAATATTGTTCACTAATTTGTTGGTTGTAGCACTAGATAGTATTTTTGTCTTCTCATGTCGATGTATGTCATGGTTTTTATAAGTTTGTATTTACAATATGCTCTAGTTAGACGAGGTCTTAGGAACCACAAGACTTAGAACTTACTTTACCAATATGATTTCCCTAGGGGAAGACCAGTAGTAGGAAAAATTTAGTCTATGTAAATCCTCATTTGACATTATGCAAAGTGCCTATCTTCAAATAATAATAATAATAATAAATAAACACGCATATGAACACACACACACACGCACACACATATATAGTTGAGATGATGGTGAGCATTTTTATGTGCACTTTGTGATTTATAAATGTGTGATAATTTCTAATTCGCAAAAATTATTGTGCCGAGAGGCACTCTATGACCTAGTATGAAGGAGATGTTGTAGCATCTATAAATGAGTGTAAACATTTAATATTGGCTTAGTGAAAAAATCAAAACATATAACATAACAAAAAACATGTTCAATTGAAATTAAGAAAATTAAAACCAATAACCCTATATAAAACATTAATTAGTTTTAAAAAAACATCAAAATAAATTATCATATAACTAAGAAAATTTTAAAAAAAGCATTTTGAGGAAAGGAACATTTTAAGCTAAGATTTCTACATAGTATTATATGTTTATATGATTATAGACTCATTTCTTAAATAATATAAATGACTAATGTATATTTTTATTATTGATTAAATAAAAAACCATTCTTTGGAGTAATTTCGGGGGAACGGATTTGCGGTTTTAGAGCCTGCATTTCTAGGGATTGAAGCATCGGGGTAAAATCTGCAGTTAACTTAGCAAGATGCCCTAAATCCAAGGTAGGTGTGAAAACAGGCGTAATACGTGATGGTTCGGGAAGGCGGCAGGAGTGTTAGTCAGATGGTGGTTTACTAGTTAAAATGGTCTTGTTCTCTCTCTGAAATAGCTAGTGGTCTAGGGTTTAGTGGTTGTGGAGATATGTGGTATGGACAAAGAAGTTGATTACTCCATCGATCCCTTTGATTCTATCACCATCTAGCAGGAATCACCACATCAAATTCTAGAAATGGAGGATATGGGTACACCTAGCATGTTGGGCATGAGGATTTTTTTTCTCTTTCGACTTTGGAAGTAGTCTCAACTAGGTCAAAAAAAATTCCCCCATTTTCCTCAATTCTGCAGTATGACACAAAAAATGTTTTGCCTGCAGGATTGGATGGTTTTTCGTTGACATTTCGGGTTGGTATCTTGTAGGAAAATGAAGCGCAGGCCTTTAGATGTCCTTTGGAAAACGTGTTTACGTGATCATCTCAATTTGCTTCCAATTTTGCAAATATGGTTAGTCATGAAAACCATGGGATCTCAAAGGTGTTTCACTCGAAGTTTGAAGGTTTATGGTTTTGAAATTCTAAAGGCTCCTTTGAATTCCTGGTGAAGGTCCCATTCATGTTTTAGGTAGAAGTGAGTTTTCTTATAGTGGTTTAGAGATTGACAATGGTGGGGTTTTTCCAGGAAGCTCTGTTCTTGGAAGCCTTGCACTGGGGGGGTTTCTTCTAGTGTGGAAGTTACTAATGATACTCCCCATGACTTGAAGAGAGGGTTTGATGTGGGAGTCTTTCCCTCTAGCAGAAATGAAGTAGGGTTCGTGTGGCACGGGGCCAACATTCAGCATTTGGGTTCCCCTTCAGAGTTTTTGGATGTAGGTGTTTTGGAAGTGTCGAGGAGTCAGAAAAAAAAATAAAAAATAAATAAATAAATAAGTTAAGTTGAAGAAGAAAATTTGGTGCTTGGAGAGGGCGTTCAATTCGAGGAAGTAATGGATACAACTGAGCGAGTGTTATTTGGATGGGTCTGAGGCAGGAGTTATTTGGCTATTAAGCCATGAGAATTGGTAAAAAAAAATTGGGGGAAGGACCTGTCAGATATTTCGATGGTTCAAACACTTAAGCGAAGATGATTTTCTTTCATATTTAAATCAGAGGCCGACACAAGCTAGGCCTTGTGTAGGTTTTGGTGTATTGAGTTGGCCCCGATTCTGCTCGAGAGGTGGTCTCCCCTTTTTCACCCTGGTAGGGAGTAGTTGGGGGTTGGGTCCGTTTGGGTTCATCTCATGGGGTTTCTTAATCAATTATGGTCTTACAACATATTTCACTTCATAGGGGATAAGTTGGGCACCTTCTTGGAAGCTGATAAGTCATTTGAAGAAACTAGAAAAATGGATTATGCGCAAATAACGGTTAATCTAGACATTCAGGAGGGACTAGTTGCTACTCTAAACATCTTGTATTGTGGGATGTCACAAAGAAATTTTGGACTATAAAAGTATGTCATTTTTATGCCTTAGATGTCACGAAGTGGATCATGTCATAAGGGACTTCCCACTTCCTTGCACTAGTAAAAGGTGGAAGAAGGCCCAAGGTGAGGGATTTTCAAAGGGGGAAAAGGATAGTCTCTTCTCCATTTCGGGGAAGTCTCCAAAGAATACTCAGCCCATAGAACCTGATGCTAGCCCGATGAAGGAAGATTTCATGCAGAATTTTGTTAAGGAACCTGCTTCAGCTTCTTTGGTTGTAAAGATGCCCATATCAGAAGCATCGGTGACGAGTTCTTTCTCATTATCTCATCCAATTTCATATCTTATCAATTCCTTTTTTTCATTGGTTGTGGATTCCTCCTCCTCGCCTTGTCCCTATTCATTTTCAGGTCATGATCCCTCATGTATTAGCCTTGACTTGATCCCATCTTCAATTACAATTGTATATGTATGTTTCCCAACCCCTACACCCTCCCTTTCCTTCCTTGGGGATTCCTCGTCAATATCTGACTTGGGCTCCTGATATAATCTTTATTCGAAATAAAAACTATCGTTTCCCTTGGAATCCATAGGAGATTTGGGCCCCCCTCTTCCTCAAAACTCCTTAGGAACTTGAGAGGTCAATAATCTCATATTTCAAAGGCTAAGATTCAAGCAAGCTAGGACATAATGGCGAGCAAACAAAAATCTCTTGAAGGGTTTCTTAGAGCAGTGCATAACCCTGCTACTAGTTCATAATGATTTTTTGTCATTCAAATGTTTTTATCATTCAAATATTGAGGGATGTCTAGTCCCTCCAAACTTCTAGCCCTTAAACGTATATTGCAGTCAGAAAATTTAGATATAATTTAATTTCAAGAAACCATGGGCGCAACAGGTGACAGGGTTGTGAATCTTTGGAAGCCTTAATCATGGGTTATTCCTTTATCGCGATGGATGCTAGGGAGATTTTTGCTGGTCTAGCCATTGTATTTAAGCAAAAATCAATTCAATTTTTAAGTTTGTGGGGTTGTGGAGGAACTATAGGTGTTGATATATTTGTAGACGAATTAGGAATTGATCTCAAGTTGGTAAATATATATGTTCCATGTCAAAATAGAAAGGTTTTGTGGGGACATCTTAGGCATCTTTCCTTTATGGAAGATGAGAACTTGATTGTTGGTTACAACCTCAAAATTTATTTGGGGGTGTCTAGGAGTTGAAGTGACCATGCCCATCTTGATTATTTATCGGATTTATTTTCTCATCTACTAGATTCACATAAACTCATTGATGTTGATATGATCAAACTCAAACCTACTTAGTGCAACAGGAGGGTTGGTGATGCTATGACAACTTGCAAGATTGATCATTTTTTGGTGACCGAATCCTTAATGGATAGAATACCCCTCTTTCGACAGTGGGTTGGTGTGGGGGGCAGCTCTAATCAGCGCCCCATTTTTCTTGAACTTAAAGGAGGCATCAAAAAAACAAGAGATCCTTTTTAATTCAATTCAATATGGATGAAGGATGGATCTCTTCAAAACCTCATGATGGAGCATTATAATCATTGCACCCCAGGTAGGGAAGGCTCTATCTCAGAAAATTTTGTAGATAACTTTAAGAGATTGAAGAGGGATACTATGGAATGGGTAAAGGAAAAATAACGAAAGGATGAGGAGGCCTTGAAGAATTGGAGCAGTTAGAAGATCCCATAGGGGGAGGTTATTTTTCAATAGAGTTAAATCAGCTTATTATACAATTTGAGGCTCCAAGCAAATAACTTTGGAGGAAAGGGAGGAATCCTGGAGGTTAAAAATTAAGGTAGTGTGGTTGTAGAGCAAGGATGAAAATACAAAGTTCTTTCAAAAATTTGCAAGTGGGCATCATTCTATTAATACCATTTGGGCATTAGATGATCCAAATGGTGTTAAGGCCTCAACTTTTAATTACCTTTCCAAGCTTGGTATCAATCACTTCAAAACTCTTTTAAGGGTGCCTTGGGAAGCCTTTCTTGCAGAGGTGTTTGATCTAGATTATTTCTTTCCCATATATGTTTATGATGATGTAAATTAATCTCTCATGGAGCCCATTTTTGAAGAGGATTTGGGAAAGGTACTATATGGGTTTCAAAGGGATAAAAGTTTGGTCCCTAATGGGTGGACTCTTGAACTTTTCTCATAATTTTATGATTTATTAGGAGGCAACCTTTTGAAAGTAGTAAAGAAATATAAAAGGTTTGGTAGGATGTATGATGCATTTAATGCTACATTCATCACTCTTGTTCCAAAGGCTAATTTTTTGTACTCCTTTAATGAGTTCAGGCCAATCTCCCTGTGCAATAGCATCCACAAGATCACTGCAAATATTATAGCGAACAAACTGAAACTTATGTTGTCTTAGAATATATCTAAGGCAAATTTTTCTTTCTTGGATGGAAGACAAATCCATGAGGCAATTGGGGTTGCATGGGAGGGGCTTCATAGCTTAAATACCAAGAAGATAAAAGGTATGGTGCCCAAAATTGATCTATTTAAATCTTATGACAGAGTAAGTTGGACTTATATCATAATGTTGCTAATGCATCTTGGTTTTAAAATTAGATTAATTAACTAGATTATGTGTTGTATCACTGCAGTTTCCTTTGTTGTCTTAATAAATGGATCAGCATCTGAATTTTTTCATGGTAAAAGAGGTATGCGCTAGGGTTTCCCATTGTCCCCCCTATTGTTTCTACTTGTGGTTGAAGATTTAAGTAGACTTCTTGTGGAGGAAAAAAGAAGAGGAGACCTCAAAGGTGTCATTGTGATCAGAGACCTAACCATCACATATTTCCTTTTTTTGATGATGTGCTTTTGTTCAGTGATGGATTCAGGAGGGATCTAAATGCAATCAAAGCTTCTCTTTCTATCTTGCAAAAATCAATGGGGATGATGGTCAATATTCATAAATATTCTTTCTCTGAAGTGGGTCTCTCTAAAGAGGAAATCATAAATGCCCAAAATCATTTTCCTTTTCAATATTTGACATTCGATGAGAAATTGAGATATCTAGGTTTTCACCTAAAGCCTAATGACTATAGAAAAGAAAACTAGCTCTAGTTATTATCTAAGATTGAAAAGAGACTTAAGGGTTGGAGCTTCTGATGGATTTCTCGTGCTGGTAGGCTTTTTTTCATTAAGTCAGTCCGTAAATCCATATTGTTTTTTTGGATTTATTTGTCTTGGATTCCTAAGAGGATTCTAAACTTTGTGTGCAAAATTTGTTGTAGATTTCTTTGGCTAGGCTCAAAGGATGGTTGTATCTTCCCTTGGGTGAAATGGGATAGAAAAAAGCTTCCAAAAAAATTGGTACATTGGGGCCTAAAGAACCTGGTTTGTTTCCCTAAATAATTAGTAGCCAATGTCAAATTGAGGTTAATCTCCTCTAAAATTCTATGGACAAATGTGGTCCATAGCAAATATATTTATCCAAATCATGTGGAGGATTGGATCGAGAATCTAAACAAGCACAAGCAAAATATATCATTTATTTGGAGAGCATTTATTGCTTCATTCAATGTCATGGAAAAAGGATTAGCATGGAAGGTGGCATCAGGTGAATGAGTAAGAATAGGCTAGTATCCATCGATTAGTTGAGGAGATAACTATCGTTTTCCTAAAGATATGGTGGTTTTCCTTCTTGCAAATGGGAAAAAAAACTTAAATCAGTTGGTTGACCTAGATAACACATCCATCTGGGCTTAGGGTTGATTGGATTTTCAGCAACTAAATCTACCATAAGCCTAGCATTATTAGTGGCGGAATTACACCATGTCCTTAAACATTTCCCATGTTTGAATTAAGGATAGGGAGGATGAGGTGTTGGGTCCATTATCCTTTTGGGGAATACACTTTGAAAAAGAGCTACATGTTCATCATAGTTGACAAAGAACTTAATGAACCTTCCTGGTGGTGGAAATTGTTATGGAAACTAAAATGCCCAATAAAATCTAGACTGTTCCAATGGGCTCTTCTTGAAAATAAAATCCCAATGGAAGAAAATATTAAAAAGAGGAGCTTTGTTGGCCCGATTCGGTGCCCCTTATGAAAAAAAGCAGAATAATTTGTTGAACATCAATTTGTTTCATGCTCTTATGCTAGCCATATTTGGAATTTATTTTGAAATTCCCTATTCGCGAGCCTAGTTTGGCAAGGTTTTTCTTGCAAGGATGCATGGAAAAGTTAGTGGAATTCGGCAAATCCAAAAAAGTTAAGGAATCTCCCTCCTATTATTAGTTGGGGAATCTGCCTCGCTCAGAACAAATTTATATTTCAAGAGAAAGAAATGGGCCTTAATGGAGTAGTTGCACAGGCGATTGCTATCTATGAGCTCATTCCTAACAAAGACCCTAGTTATAGGCCAAGAATGATTTATGAGGAACAGGTGGAAAGATCATCTCCTTGGGCATACTTTGATGGTGCCTCCCAAGCAAGAGGAAATTGTGGAGACTAGTGCTTTATTCATAAACGAAACTCACTCTTTTAAGCTCAAATGTGGTTTGGGTCAAGGCTCCAATAACTATGCAGAACTATTATGCCTTAAGTTATTACTTCTTTTTGCTTTAGAAAAAGGGTGTTGGATGCCACATGCACACACTCAAGCCCATCTTGGAGGAATTTCTTCTATTAAAATTATTTTTTGATCATATCACATGTTGCCATATTTACAAGGATAGAATTGTCATCGCAGATGAACTCTCTAAGGTCATCGTGCAACAATCTTTGGGCACATGGCATATCACAAAGAAGAATGAAAATGTATGCTATGATTACTACCACAGGCCATTCCTAGAAGGGTTATTGGTGGAAGAAGCACAACCCTGATGATATCTTTAATGCACTTTACGATGGTCATGGTTTTGTTTTTTTCTATAACAATTGTAAATCTTTGTTTATGTTTTGATATGGCTCTTCATGTCCAATTGTATATGTTTGTAACTTATATGAAAGCAAGGTTATTAATATAAAGCATATGATTTCTTGATGTATTAACATTTTTGTTGTTGACATTGGCCTTTTCAGGCTTGTTTTTTTAATCAATTTTTTTTTTTTTTTTTTTATAGTATGGTCATTTATAAACCACCTTTTTTGAATGCCCATATAGGGAGTTACAAGATGTATTTTCCACCACTATCAATGAAAATTACAATTTTTCCCTAGGGGAGAAAAACTATTATATATTTATATATGGTGACAAACCATACTAAATGGAATATATTATATATAGATGGAACATATATGTTATATAGAATCAGAATATATGGTGTTGCTTGATGTTGGATTATAATCAAGTTGCATAGATAGTGTTCCTCAACCTTAAAATACTTGCACATTTCCAAATCCTAAAATGTTTATATGAATAGATCTAGTGCCAAGTTGTTGCAGGTAGTGTTCCCCACATTACATTGAAATACATACACACTTGCAAATCCATGTTGAGGCTATAACTTTTTAAAGTGAAATTATTATTATTATTATTATTATTATTATTATTATTATATCAAAATATTTACACATTTCAAAATTTGAAAAAGAAAAAAACTATAAAATAGATATATAATAAGTTATGATTAATCACATACCCATGAGATGTATATCAATTGGTTTGCGTGGGGTTTAATCTTTGTCACGTCACAGGTTCAAATCTTATAGGGAGAGATTGAAGCGAAAAGCTACTTTGAAGGAATTAAAATTTATTCTTAAAAAAAACTCAACCTTCAGACAATCTTAATAATAAATATATTATTATGAGTAAATTAAATTACGGTAGTATTATTAAGATAGACTTATTATTATTCCCTGTAATAACGTATTCAAAAAATATTGATGTTGCTATTAATTTTAAATTTACTAAAAATTAAATGATTTTATCTTAAGTTTACTTTTGAAAAAAAAATATATATATATATATATATTATTTAATTTATTTTTTTAAGCATTAATATCGTTATTATACTGTTAAAATGAATCATGCCTTCCATTAAGAGTCGGCGGTCATAAATCTAAAAACTATTGATTATCATTACATACGCATATAAAGCCTATATCCTGCCACATTACCAATGAAATTTAATACACGACCACCGAGAAAACTTAACGCCTTCGTTCCTTGTGAACTCTACAGCTTGAAATTTTTACATATTAGAAAAATTAAGTATCAAAATTCAAGTATATATAAAATTTATATATTTTTTTAAAAGTTGCTTAATTTAATTTTATTGTTCTAAATGGATTGTGTTGTTTTTATTTATTTTTATAGGTTAAAGTATTTATATATATTTTTTTATTTAAATTAATAAATATATTATAAATTAGTTTAGATATAATTTAATTTCAGATTTATTGATTGTTGAGATATCAATTTTTTTTTATTCTAGAAGATGTTTGTATTTTAAGAGATTTGATTTTTTGTAATTTGGTAGAGTCCAAGTTAAGATATGTAAATTGGTTTAATTTCCTTTTTTATAAAGGCTATATTTTATATGAATACCATAGGTCAATACTATGGGTGAAGACCATAAAATTATTTTTATTTTAATTTTAATTTTAATTTTTTATTATTTTATTTCGATCTAGTAAAAGTATTTTCATGTTATTAATTTTATTTTTTATTTTTATGTAATTTGAATAATTCAAAATGTTTAAAAAACAAGACATTATAACATTTTATATGATGATGATGATGGTTAACGTCCACTGAGACCAAATTGGTCTATCGGACCTATAATTTTCTTAGTTTTTAATTATCTGGCTCCTCGTCTTTCTTGGCGAGATTGGTGCTGTAACTTTCTTTTTTTTCTCTACAGTCTTCCAACTTCCTTTATCTTGCATCTCCTTCATCTCTTCTAGTTCTTGGGACATTGGTGTCTTAGCTTCGCGATCGACTGTGTTCGTCCTTTTGAAGGTAGTCAGAGAAGAAGTTTGGTATAGGAGATCTGCTTTGCTGTTAAATGAAGATTTATTTTGTGCGGTATTCGAATCCTCATCACTGTTGATGCTTGAGGGGTTGTCGAGTTCACTTTTTTGTTGTTGGGCAGGGCTTTCTCCCTGCTTGTCTTGAGAGTTGTTTCTTTCTTGCCCAATTTCATGTGATTCAGAGTTTTCTCTAGAGTATTCTTCTTTGATGACAATGTAGTGTTCCTTTTGTGCTCCTTCCCACCATGTAGATCTGTGGTGGTTTTTTCTAGCAGAATTTTTCTTGGACAATGTAGTGTTCTTTTTGTGCTCCTTCCCACCATGTAGATCTGCGGTGGTTTTTTCTAGCAAAATTTTTCTTGGAGGCTTTTGGGCAATTTTTGGTTAGAAGGCGTGTCTCAAAGCAAGATCGACATCTGAAGAGGACACTTTCATAATTGAGTTTCTGGTTCCACACATAGTCTTTACTTGTTAGGTTTATTTCAGCTGGGAATCTGGCACTGAAGTCCATTTCCACACAGATGCGTGCATAGGTGGTTCTGGCATATTCCTCTCTTTATGGTCACTTGCAGTAAAATTCCCTAATTGCATTTCCAATGGCTTTTAGCGAGGAGAGGTTCTAGAGATGCAAGGGTAGACTTGGCAATCTCACCCAAACTGGTGTTGAGGTTATGACTGTTGTTGACGGATCAAATGATAGATTCCATGGCTTCATGAATAGGCCTGACTTTTCCCAAAACCAAGGGCCGGAATCTAGAATACATTGTCTGCTTTCAGGATTTTCAAAATCTACTATAAAGAAACCCCTAACACAGGGATAGATATTAATTTCATCAGAAATGACAAGCTTCCATACCTCCGAGATCCAATTGTGGAGAGCTGTCAGCCGCGGCCAAAAAACATTGAATCGACAGATTAGGGCACTTTCGGAAAACTTCAAAGCCTCATCGAGTGAGGCCTGGACCACCTGGATAGTGGGAGCTGGGGCTTCACTGACGATATGGGCAGGAGCTTGCCCTCTAGAAGCGGACAGAAATGAGCTAGCATCTATTTTCCTTGCCCATAGAACTCAGCCACAAAAAAAAAAAAAGAAGCAAAAGATAAGATTAGATATAGTTCTAGCCACAGAAGATTAGATCTAGAACCTAGCCGAAAAGAAAATTAGATCTAGATCTAGCCGCACAAGATTAGATCTAAAACCCAGCGAAACCCTTAGCCTATTTTGATTGTATAGCCCATAGACAGATCTATGGATCTCAACCAATGCTTGTTTCCAGTCCTGTTGAAGAGGTTATCGTGGAAGAGAAAATAGTCGATCAAAACCCAGCCGCAGCAGATCAGCCCAGAAGAACCGCAGATCAGCGGTAGAAGAAGAACCGCAGATCAGCGGTAGAAGAGCCGCAGAACAAAACATGGGAGCCGTAATTCTAAATCAAAGCCATTTCCGCAGATCCTCAGAAGCAAACTCTGCGAAAAAAACATCTGACACCGCCAAAGTGGATGCACAGACTGGAAAAAAGAATCAATGACATGCCGATGAAAGCAAAAATATTGGAATGAATTAACGGCAGAGCGAAGAAAACCCTCAAAACCCAGCCGTGGCAGATTAGCTACAGAAAAACCGCAAATCAGCGGCAAAAAACTTCGAAGCTTTCTAGAATAGAAAGCAACATTTTCTATACTAGACTAGAAAGCACAAGTGCAATCATTTTTTAACTTATAATAATATATTAATCATATTGCAAAAATATTATATGAAAAGAAGATTTTTTATAACATTACCCACTTGTGTATTAAAATAAATACATTAAAAAGCGTCAAATTTGGCAAGTTGTTTATAAATTAAAATAAAAGATAGATTCTATGTTGGTCTATTTTAAGGTGAAGTTTCAAAATCCAAACTGCCAATAATCTTCAAGAAAAACCATTAAGATATTTTTGGAAGTTTTGAATAAATAAAACTATTAAATGTATTTATAAAACATTAGACCTACTAAAAGCTTAATTATTCCCTCCCACAGCAGGGTAATAATGTATTCAAAAAATATTGATGTTGACATTAATTTTAAATTTACCAAAAATTAAATGATTTTATTTAATGTTTACTTTTGAAAAAAAAAAAAAAAAAAAAAATTTATTTTTTTAAATATATTTATTTCAATTTTGATTGGTTCACTTCTTATTTTACAATGCACTGGTATCACTTCATTCTATATACCAACTCTACAATTAATTTCTATGTTTGCAATTAACAATCAATGAGAATAAAAAAGAGAAATATATTAATAATTGTGTGTGATAAGAACATTATAAAATGATATTTATAGGTGTTCATTAAGGCGACAGTAACGAATGATTAATAAATTAAAACATGTGATAGAGAGAACAAGGCATCTCATTACACTTCGTGGAATAAAAAATAACAAGAACCATAAGCATGCGCTTAAATGTCTCACATGCTTGTTTTAATTTTTCTTAAAAATCTAAATTTGTTACGTGAACAACAAAAACATGTGGTTACAAATCTTACATGCTTATAGCTTCTCTTTTTTAATAGAATTTTAATTGTAATCTGATTATTTAAATAGGGATGAGTAACTATTATATTATTTTTAATAAATTTATTATTAAATAAATATATTTTAAAAATAATTATAATTATTATTATTCCATGTCACAGCAAGGTAATAACGTATTCAAAATATTCAAAAAATATTAATATTGACATTATTTTTAAATTTACCAAACCTTTGAAAAAAAATATAATTTATTATTTTTTGTTAAATATATTTATTTCAATTTTGATTGGTTCGCCTCTGAATGTACAATGATTACATTGTACCACAAAATCTGTTATTTGTTGCACCGTAGAATCTTTTGTTATACCAATGTAACTAATAAAAACAATAATTATAGCACAGCCCGCAATAAAAGAACTGGTGTCACTTATTATATATACCAACACTATAATTAATTTAATAACAATGTCACGTCATTCTATATACCAACTAATAAACACAAACTCAAGCAATAATGAAAATTGACGAATCAACTCATACGGAGAATATCCGGTAGTGCGTGATCTATTTATTGATATTAATTGGTATATTTGGAAAAAGTATTAAAAAAAAAATCGAATGTATTTATAAAGCAACTATTCCTCTCCATCATTTCGCATAAAGTCAAAGATAATTTTTAAGCGTTGCAATTTTTTTCAAGCCCAAACTTTGAAAGTGACCGCGACCACAAAGAATATCGATTGTGCAAGTGTGAAGAGAGGCATTTGAATGGATGATGATCGCAACTAGGGTTGGAATTTCAAACCAGTTTTACACATCAAATTATCAGTCTTCATACCTCTTTACCCATTTTTACAATTTCAACAAAAAATGTTGACGGTTTTGCAATTTTTTTAACTATATTTGATGGGCAATTTTCCCGCCAAATTCCATCCCTGATTGCAACCATGTAGGAGAGCATTAAGTTTAAAAGCTTTGAAATTTATTTAGCAAATCAAAAAGGGGGATGGTGAATTCTATTTTAGCAAACAACCCTATTCATGGCAACCACGAATTTGTGAATTTGTTTTCAAAATTCTGAAAAGGTATTCACAAATTTGTTTGAATGACTTGCATTGACCAATTTATGAAAAAAAAATGACATTTTAAAATAATATGTGCTAAAAGTTAGAAGTATTTGTTAATACATTTATTTTTGTATTTATGATAAAGTATATAAAATATTTATTTGTGAAATTATTTATGTAAATAAATTTATGTTACGGTGCAATATCATATGGTGTTTTTCTTATTTTTGTATCTTGGTTTCTTAAAAATAGATATTTCATATCTTTATAACATGAAATAGCTTAAATTTAAATATGACATTTTTAATTAATTTGCAACTCAATTTCTAATTAATATGTAAATTGAAGAGTCTTTGAATTTTTAGATAGTATAAAAATTATTAAAATAATTTATTTATAATGTTGCTTAATTTAATATATTTATTACAATTTTTAATCTAAAATAATTAAATAAATTAAATTAAAGTATTAAGTGTATTATATTTTTCAATCCACATTATTATTGTTTTGAATTTTTAAAGTGAGAGCAATTAGAAGTATTTAAATAACTCACAAAAGTTATTTTGATTTTTTCTTATATTTTAAATTTTCATCTATTATTATTTTTTAAGCTTTATTCATGGTATTAAATTTGTGTCATTATGATTTTTTAAACAATTTTAATAACAAAATTATTAATATTTTAATTATATTTATTCTTATTTAAACTAAACACTAGTACTCACTACTAATGATACAAATTTAATATCTATATAAAGCTTAAAAAAAAATAATAGATGGAAATTTAAAACATTAAAAAAAAATTATAATCATACAGATTTAATATCGTGGATAAAGCTTTAAAAATACATCAAAAAACACTTACAAATAACTTTGGTGAATTATTTAAATAATTTTAATTACTCTTACTTTAAATTGTGCTGCAAAGTCAATTTTCCAAATAATATAGATTGTTGTCTTCAACTTTGACTCATTTATGAAAGCCTATCCAAATAGTTTACAATGCACTAAGAATCCCAAAGTGAAACGTTCTATGCCAATTTAAGATTTCAATATCAAGCCTAAGAAATAGCCAATATAAATGTCTTGTAAATACAAGTTTGACATCGAATGAAACTAGCACAGGATTAGATTTTTACCTGTATCAACCAATCAATCAAGATTGCCCTCATTTTCTCATTGATTTCAACCTGCCTTGTCATATAATCTGGAGGTATGCAGATAATGGTCTGGACGTATGGACATATGGTGCTACAAACTTTTACTAAAAAGAAAATAAAAAATTACCTTAACATTCCCAAAAAAACTGCAATAATTGATAGAGATACACACCCCAATCTTCCTGTAAAAGTTATTGACAAAGAGACAACCTCAATCTTCCGATAAAAGTTATATACATCTTCAACATATTCACCAACTTCCAATTGATTTTCAGGTTCTCCATCATTATAGGAAGAGCATTGTGGCAGTCACTGCATGCATCCTGAAATTACACTTATCAAGATTATTGAACTTTTTTTATCCTAATTACATCATAAATATACACAAAGATATTTGAAGTCTATAACACCTGCTAGTAATTTGGTGTGGACGTGGGTACTTAAAATAAGCAAGAATATCTACAAAGTAGCCCTTGTTCAAATACAATAGTTAGTTCATACATTTCAAAATTCAATAATTGAATTAAGTGGTAGGGAAATGCTAGCTATGTGGCCTTGTTTATAAAACGTCTTCAAAAAAAGTATGCTTCACGATATATGTTCCAAGGTTTACCTAATTTAAAAGAACTCGTTTATAAAATATATTGAAAGAGAATATGCTTAATTTTACAGTTGACTCTAATGCACTGATACCTTTGTCCAGAGTTGTTACATGGTTGATGCATCGTCTAGATTATTTTAAAATTTTGTAATTTTTGTGTTAATTATTAATATAATATATATATATATATATGTGTGTGTGTGTGTGTGTGTGTGTGTGTGTGTGTGTGAGAGAGATAGTTGAATATATATGACTGAAATTTATAATTAATATGAATGTACTAAGTTGAAAAAATTTAAATATAAATTCAGAAATTTAATTATTTTAAAAAATAAATGTTTTTAATAAATTTAAAAAATAAATATTATTTGTTTTTAATTATCATTTCTGATCATATGCACTAATCATTTTTAACAAATCATTTTTAATGGTATTCAGCTTTGATTAAAATTTATACAATTTGGTATTGAGCTTTGATTAAAATTTATACAATTTAAATTATGATATAATCTAGTTTTTTCAATAGTAAATTGAAATAATTATATATTTGATTTCACATCTTAAGATGCGAACATAATATTAATATTAAAGGCTTAATATAATGGGTTTAATATTAATATATTATTATATTAATATTATTAGGCTTAATATAATATAGATATTTCTAATTATATTTGGTTAATTATATTTGATGCATTGATCACATGTATAGATGTTGATTTCTAACAGTGTTTCATTCATTGATTTTAGTGTACACACAAAGAAAATTACTAGCTACATGCATTGATTTTTGTGCTACATTAATTCAAGTTACCACAAGTTACCATGTCCTCTCATAATAATTAGATGGATGATGTGCATGTTAAGGATGTAACATTGGACAAACACGTCAAAATTTTAGACAAAAACAACAACAATAAAAAGACAATTTAAAAGAAATAAGTGATGAACAAAAAGGAGATCAAATAAAGGAAAAAAAAAATGAACAATGTATCAACAAGGAAAGGCACAAAAAATGACAGTTGAAGAGCATGAAGAACAAATAATAGATAGAAATAAATGATAAAGAGAAAGTCAACACAAAAGGCATAAGAAATGACAATCAAACAACGACAAAAACATATGAAAGAAAAAAATGAACAACAGAGAGCATATCAAAGAGAATATCAAATAGCATATCAACAAAGAAGGGCACAACAACAAAAAAATTAAAGAGTGTTAAAAGCAAACAATACAAGAAAATGCACAATGAAGAGGAAATTGAAAAACAAGAAGGTAGAGGCCTTGTCGATTATTGTTGAGAACAGGAATATTAGGGGAGCTGGGCGCGAGTTTCCTAGAAGTGTTAGGTCTTGCAGGAGTTCGCGGGAGTTTCCATGGAAGCACGTAGGGGAGGGAGCTCCACTCCCTCCTATAGGCAAGCGGTAGCTAGTCATGGAAATAAACCATTAGAGAGTGTCAGAGGCCCTTCAAGTGAGGGGTTAAGGATTATAGAAGAGGATCAAGATTCAATCAAGACAAAGGAGAATAACAACAATAAAGAAAATGAGCAAGAAGACAAGGAACAGGGAGTGAATAACAAAGCACAAAAAGGGTCATGCAAACCCAAAGCTAAGGTCGCTCCCAGAGTAGTTTTAAATGATCATGCTTTGCAAGCACACAGAGACCACATGAGGACGTATTCTATCATTTGTAAATTCATGGGAGTATGGCCCACTAAAAAAGCTTTACAGTCATGGATTAAATATAACTGGAAACCAAAAGGAAGCATTGACCTACATCTTGGGTCTAAGGGTTTCTTTACAGTAATCTTCACAAATATTGAGGACAAAGACAAAGTGTTTGAAGGAGGGCCCTACTTCTATGCAGCAGCAGGCCTTTATATGCGACCGTGGATGATGAATTTTGTCCCTGCGAGAGAAACATTCACTTTTGTCCTGGTCTGGGTAAGACTTTACTCGTTACCCCTGGATTACTGGCAAACGGAATTATTATCTACTATAGGAAACAACTTAGGGTGTTTTGTCAAAACTTATGAAGCCACCAAAAGGGGTAAGTACACTTCCTTCGCTAGAATATGTGTGGAGATGGATCTCTTTGGAGCTCTTATGGATGAGGTCATTTTAGAAGTTCTAGATGAAGAATGGGTGCAAACAGTAGACTATGAACATATTCCTTTCAGAAGCTGGAATTTCCATGAGCATGGGAACCTATTTAGAGACTGCCCTCTCAGCAAAATAGAGAACAGAAGTAAGGCGAACACAATGAAAGATACTGAAGGCTTTCACAAAGTGGTTCATAGAGGAAAAGGGAGCAAGAGGGGACCAAAGCAGCAGCAAACAGAAGGACCACAGACCAATATGAATAGGTTCCAAGTTCTCGAAGAGGAAGAAGAGATAACAAAGGTAGACCAGGTAATGGAAGGAAGCCCTGGGGAAAAGGAGAAAGAGAAAGATATAGCTCAAATACATGACTGTATCAAATAAAAAGAGACTATGATGAGCAATGTAGAAATGGAGATGGACCAAGAAATGACCTAGAGTGAGATGGAAATGGAAGATCATGAACTGTAGGAGATTTTTGACAGGGAACACCTAGATCTAGAAGGATTCTTGAAATAGGGGACCATTAGTGGGGTAGATTCTCTACCACCAAAAGAATTTAATAGGGTACAGCAGCTGTTCCTATGGAAAACTCAGGCTATAGAGCTGGACAATCAAGGAAAAAGTGAAAGGCAAGGCAACGAAGGTGTGAAAACCATGAAAAACACACCTAGACTAGCCCCCAAAATTCCAGGAAATAAAAGAGGCGGGAAAAAGAAAAACGAGTTACTGATGGAATGTGGAAGGCTAATGATAGATTCAGGTAAGATGAAAGATCTAACCAGCTATTCCTTTACAAATATTTAATAATAAAGTTTACATCTTGGAATATCAGAGGTCTAGGTAGAAAAAGAAAACAAAGAATTCTTAGCAATAGAATGCAACAAGAAGCTCCGAATATGATCTTTATCCAGGAAACTAAATGTTCCATACAAAAAGTAAGAGAAATTCACAACAAATGGCTCAAGCTATTTGAGTTTCTAGAAGTTAAAGCAGATAACGTAGCAGGGAGCATACTCACTCTTTGGAACCCCCAAAAGATTGGGATCATAGATGCTGAGGCATCTAGAAATTATTTATCAATGGTGATTCAGCCGGTGGGAGATAGGGAGACCTATATGGTTACAAATGTATATGGCCCTCAAAGAATAGATGACAAAATCAGGTTTCTCAATTCTCTTATGGAGCTTAGAGACAGACATGTAGATGTACCTTGGATCTTATGTGGCGACTTAAACATGATCAAATCACTTTCAAAGAAAAAAGGAGGAACTAGAACTTTAAGCAGAGACTCCATATCTTTTCAAACCTTTATAGATAGTATGAATCTAGTATGAATGAGTAATGGTCGCTTTTCTTGGAACAACAAAAGAGGAGGTGAGTCTCAAGTAGCCTCAAAGTTAGATAGATTCATAATCTCAGAAGATCTCATGCTCACCAACAAGGAAATGATAGCAAGAATTCTACCCTTCGGAGGCTCAAATCATTGGCTTGTTCAATTGGACATTCTGAGTATTGGCACCCCCAGAAACAGACCTTTTAGATTTGAGAATGTCTAGCTCTCCCACCCGGACTTCATTAGCAACATTTCAAAATGGTGGACAGAAGAAATGCATATTCAAGGTACAAGTATGTTCCTGCTTCACAAAAGACTTAAGCACATCAAGCTCAGACTTAAAGATTGGAACAAGAATGTATTTGGGGATATTTTTACAGCAAAAAAAGTTGTGGAGGATAAAATGCAGGAACTCAATCAAAAACTTATCACAGATGGCTTTGATATTGAGAGAAATGACCAAGTCACCAAACACCATCAAGAATGGGAGAATTTATGTCAATAGGAGGAGACATTTTGGAGGCAAAAATCCAAAGTCCAATGGCTGAAAGAAGGGGAGCGTAATACCATATTTTTCCACAGATCTACCATAGCGAACAGATCTCATAACAGAATCTCCTTGATCAAGGATGAAAATGGTAATCTGCATAATTCCCATGAAGAAATAGAAGAAGTACTAGTCCATCACTTTCATGGAATAGCATAGGAAACTATTTCAGACAGAGAAAATTTCATCAGGGATTTAATAGGGCACATTCCTAGACTGGTTACGAGAGAGGATAATTTTAATCTCAATAGGCCAGTAACAGAAGAGGAGGTTAGTGAGGTCATCAAAGAGATGCAAAATGGTAAAGCGCCAAGCCCTGATGGTTTCAGCGTGGATTTCTTCAAAGCTTGTTGGGATATAGTTAAACAGGATATTCTCAAAGTTGTGGAAGACTCTAGGATGAATAGAACTATTTTGAAGGCACTCAACACTTCCTTCATTGCACTGATCCCTAAACAGGAGAATTCTCAGACTCCTGATAGGTATATACCTATAGCCTTGTGCAATGTGGTTTTCAAGATAATATCCAAGGTTGTGGCCAACAGACTCAAACCACTTCTTCCTACTCTAGTTTCAGTGGAGCAACCTGGATATGTGGAAGGCAGGCAAATTCTCAATAACATCATTCAAGCACGTGAGGTGGTGCACTCTTTGACTAGTAATAGGAACGCTGGCATGATTATGCAATTGGATCTAGCCAAATCTTATGACAAGTTGAATTCGACCTATATTAGGAAGATCCTTATTACTTTTGGGTTTGATCATAACTGGGTCAAATGGGTCATGGCCCTCATTACTTCTTCCAGCTTTTCAATTCTAGTCAATGGTTCTCCTTCCAAAACCTCCTCTCCTTCCAGAGGCCTCAGGCAGGGTGATCCTCTCTCACCCTTTCTCTTCATCCTCATGATGGAAGGATTGGGTCAGTTTATCAAGCATGCCAAAGAGGTGGGTAATATCAAAGGCCTCCAACTTTCAGAGAATGGTCAGGCTTTGACCCATCAACAATTTGTTGATGATACTATGCTGCAAGGAATCCCCACGGTTAAAGAAGCTTTAGCATACAAGCATATCTTTTCTGTCTTTACCTCGGCTATAGGTATGGAAGTTAATCTCTCCAAATCTAAGATTTTTTTCTTTAATACCAATATTTCCATTAAAAAAGATATCTCTAGGATTCTAGGCTTTCAAAGGGAGGTACTCCCATCCAAAAATTTGGGAGTTCCTCTTACTGATAGGCCTCTGAATAAGGGCATCTGGGAACCGGTGATCAATAAGATGCAGGATAAAATCAGAAAATGGACCTATAGATCTTTAAACTTGGCTGGTTGGTTAGTGCTTACAAAAGTTGTTCTCCAAGCAATTCCTATCTTTATGCTATCTGCCCTTCCAACACCAAAAGGAGTGCTGCATCATTTTAGAAACATTCAAAGAGATTATCTTTGGGGCAAGGGGGAGGAAAGAAAGAAGTGGGCCTTGGTAGCCTGGGAGAAGATCTGCATACCTAAAAAATATGGGGGTCTTGGACTGGATGATCTGGAAGCACTGAGTAAATTTTTAGGGGTGAAATTATGGTGGCGCTGGGTAAAAGAACCAATAGCACAATGGGCAAGAATATGGAAAGAAAAATATGCTAGAAATTGGCAAGATATTGATCTAATAAGAATATCTGGCATCATTAAGGGCTCACGCATCTGGAACAAAGCATGGGGAATAGAGAGTTAGTGCAAAAAAACATCTTATCGGAAATTAGAGATGGTGAGCTTACCTTGTTCTGGGAGGACAAATGGCAACAAGAACCTATATTGTTGAGAGAGAACCTAATGGACCTCAAGGATGATTCAGACACCAAAAGATTATTTAAGGTAAAATATTTATGGGATCAAACCAACAGTGAAAGTAAATGGAGAACCTGGAAAAAGCTGGAATACAGGGAAGATAACCCACTGAAAACCAAAGCGGAGGCACTTCTAACAATGTTGGAACAAAGGAAAATTTTAATAACAGGGGGGCAAGACCTTCTCAAATGGGGAAATAATGCTGCAGGCACCTTCAATCTCAAGGAGGTAAAACACTTACTCCTTGAGCTGGATTCCAATGAACAGGATAGGGTTTGGCAGAACATATGGAGTCATCAAGGATGGATGAAGATTAAGCTCTTCATGTGGTTGGTGCATCATAGGAAAATTCTGACTTGGGACAACATTCAGAAGAGGGGTGTTATGGGCCCCTCCAGATGCCAACTTTGTGAAGACCAAGAGGAAACAATGGAGCACCTTCTTAATAATTGTATTTTCACCTCTAGGCTGTGGGATTCTTTTGCCACTATCTTCCAGGACACAGACAGGGACAAAGGAAGCATTATTAAGACCCTAATCAATTGGAGACACAACTTCTCTGATTTGGAACTTCTAGGCTCTGCCTAGGAGTTAACACCATGTATAATAATATGGACAGTCGGGAAAGAAAGGAACAATATAATCTTTAAGAATGTAAAAAGTTCCTCTAAATGCCTGCTCGAGAAAGTCTTAAGACAACTTAACGAAACAGTAAGCACCATAGTGTGTATAGTGCATAAGAATCCTCCTTCTGTAGCGGAAATGCAGATTCTTCTTAAGTTAGGTTTGCAGGGGTTTACTCCACAAGGCCTGGATAGAAAGGTTTTATGGATGGATTCTAAACTGGATTATTAGTATCCTCCCCCTCAGGGTTTTCTGAAATTCAACATTGATGGGGCTTCCAAAGATAACCCAGGTATTGCTGGCTATGGTGGGGTACTTAGGGATAATAATGGCAATCTCCTTTACATTTTCCATTGCCATTTGGGAAGAGCCACTAATAATATGGCGGAACTCATGGCTCTTGAGCAATGTTTAGAACTTCTGAAGCAAGATAATCTTCAGAACGTTATAGTCGAGGCGAACTCTGAGTTAATCATAAACTCGGTCAAAAGAATAAGCTATGGCATGAAGCCGAAAAAAGTCTCTAAACATTGGAGATTGCTCCAGGTCTTTCAGAGAATCAAGCTTCATCTCCAAGGAGTCCGCACTGTGAGTTTCAACCATTTGAGAAGAACAGCTAACAAATTGGCAGACATTTTGGCTAATCAAGGAGTACTCAATACTAAAAGTAAGTTGGTATTAAAGTGGCATGAGATGCCTCTGTCTAGATTGAAGACACAATGTCACGACCAAGCAGACGAGGATATAATGGTGTCTCATTACAAAGACATGGGGGTGGTGTCTTGATGATTCGGTTTATTTATGCAGTTTTTTCTCCGAAACAGGATCATCAAGGGGATGAAGGTTACTGTCGACCTCCTAGCCTTCGACAGTACAATCTTAGAAGTGTAATTTGGAAACTGATGTGCAGATACAGTTCCACAGAAGGTGGGCTAAATAACTAGGCTCTCATTAGTCACCGGATTTTTCACTTGTTGGCATTGTGGCATTGATTTAGATCTATGGCACAGGTGTTGTCCTTGATGGCAACTCACTTTAGTGACAGATCTCAGAATGAAGGAAAAAGATATATACGCAGGTTCACCTAAACGAAGGCGCGTATACACGCGAGTTAGATGTTACAAAGGCGCATATGCGTATACACGCACTTTCACGCAAGGAAAAGCGCATATATGTTGGAGAACTTACTTTTGGTCCGTGGTAGTTAGGCCTTGGTATTTGAACCTATGGTTTTGGACCATGGTATCTCGTCAGAAGTGTTGATCCCAAGTATTGGGTCCATGGTATTGTTTTGTTATGGTTTTGGACCGTGGTATGGTGAAAGGCCTAAGACTATAAAAGGGGAAGGAGATCATTTGGCAAAGGATCATCTGAATTAATTGAATATCTAACAAGTGCTAGATCTGAAATATTGGTGACTGGGGTTATGGTGCAGATCTGGATCTGAATGAAGGTGGAACCTTAGCGCAAAGAGAAGGATAAGTTCTATTGATAGGTCATAATCTTAAGGCTTGAATAATAGTATCTTTGTATGATTTTGATCTGTTATATGTGGCGCATGCTTGATCTATAAATCTGATAATTTGGGTTAATTAGTGTCTGAATATTTGAAAGAGTGAATTATCCTTTATAGATCTATACGCAGGTTCAGTGAAGCGAAGGCGCATATACACGCTGGTTCAGTGAATAAGAACAGCGTATACGCAGGTTGTTCCAAACACAAAGGCGTATGCATGCAGGTTTCAGGTTATTGAAGTAGCGTACATCTCTTGATTTGGGTTCTAGCTGCTTCTGTTTATTGTTGCAGTGTTCTGGGTTCATAATTTGGTGTGTGGTTATTGTTATTGTGCTTTGGGTACAACTGTCAGAGAAGTATCTACTTGATTCAGTTCTAATTGGTAAAAGGAGATTGTTTGATGCAGAAATTCTAAATGATTGATTGATGTTCATGGATCCAGTCTGAAAATTTATGAAATGTGGTCCCTGGAAGAAAGAGAAGGTTGTAGCCTTCAATAGGCCAGCACCTATGTACTAGTATCTTGGCTAGTGCAAGAGCTAAGGGGGTTGTAGCTCCCTTCTAGGAGAAGCTGGAGAATGAGAGAGGGTTGTTGCTCTCTACAGGTTGCAGCTTGCGTACTGGTAAAGGGCTGCACCAGTACATTGTAAAAAGAAGTTTCTAATTAAAAGAAGATAGAGACGAATTGCAGCAAGTGGTTTTCACCCACATTGGGTTTCCACCTTATATCTTGCGTTCTTGTGTGTGATTTTCTTCTGCTCTGTTTTACTGTTTCTGGTTATTGGTTATTTGATTCTGATACACAGATTAATAATCAACATCTGTAAGTTAAATTAAATTATAAGTTTGGATTGTATACACATGTTTCCTTCTACATAGTTGCGTATATACACGGTTTTCATTAACTGAAGTAGCGTATATTATCTGGATTTGAAAAAGGGAATATTTGACTTGATAATACTAATTCACCCCCCCTCTCAGTATTATTTCCAACAATTGGTATTAGAGCAGGTCCTTCTAAAGAAGCTTTATCGCTTGAAGGAAGATCCATCATCATGAGCAACTACGAGAGAGAAGCATCTATCAGGCCACCAACTTTTTATGGGACCAACTTCGTCTATTGGAAGGTAAGAGTCACAGCCTATCTACAATCTCTTGGTACAGAAGTCTAGGATATCATAGATACAGGGTATACTTTTCCATCCACAACTCCGACAGATCCGGCTAGTAAGAAGCAATATGAAACAAATGCAAAGGTTGTCAATACTCTATTAGGATGTCTATCTCAATCAGAATTCGTCAAGGTTATGCAGTATAAATCCGCAAAAGAAATATGGGACAAGATTGTTCTGAGTTATGAAGGAGATGAACAGGTAAAATGAGCAAAACTTCAAACCCTCAGAATTCAGTATAAAATCTTTGAATGCACAATGATGAAAGTGTGGCTAACTATTTCCTTCGTGTAGATGAGATTGTTAATTGTATGAAAAATTTGGGTGAAGAAATAAAAGAGGTTGTTGTGGTTGAAAAAGTTCTAAGATCTTTGTCCCCTAAGTTTGAATCAAAAGTTTCTGCAATAGAAGAAAAGGAGAATCTACGAAACCTTACCATGTCACGGTTGCACGGAATTATGACTACTTATGAAATGAGGAAAGGAGGACCATCAAACAGGAGAAAAGCTGTTTTCAAGGCTTCAGGCAAAGGAAATTACTATTAGTCAGGACACGTGTCAGAAGAAGAGGAAGAATCAAATTTTGTCCAGAACCTTCAACAGGGTGCTGGAAGATTCAGAGGTAAGTTACCTTTCAAATGCTTTGCTTGTGGAAGAGTCGGTCACTATGCTGCCAAATGTCCTCATAAGGATAAGATTGACAAGGGTAAGGAACCTGTTAGATGGAACAAGTAATAGAATGTAGATAAGAAAAGCTATTACACTCATGAAGATAGTGATGGACTTTCAAATAGTGACGAAGATGAACAAGGTAATAAATATAAACTTTTAATGGCTTTTGAAGATGATGATTTTGTGGATGATATAGATGAAGAAATTCTTTATGAAGAGATTTCTAGACTCAAAATTTGTTTAGAAGAGAAGAATGTGATCATAGATACTCTACAATTCCAACTTGCTGAAAGGAAAAAACATCATGAAAAATTAGAATGTGAAATTGTGGGACTGAGAAAAGAGATTGAGAAAACAAAATCTCTTAATCTCAGATTTGTTAAAGGATCTGACACGTTAGATGAGATTATCAAAGTGCAGCGCTCTCCACTAATCAAGACAGGTCTGGGATACAATGAAGAAACAACTCAAGTGCAGAAACCATCTACCTCCAAGAGTTATTTTGATGATGCAAGGAGAAGTGAACAAACACCCAATGGAAATCAACAGGTAAATTGGGGGCAATCTACTTTAAGGACAAATAGAAGCTACAACCAGCCACAGGTAAAACCTTCTCAATTTTCCTCAAGAATGGATGTCAATAGGAACTACAATCATTTGGCTGGTAGATTTGATAATAACAGGAGTTTCTTCAATGGCCAATGTTTTTCTTGTCATAACTTTGGTCACAAAGCATCTCAATGTGTTGCCTATAAGACAATCATGACTAGAGAAGCTCATAAACATAGGAGTATGACTGGGATCATGAAAAGGACCTACAACAAATTCTCTGCTCTTGAAAATGAAATAGAATGTTCTATTTGTAACAATTTCGGTCATGAAGATTCTGAATGCAGGAGCAAGTTTCGACAGACAACTCAAAAGGAGCAAGCCTCAAGTGCCAAATCATGGAGAATAAAAGAACCCAACCAGAAAGATGTGGTATAGCCTTATATGCGGAAGGGCAGGAAAATCAATGGTACATCGACAGTGGATGTTCAAAACATATGACAGGTGATAAAGAAAAACTTCAGTCATATAGTGCCTTAGAGAAGGAGAAGAAGGTTTCTTTTGGAAATGACACCCCTGCTCTCATAAAAGGTAAAGGTTTTGTTCAATTGAAAGAAAGGGTCAAAGTTGGAAATGTCATGTATGTTGATGGATTAAAGCATAATCTATTAAGTGTCAGCCAAATGTGTGATCAAGGAACTGAGGTAATATTTCGATCAAATGGATGTAGTGTTCGTGATCTTGATATAAGAAAAATAGTGATCAAAGGCATAAGGACTTCAAATAATTTATACATATTCAAAGAAGGACAACATCAATGCTATCTAAGCAAGAATGATGAACACTGGCTATGGCACAGAAGATTGGGGCATCTTAGTTTCTCACAGATAAGGAAAGCATGCAAATACCAGGTAGTTCGTGGTCTTCCAGACATCAGAATCCCAAACAATACAATATGCAAATCATGCAGTTTGGTAAGAAAACCAGAACTAACTTCCCTGAGAAGGAAGGATCAGCCAGCAGGCCGCTTGAACTTGTCCATACTGATGTATGTGGTCCAACTAGGAAAAGGTCACCTCGAGGAGAAGAATACTTTATATTATTCATTGATGATTATTCCAGGATGTGTTGGATAGGACTTATGAAGCACAAAGACGAAGCCTTTGAAAAGTTCAAATCATTCAAAGCCTTGGTGGAGAACGAATCAGATCACAGAATCAAATGCCTCAGGTCTGATTGAGGAGGAGAGTTTACCTCGAATGAATTCTTCGATTTTTGTGAAGAACATGGAATAAGAAGGGAATTCTCTACAGCTAGGACTCCTCAGCAAAATGGAGTAGTGGAAAGGATGAACAGAACGGTTCAACAAATGGCTCGTGCAATGCTTGATGAGTCTGGAACTCCCGCAACCTTCTGGGGCGAAGCCGCATTTGTTGTAGTTGTTATTCTCAACAAGAAAAATGTCCGGGTGAACAGCACTCAAACTCCTCATGAGCTCTGGTATGGTGAGACTCCTTCGGTAAAATATTTCAAAAGTTTTGGAAGCAAATGCTATATTAAAAATAATGATGAAAATCTTGGCAAGTTTGAACCTAGAGCAGATGAATGCATTCTCCTTGGTTATTCTCCCCACAGCAAAGCATATAAGTGTCACAACAAAAGACTTGGAAGAATTGTTGACAGCATTGATGTAGTGGTTGATGAAGAAGGAAACATTCCTAGGCAAGTGAATTCCAAAGATTTCAAAGATGATGAGGACTATCCTTCAACATAAAATCAGACTTATGATGAAGAAGAAGCTCAAGAGGCACCTGAAGAACATATAAGAATAGAAGATAAGACTCCATCCAGGTACGTTCAGAAGAATCATCCAGAATCTCAAATATTGGGGCAAAAGGAGGCAGGTATACAAACAAGAAGAACAATTGCATAAGCCTCAAGCTATTTAGCATTGCTCTCCTCCACTGAACCACAAAATGTAAAAGAGGCATGCAAAGATGAATGCTGGGTCAAGGCAATGGATGAATAACTTGAGCAGATTGAAAAGAATGACACTTGGGAGTTGGTTCCTAGACCAAAAGATAAGAATGTCATAGGGAAAAAATGGATCTTCAAAAACAAGTTGAATGAAAATGGGGAAGTGATTAGAAACAAGGCCAGACTTGTTTGTAAAGGGTATGCTCAACAAGAAGGAATAGACTTTGAAGAAACTTTTGTTCCCGTTGCTAGACTTGAGGCCATCAGAATGTTCCTTGCTCTCTCTAGTTTTTAGAAGTTCAAAGTATTTCAAATGGACGTTAAATCAGCCTTTCTGAATGGAGACTTAGAAGAAGAAGTGTACATTGAGCAACCAGATGGTTTCATTCTTGGGAATGATCCAAATCTTGTATGCAGACTAAAAAAGGCTCTCTATGGTCTTAAACAGGCTCCAAGGGCTTGGTACTATCGTTTGGACAAATACCTTCATCAACAAGGCTTTTCAAAAGGATCAGCAGATAGCAATATTGATATAAAAATTGAAAATGACAAATTGCTAATACTTGTTGTGTATGTAGATGATATTATCTTTGGCAACAATGAAGAAACTATGAGTCAAAACTTTGCCTTGGTGATGCAGAAAGAATTCGAAATGTCATTACTTGGAGAGCTGACATATTTTATTGGTCTACAAATCCAAAAAAATGAAGGTGGTATCTTTTTGTCTCAAACCAAGTATCTCAAGCAGATCTTGAAGAAATATGGCATGGAAGATTCGAAACCAGTATGTACCCCTATGGTTACAAGATGCAGCCTCAATGCAAATGATGAATTAGCAGCAGTGCATCAACCAACCTATAGATCCATGATTGGAAGTCTGCTTTATTTGACAGGTACACGACCAGACATCATGGATGCAGTGGGAATAGTTGGAATATTTCAGGCAAATCCAAAGGAAACTCATCTTCAGGCAGTTAAGAGAATCTTCAAGTACCTTTAAGGAACTCAAAACTATGGCTTATGGTATCCTAGAGATAGAGATCTCACACTTCATGCTTATACAGATGCAGATTGGGCTGGAAGCGTGGATGATAGGAAAAGCACTAGTGGTGGTGCATTCTTCATGGGTTCCAGATTAGTATCTTGGTTCAGCAAGAAACAAAGTTTGATTGCTTTATCTACAGTCGAAGCGGAATATGTGGTTGATGCATCTTGCTGCACTCAACTCCTTTGGATGATGCAAACTTTGCAGGATTTTCAAATCACTTGTACACCACCTATCTCCACCGTATGTGATAATACAAGTGCAATCAGCATTTCAAAGAATCCTTTTATGCATTCAAAGACTAGCACATGCCAATCAAGTATCACTTTCTCTGGGAACAAAAGGTCAAATTAGAGTATGTTCCCTCTAAGGAACAAGTTGTTGATATTCTCACCAAACCACTGCCCAAGGAAACTTTTGAATACCTGAGACAAAAGCTGGGAGTAGTTGATGCATCATCTTGTTGTTAAAACTTGTCCGTTTCAGAGAAAAATGGGTGTACGCGAGTTTCCTGAGGAGGATTCACGTACATCCACCGGTTTATGCAGAGACAGTCGCGTATATGGAGGCTTGATGGATATCAGTAGGGACAGGCTCTGGTTGAAGATAGTCTGATATGGGTCTGACAGAGACCATCTGGCACAGGTTCAGGGGGAGAAGATAAACTTCTAATGATGCATTGTTGGCATTATCTTAGAAGCTTTTGGTTCAATTTCACAACTGTTGTTGGTTTCAGGTGGAACAAATGCAGAGAGAGAACAGAAGAAAAACATGGTCTCTGATTTGAATGGTGATTGACAGATGTTGCTGATATCAGTTATTGTTGACTTTCATAAGTCTTGCTCTAGATATTTCGTCTCTATGTCATGTATCTCTTTTATGGTGTCAAGGTCATGTAACAGCCTATTTTGGTTTTCCCACTATGCCTGGGATGAAGATGTAATGTACTTGGTTGTCATATGTAAATTTCTGATGTATCCCCACTTGGTTGGGTGGATGATCCCCACTTGGTTGGGTGATGGATGTATGTATTGAGTCTTTTGGTGATAGGAAGGTCTTTTATGATGTATAATTCATGGTTCTTCTTGAAGAACATCTTTTTGCAGATCTTGCCTACAGTCAGGGGGAGCATGGTCAGCACAGCAGGGCAGAGATTTCAGCATGTACTCACGGGGAGCACAACCCTTTGCCCTTGATGACAAAGGGGGAGAATGACTTTGAGGATCTTGGGGTTGCCATCAAGTCCAAAGGGGGAGATTGTTGGCATTATGGCACTGATTTAGAACTATGGCACAGGTGCTGTCCTTGATGGAAACTCACTTTAGTGACAAATCTCAAAATGAAGGAAAACGATATATAGGCAGGTTCACCTAGACGAAGGCGCGTATACACGTGAGTTAGACGTTACAAAGGCGCGTATGCGTACACATGCACTTTCACGCAAGGAAAAGCGCGTATATGTTGGAGAACTTACTTTTGGTCTATGGTATTTAGTCCTTGGTATTTGAACCTATGGTTTTGGACCATGGTATCTCGTCAGAAGTGTTGATCCCAAGTAATGGGTCCATGGTATTGTTTTGTTATGGTTTTGGACCATGGTATGGTGAAAGGCCTAAGACTATAAAAGGGGAAGGAGATCAGTTGGCAAAGGATCATCTGAATTAATTGAATATCTAACAAGTGCTAGATCTGAAATATTGGTGATTGGGGTTATGGTGCAGATCTGGATCTGAATGAAGGTGGAACCTTAGCGCAAAGAGAAGGATAAGTTCTATTGATGGGTCATAATCTTAAGGCTTGAATAATAGTATCTTTGTATGATTTTGATCTGTTATATGTGGCGCATGCTTGATCTATAAATCTGATAATCTGGGTTAATTAGTGTCTAAATATTTGAAAGAGTGAATTATCCTTTATAGATCTGTACGCAGGTTCAGTGAAGCGAAGGCGCGTATACACGCTAGTTCAATGAATAAGAACAAGGTATACGCAGGTTGGTCCAAACACAGATGCGTATGGACGCAGTTTTCAGGTTATTGAAGTAGTGTACATCTCTTGAGTTGGGTTCTAGCTGCTTCTATTTATTGTTGCAGTGTTCTGGGTTCAGAATTTGGTGTGTGGTTATTGTTATTGTGCTTTGGGTACAGCTATCAGAGAAGTATCTACTTGATTCAGTTCTAATTGGTAAAAGGAGATTGTTTGATGCAGAAATTCTAAATGATTGATTGATGTTCATGGATCCAGTCTGAAAATTTATGAAACGTGGTCCCTGGAAGAAAGAGAAGGTTGTAGCCTTCAGTAGGCCAGCACCTACGTACTAGTATCTTGGCTAGTGCAAGAGCTAAGGGGGTTGTAGCTCCCTTCCAGGAGAAGCTGGAGAATGAGAGAGGGTTGTAGCTCTCTGCAGGTTGCAGCCTGCGTACTGGTAAAGGACTGCCCCAGTACATTGTAAAAAGAAGTTTCTAATTAAAAGAAGATAGAGACGAATTTCAGTAGGTGGTTTTCACCCACATTGGGTTTCCACCTTATATCTTGTGTTCTTGTGTGTGATTGTCTTCTACTCTGTTTTATTGTTTCTGGTTACTGGTTATTTGATTCTGATACATAGATTAATAATCAACATCTGTAAGATAAAGTAAATTATAAGTTTGCATTGTATACGTGTTTTTCCTTCTACATATTTGCGTATATATGTGGTTTTCATTAACTGAAGTAGCGTATATTATCTGGATTTGAAAAAGGGAATATTTGACTTGATAATACTGATTCACCACCCCTCTCAGTATTATTTCCAACATCAATTGCGTAGGAGGGTCGATGAAAGGGACCAGATATTAGACTTTTCCAGCAGCCTATATACCCCCATTTTCCTTCCGACGGTTTCTATTCAGCCCGGAAGATGGTTTGGCGTTCATCGCATGCCCTTAGCGCAGGAAGCGGTTTTGTGGAGTTGGGAGAGATTCCACACACCGTGCTACACGTGGCATGGTACGGGGTGGGAATACCACCCCCAGCGCGTGTTATTCTTTAGTGGGATAGGCATGTGCGATATGGTCCCGGGCCGTCGAATCTTGTAGGACAGATATACTGTCAGGAACGAGTGGGCTTGTTTATGGGTCCTGGGGGGCCACCGTGTGAATATTCTGCGGGATACTTGCCAGTACGATATTATCTGCTCACAGGGAGGTTCAATGCTCAATGTTAGTTGCACGGATCAACAGTCAATTTTAGTTCACATGCTCCTGATGCTCGAGAGTTACTGGCCCCCTCTGGACCTGAAATCCGTTTAGGGGTTTCCCTTTTTCTTCACGGAGTCCGCCTCCAAGTTAATTTGTTTACTTTTAGTGGACTTAGCAATTTTGTGGACTGCATAGGTTAAGCCTTTACCTCGGGGCTATCAGCTTGTAGAGGTTGTTTGTTCTTTGAACCACAGTTCCCTTTGGAAAGGTGTATACTATGTAAGATATTTTAAGTTTTAATGGAATAGAAGGATCAACTCTTGCTTCAGCAAAAAAAAAAAGAAAAAAAGGAAGGTAGAGGAAATGACAATTGAAGAGCATGATAAACAAAGGAAACAAAAAGTTCAACAACAAAGATCATATCGACAGCCTCAAGGGTTAGCTGAATTGGTCGAGTTTTGTCGCTAAACGAACCTCGTTAATGGGAGGTCACGGACTCAATTCCTCGACGTCATAGGGGTTAGGCTCTGCTAATATGTTGATGGGAAGCGATCCCTTCAGGTGGATCTACCCAGATATTTCCTTGGGAAAAAAAAAGACCATATCGACAAAGAAAACAATATTCAACCAACTCATACATAGTACTAGATGCAAAAGAAAATCTTACAAAAAAAATATGTTTAAAAGATATCTATACCTAAGCTCAACCTATAACTCTAGTTGATATTAATTTTGCACATCAAAAATTTCGTGATAGGATTGATCAATTAGCTCAAGTAAGAATATGTCATATTTATGAGTCATACGTCGGAATTCAGGTATTTAATACAAATACAAATCCAATGTGCATGAGAAGTAGAAGAGAAGGAACCCATCACATCTTTTCAAATGAGAAACATATGAATTCAGGAAAACAAATTGTAGTTCTTGGAGTGCTCACACAAGTTGAATAGGTGTTGATAGCACGTGCAAATCTAATTTGCATGTTATGCATTTAATTGGTGAAGAATACAAATATATAGGACACACCATCAGATTGCCTCGACATATTAAAAAATTGGATTTGATTAATAACAGAAGTGACCTCAGACACACAAATTTTATTAATAAGGAAAAAAACGATTCAATAGAATCTGCAAGAGGTTACACATGATCACTCAACACTCTTGCAAGTGGAGAGAAACAAGCTATAAATAAGCTTGTGTCCTAAACTAATTTTGTTATGCATCACTTATTTGATTTACAATTGTCCATTTACATCTAATTCACTTAACAACACTCCTAACTATTTTCCTAAATTAGTTCCTAATAAACGACACCTTTCTAGATGTCATATCTCTTATAACAAATAGATATTCTAAGAATACTCTAAGACTCTAAATACTTAATTAATTATTCTAACAAAACTCTAAATAATTATATATTAATTTATGTACTTTGGATCATACATCTAATATTCCCCCCTTTGATCCAAAGGTACATTACAACAGATACCAAGATTATCCCTAAACTTAGTAAATTTGATCCTGCTAAGTGGTTTTGTGAAAATAACTTAGATTTGATCGGATAATAGATTGGTTTGATGGAATCCTTTGTGATGAGTGTCCTGATGTAATGATACTTTATGTCCACATGCTTTGTTTTGGAATGGAAAATTGGATATCTGGCAAGTTTTATGGCTAACTGGTTTTCGATGAATAAAGATGTGGCTTTTCCTTTTGCTTGTTGATGAATAAATACCACAGTTTAAACTTTGTGCAACCAAACAATTTCACATGCCACTTCTGATGCTGATATATATTTTTCTTCCACCGAAGAAGTGACCAATGTAGCTTGCTTCTTGCAACTCCGAGAAACTGCAGTTGGCCCCATGTTCATTAAATAACCTAATATTGATGCTTGGTCATCAATACTCACAACAAAATTTGCATCTGAATATCCACCCAAGTACAAAGTTCTTAGTCGTTTTGTAAAGAAGGCCAAAATCCTTCATCCATTGGATATATTTAAGGACCTTCTTTGCTACATTCCAGTGGCTTTCCCTTGGTTCATGCATAAAGCGTGATAGAATATTGATTGCATAAGATATGGCTGGATGAGTGGTTGTTAGATAGATCAAGTTGCCAATCAATTGTTTATAAGTAGTATTGTTTACCAATTCCCCCCCTTCAAATTTTGAAAGTTTTAAATTTTGTTCCATTGGGGTGAGAACGGGCTTGCAATCTTGCATTCCAAATATTTGAAGAAGTTTAGATGCATGCTTGCTTTGACTAATGAAAATATTGTTTGGATGTTGGAATACTTCAACTCCAAGATAGTAGTAAAGTAATCCCAAATCAATCATATTAAATCCAGGTTGAAACTCCTTCTTTTCCTGTATAATATTGATCAAGAATTATCTGAAATGATGAAGGAGTGATCTAGAGGATCCAAAATATGCTCAAAGTTCTGAAAAATGCTCAAAAATAAAAGTTGTTAGATGCTTTTGAAACCAACTTCATTGTGTATATTTCACTATTCTAAATATAACGCAACTTGAACATGTGAAATACGACTTCGTATGAAGAAGTTATTCAAGGTCAAACTTCAGGTCCAAGCTGGGAAAAATGTCAAAGGTTAGTTGGTCAATGTCAAAGTCAATGCAGGGTTTCGGCTGTCAAGGTTTAAGGTTCACAGTTCTGGCTGACACGTGGCACTTCCAAAGCTTCACAAATTTCATTATGTGGTTGGTTGCTTTTGGGCCAATCCTGAGGCGACACCTATCCCTATCAGAGGGCGACATGTGGCATCGTAGGACAGCTCAAAAGTTTGTTTAACAGATCAACAGATTGGACGAGATTCGATCCCACAACCTCTCAAACAAAAATCTGATGCCTTACCATTAGGCTACGTAGGTGGATCTCGTTATGACTCTGGTGCACATTTATTTTGAGGAGATAAGGGTTGTTATAACTAAAAAAATGGCGGAGCCGCCAATCTCTATTTGTCATATCTATCAACGCTTATATCATATCTCCACCATATATATTATCTTCCAACCTTATCCGCCTCTACCATCATAATGGAGAGGCTATAAGGTTATACATTGAATGTAACGTATATATGGTAGGTGGGGTGGTGGTTCCATTGACCCCACCACCATAATCTTTGAAAAAAAAAAATTCCAAAATCACACTTAATGAGGGTTGAACACAAAACCCAATCTCCGCCAATATAACATGGGTACTCAACCATTAAACCACAAGATCTTTTGTTGTTTAATTTACAGTGCCAAGTTCTTTTAAGTGCAACAGATAGTGTTTTTGGCTTATTTTAGCCATTTAGAGACCTTTTTGAGCACGAAAAGGGTTGATACAGGGTTTTGAGGCCTTTTGAACGCATTGGTTCCATTAGTTTCATGAGTTAGAGCTCATATTTTTATGTATAAGCATTTGAGCATTTTAATAAATAGGCCTCCCCACTAAAGATCAGGCCCAGAGACATAGACTTGAAGATAGTCGAACTTCGTTATCAACGTGTTGGTGTTTTTGCCTATTGTGGTTTGTTTATTTTGCTCCAATTTTCATTTCAAGTTTCCTATAACAGTTAAATTGAGCTCTTTTTAATGGTGTTTTTTAATTACATGCAAACACTTTTAAAATTTTAATAAACCAGTATCAATTTCAATCGGGATTCAGATCAAATATGATCATTATTGTTCCCAGTCATGATCAATTCATCCACATACATAACTAGAATCACCATATTTTTACCCTATTGGCACACATATAAAGTATCATGATATTCACTTCGCCTAAATCCAACCTTACAAATGTACTAGTCCATTTTTGCATACCAAGTTCATGGACCTTGTTTCAATCTGTATAAAGCCTTGATCAGTTTGCATACTTTGTATTCCTACCCTTCAATCTCAAAACCTGGAGGTTGAGTCATATATACTTCTCCTTGCAAGTCCCCATTGAGGAAGGTACTTTTAACATCCATCTAATGTACTTTCCATCCTTTTTTTTTTAACTATAACGGATATAATTTATTAATGAAGTCTGGTTGGGCCTAAGCCTAATCAACCATTTTTACATAGCTTTTCCTTACATCTTTTCCACCATTAAGAAGATTCCACAAGCTTGAGAAATTTGGAATGCCTGGACTACCTCTCAGAACTCTGCTCATTTTCCGACATGATGACAAGGTTTGCAGTGACTTTAGCTGGAAGCCACTGGAGGTTCTAGCGCGTGATGAGTTACTATCCACTGTAGGCTATTGTTTTTAGTATCAGGTTGTTACCATCAGTTGTTGTCGAAGCTAGAGCCCTCCATCCGAACCCAATCTGAGTGCAGAAGCATCGATAAAGAACTGACCAGCAGTGTCCTTATAAGAAGTCCTCCATCCGAGCCCAATCTGTATGCAGAGTCATCGGCAGAGTGGTTACTAGCAGAGTCCATATGAGTGCCATGGTAAAGTGCATATGCCGCCTTCAGTATCGGAGGTAGAAAGACTTGGCCGAAACAATGAGTGGCTCCTCTGTTCAGATCTCCTTGATAAAGCAATTGCAGGCCTTCGTCTTTATCTGGCAGCTACTGCACAGTATGATTGATTTTAAAATGGAGAAAGGTCCCCAGATTTACCTGTGCACATCATGCTATACCTTGTTACAGTTAATGTGCCGAAATTGTCAGTCATCATCCTCTCGAGAATGTTCAATATGTTGCGATCCATGCTTCCTGCTTCTTGTTCTGTTCTGCCCTTAAGTTAAGGAATGCAATATGAGTTAGTGTTGTTGCCATTGTTGTTGAGAGTTCCCGGTGCTAAGAGGTAGCCTTTGTTTGCCATTTCGTCCGCCTCCCTATTCAGACTTCTGAGGATATAGTATATTTTGAAGGAGGTGAAATCTTGCAGAATTAGCTTTAATCTTTTCAGAGACTTGTTGAGAATAGCATTGTTGAACTGATCATCCGAGTTGATCTTCTTAATGAGAATTTCGGAGTCTCTGAATGCTTGGCATTCTTTGATGCCTTTATCCCGAACTATTTGGCAGGCTTTTGTGAGAGCAAGGAGCTCTGCCTGATTGTTTGTGCAAATACCGATCCCCCAACAAAAATGGACTTTTCTGGGGTTGTCTGAGGAGTATATGACTCCTCCAGCTCCCGCAGCCCCCGGATTTCCTTTGGAGGCACCGTCGAAGAAGATTGAAGTTGTGTTATGGGTCTTCCACCAGGTTTGAAAGGCAGCTTTAGGTTCTCTGATTTTCCAAGATGGAGAGGGGAGGGGAGGGGGAAAGGAACGAGCTTTGCTAATGGGATGAGGGCTGTGGAGGTTCAGCCAAGCCTTTTCAGAGGGGAGAAGGGAGGAGTCAGAGATTTGGGAATGCAGGAGGACAGATTCGATAATAAGAGCTTTAGCAATTGAGGCGGTTTTAGCAGGAGAGCGAGAGGAATTGTTGAAGATTAAGTCATTCCGGGCAAGCCAGATTTGCTAGCATTAAAATTTTGGAATGGAGAGCCAAATGTGAAACCACAAGGATTTATTGGGGATGTTTTGAGGGTAATATTGAAACCATTCAGAAAAAAGATCAGCCACAGAGCTGTGATGGGGAGGGGAGGCGGGCAGTCCAAGGAGAGTTAGTTTCCAAACTTCTTTGGAAAAAACGTAGTCAATGAACAGGTGGCAGGCTGTTTCTCCAGAGTTTCTGTACATTGCGCATCTATGAGGCCCAACAAAATTTCGTTTTGACAAGTTATCCCCTATGAGCTGTTTATTCTGCATGAGGATCCAAAAAAAGAAATTAACTTTGGGTAGCCCCTTGTCACTCCATACCTGTTTCCAAAGCGATGGTGTTCTCAGTCTATCTTTTTTGATCTACAGGGCAGAATATCCCAAAGCTGACGTGTAAAACCCAGTATCACCCCACCCCCATCTGTCTGCGCTGTTGCGGTGGACCGACACTGCGTTTGAGAGCAGCGATTTGAGAATCACGCTTTGGTATTGGAACTGCGCCGGCACAGGTGGGAACACCCAGTCGATCTAGTTTCCTTTGCTATCCCAAGCTAAGATTTCATTCATCTTTCTTATTCCTGCATCGTGGAGCCAATCTCTGATGTCCCGGATTTCTTCGTGGGAGTTGAGAGGGGGACTGTTCATGATGCGGTCTTTCCATAGAAGGGTCTTCTCCCCATTGCCCGAAATGCGGAACAGATGTTTCCTAAAGCTGCTAATGCTTTTCCTACAGAGGTTCCAGGTGTGTGTACCTGCAGTTGTATTGTTTGCTGACAGGTGCCTGAGAGAGATCCCCTGCGTGTATTTGGAGGTGAGCGTTTCACTGACCGGGCATGAGGGATCTGAATATATTTTCCATAGGAGCTTGCATCGAAGTGACAGATTAGAAAGAGCAGGGTCTCTGATCTGTATCCCTCCGTCCAGTATTGACCGCTTGACTAGATCCCAGTTTTCCAAATGCATTTTATTTTGATTGCCTCTGCCTCCTTTCCAGAGAAAGTCTCTCATGAGACAAGAGATCTGCTCCATAATGTGTTTCGGGGCCAGAAGGAAAGAGGCTTGGTAAATGGGGAGAGCAGATAAGACGGATTTAAGAAGGATAGTTTTCCCTCCCTTGGTTAGCCAATAACCTCCCCAGGAAGTGATCTTGTCTTTAATTTTGCTAATGATGCCATGCCATAGAGATCTGTTGTTGACTCCAGTGTAGAAATTTTGAATAATTTAACACATATTCATAGAGATTATCCTGATCATACAATTATAAGCGGAACATGTATAATACATAATCTCCTCTACGTTGATCATCAATTTACAGAAGCAGAAACATTCACAGGCACACATAGAAGCATCAATCAAACTCACTAACACAGTATGTATCCCGGGGAAAGCATCTCGCTAAAAACCCCACACTATCTGTATATTATATTGATTGAATCATGTAACAATACAAAGCATAATACTTCTCACAAGTATCTCCACCTGTTACACACAATACAGCTCAGATTTGATCTCCAAATCTCCTCCACTGCTTGCCTGCCTCCACTGCTCAATACCTGCTCGAGAACTGATGAGAATAGCTTCCCAAACTCGTTTTTCACCTGCAAAATAGTCACTCACTCTTTGTGGACGTGAGCAAAGGCTAAAATGTGGGCCAAATACGTGAGCAAACTCATTGGCATACTCAATCCCTTGATTGTGCAAGATCTGATGCACAACTATAGTCACAACTGATAGCAATCTGATTCTCTACCACTTGTCCCTGTTGAACTGAACATGCATTGACATGCAACTGAGTTAACTGATGTATTCATTAGTTCTATTATGAGTTAATAACTTGTGAATTAATTAATAACTAATTCACCCAACTCATCTCTAGTCTATTGATCAGTTAGACTAAATACAACCAGTTTAACAAAGCTAAACTGAACACAACTCCATCAACTGCACCTTCAGTCCACTAAACTCAACTCACTTGAGTTCTAACTGAAGTCCTGCATGCAAATATTAGTCATCCCATAGGTAACCACGTATTTCCTTGTGGGATCTGCATGTACCACATCCGTAGCTCATTCTGAAGTGCTCCAAGAGAATAAGATCAAGTTTATAGTCCTAATATTATTATGAGACAATAATATTTGACTTTTCTATTTTTGATAGCCAGTCTAAAAATAGACTTTGATCACTCACACTGTGATCACTTACACTTTCATCAAAAAATAGAAGTCCATCTATTTTTCCCAACTTGATCAATCATCCATAAACAGCAACCTGCAATCCATAGACATGATCCATATGTCTAAAAATAGACATAGTCTAAAAATAGACTTGCGCCAAAAATAGCCTGCGGGCCCACTTAGTGAAGGCGACTCTTTTCACTAAGCTCCATCATCTTGTTGTATTCTCAACAAGCATTTCTTGTTGCACACTTTTCAACACTCCCTCTCAACAAGAAAGGCTTCCTCTCAAACCCGATCCTGTAACTCTAGAATGTTCTCCATGCAACACATCTGGCTGGTCCACTTGCTCTGTCATCAAAGTCTCTGACTGCTATTGCCTCTGTCGACTGAAACTCTGCATCTCTGTTCTCTTCAGTATCTGACTACTCTAGCCTCTGTCACTTTGATCTCTGACTGCATCCGTGCTGCTGCTGGTTCTATCTCCCAGCATTGCATCCGCACTGCACCTCCCAACTGACCTCCCTGTTGGGATAGAAACACCCTCTGATGCTGAAGCTCTACCTACTACTGACAAGTGCTCCCTCTCTGACATCTACGCTACTGCAACATCTCCATGCATCTCGCACCATTGCACACCTCTCTGTGCCACCTAGCACTGTGCAAAACACTTGTGCCTCTCGCATTGCTACAGCCTGCTAGCTATGCGCTGTCCTGGGATTCCCTGCATTGTCGCTCTCTCTGCCGCTCCATCCGCATCTGTCTCTACCCAATCAGTCAGTTCCTGCTACTACACATCGGGGCTCCCGTAGCAAGGTCTCATCCAAGAGGTTGGGTACCTCAAGGATCCTGCCCCTCCTCCTTGGGACAATCAATCCACATCACCCCACCTCCTACCTGGAGGTATGGCTGCATGCGATCCCTCAGCCCACCTGGCTTGAAGTTTCCCCCTACTGGAGGTCTCTGGATGAGTAGATGTCTCTACTCGATCTCCTTTCAGCTTCCCCTGTTGTGGCTCCTCCACAACCTCCTGAAGCTGCTGCACCAATCGTGGCTCCTCCACAATCGTCTGAGACTTCTTCTGGCTCTGCATGTTGAGAGGTAATATACACTCCCTCTCAACCACCAAGTCTCCATCAGTTGCCTTGCTGCTCAAGGCTTTGCATGCATCTTGAACCTCAAGAGCATACAGGTTCTTGACCCGTGAACCAATCTTCTTCACCTGTCTGGTGATGATGTGTCTAAGGAAAACCTTTCCCTTACTGAAGACTACATCATAGCCTCTGTCTTCCAGCATCGCGATCGACACAAAGTTTCTCTTCAGTCCTGGTACATACTTGACATCGGTCAAGGTAAGGCGAGCTCCATGCTCCCTCTGAAAAATAACCGTGCCTACACCTGAGACACTATACTTCTCATCATTACCCATCCCTATGAGTATCTGGAGATCTTTCTCCTCCAAAGTACTGAACAAACTTTTGTCACCGGTCATGTGGAAAGAAGCTCCACTGTCAAGAAACCAACCACTTCCCATCATGGATGAAACCATGCATGCGAAGAGTGTGAAGTCCAACTCAAACTGTGAAGCAAGTGAGGCTGCCTCACCTTCATATCCTTCCCCGGATCCCTTCTTAGAATTCTTCTTTGGGCAATTAGTAGCATAATGACCCAACTCATGACAACGAAAGCATCTCACCTTCGCCTTGTCAACCTTCTTCCCATCATTGGAAGAACTGGATTCGGAAAGAGAAACCTTCCCCTTCCCCTTCTTCGCCTTACTCGCTAAGGCACAGTTCTCCTCATCCTGCATGGATGAAGAACCGTCTCTGGTGCTCCGTCTAATCTCCTCCTGCACAAGATTCGACCAAAGTCTCTCCCATCCTGGCAGTTTCTCCCTTCCATTCACCGAGTCCTGGTAGCTATGCCAACTCTTAGGAAGGTCAAGGAGTGCTAGACTCACCATCCTCATACGACAGTCACCCCCACACTTCCCAGCTCATCCCGGCATTGGGTGAACTTCATGAGATACTGGGGAATATTGTCTCCATTCTCACACTGAATGTTTCTGAGTTTTATCTCTTGCTTTGGAATTAAATTCGAATTCCACCAGCTCAAAAACTCAACCACTTCCGATCTAGAATTCGTGAGAACAAAGTATTTCTTGTACAGAGATCGACTGTATGGGCATTCACCGGATATCTCACCTTCCAAAAGAAGGATGAATCCAGAGGCTACCTGGCCCGATTACAGACTCTGCCTGAAGAAATAAAATGTAAACACTTCCTGAATAATAGACCCGATGATCAATCCTCGCTTGATGTCCTGTAAAAATCTCTTCTACAAATCAAGCAGCTCTGATACCATGTAGAAATTTTGAATAATTTAACACATATTCATAGAGATTATCCTGATCATACAATTATAAGCGGAACATGTATAATACATAATCTCCTCTACGTTGATCATCAATTTACAGAAGCAGAAACATTCACAGGCACACATAGAAGCATCAATCAAAGTCACTAACACAGTATGTATCCCGGGGATAGCATCTCGCTAAAAACCCCACACTATCTGTATATTATATTGATTGAATCATGTAACAATACAAAGCATAATACTTCTCACAAGTATCTCCACCTGTTACACACAATACAGCTCAGATTTGATCTCCAAATCTCCTCCACTGCTTGCCTGCCTCCACTGCTCAATACCTGCTCGAGAACTGATGAGAATAGCTTCCCAAACTCGTTTTTCACCTGCAAAATAGTCACTCACTCTTTGTGGACGTGAGCAAAGGCTAAAATGTGGGCCAAATACGTTAGCAAACTCATTTGCATACTCAATCCCTTGATTGTGCAAGATCTGATACACAACTATAGTCACAACTGATAGCAATCTGATTCTCTACCACTTGTCCCTGTTGAACTGAACATGCACTGACATGCAACTGAGTTAACTGATGTATTCATTAGTTGTATTATGAGTTAATAACTTGTGAATTAATTAATAACTAATTCACCCAACTCATCTCTAGTCTATTGATCAGTTAGACTAAATACAACCAGTTTAACAAAGCTAAACTGAACACAACTCCATCAACTGCACCTCCAGTCCACTAAACTCAACTCACTTGAGTTCTAACTGAAGCCCTGCATGCAAATATTAGTCATCCCATAGGTAACCACATATTTCCTTGTGGGATCTGCATGTACCACATCCGTAGCTCATTCTGAAGTGCTCCAAGAGAATAAGATCAAGTTTATAGTCCAAATATTATTATGAGACAATAATATTTGACTTTTCTATTTTTGACAGCCAGTCTAAAAATAGACTTTGATCACTCACACTGTGATCACTCACACTTTCATCAAAAAATAGAAGTCCATCTATTTTTCCCAACTTGATCAATCATCCATAAACAGCAACCTGCAATCCATAGACATGATCCATATGTCTAAAAATAGACTTGCGCCAAAAATAGCCTGCGGGCCCACTTAGTGAAGGCGACTCTTTTCACTAAGCTCCATCATCTTGTTGTATTCTCAACAAGCATTTCTTGTTGCACACTTTTCAACATCCAGATGTGAGGGGTAAGCCAAGATATTTGATGCTGTCCCATTGTGCGAAGCACTCAAATCCTAGGGTCTGGGCTATGATATTGAGATTGTGTTGGCTCACATTCCATCCAAAGATCGAACTCTTTCTGTCATTTATCACAGCTCCTGAAGCTCTACAATAACTTTTTAGCACAGCATCGAAGTTAACTACTATTCTAGTAGAGGCTCTGCCTAGAAGAATGGAGTCATCTGCAAAGAGAGCATGATTTATAGGCTTTAGAGCATTTGTAGTTCGGATTCCTGAGAGATCACCAGAGTTCATTTCCGCAGCCAGCTTCTTGCTAAGAGAATCAGCCATGAGAATGTACAAGAAAGGTGAGAGAGGACAACCTTGCTTTAATCCACGATGAGCTTGGAAGAAGGATGTTGGGCGACCATTGACCATGGGGGCTATCCAGGGGTTTGAGATGCAAGCTTTGATGAGATTTATAAACTGAGGAGGGAAGCCAAAGGATCGAAGGACTTGGAGGAGAAAAGAATGGTTGACTCTGTCAAATGCGTTAGCCATGTCAAGCTTGATCAGCATCCCCTTCTCTTTCCTCTGTTTGTTGGAGTGGATAGCTTCCTGCACTTGGATGATGTTGTCCAAGATGTGTCTGCCTTTGACGAACCCCCCTTGGGCATTGGATATTAGTGTGTCAAGAAGGGGTTTGATTCTGTTTGCCATAATTTTAGACAATATTTTATAGGAGGCGTTGCATAGAGAGATGGGCCTAAACCTACCGAAAGTTTCTAGATTGGCCTCTTTTGGAATTAGTGCAAGGAAGGTGGAGTTGATGCCTCCCCAAATCTTGGCTTTTCCAAAGAAACCTTGTATCATTTTCAACAAGTCTGTTTTGATGATGTCCCAACAGACTTTGTAGAAGTGTATTGTGAATCCGTCTGGCCCAGGGGCCTTATCTGATTCCATTGCCCAAATAACATTGATGATTTCTTCTTCAGATAAGGGTTTTAGTAAAACCTAGTTGTCCTCATGGGTGATGAGGTGAGGAATATGAGAGAGGAGATCTTCAGTGTCTTCTTTGCTGCCTTCATGCCTTGTGCCGTATAGATCTTTAAAATGGTTTTCAACTGCAATTTTTATTTGGTCAAATTTATTGCAGATTTGCCCTTCATCATTTTTTATCTCAGTGATGTGATTCCGAGATAGGTGGGCTTTGTAGTGTTGATGGAAAAAGGATGTGTTTCGGTCTCCTGCCTTTAACCAAAGGCTGCGAGATTTAAGTCTCCAGTTCTCTTCTTCCCTTCTGAAAGATTGATGGATGTTTCTTAGGTTGCTTCTTTGTTTAAAATTTCTGGGGTGATGTGAATCCCTTCCATACCGATTTGCAAGGTTTCCAGTTGCTGAACATCAACTTTTCTCTGTTTGGTAGAGGGGTTGTGGAGTTTCCTTAGCCACTCTTTTAAGGCTTTTTTGGTGGCTTTTAATTTTTGCTCCCACACAAAGCTTGGGGATCCGTTGATGGGGATATCCCAAGCTGATTGGATAGTATCCATGAACCCTGCTTTTTCGATCCAAAGTGGATTAAATTTAAAGGGAATAGGACCAAGATCTTCTTCGGGGGCCAAAAGGATTTGAATTGGCTTGTGATTCGAGGAGAGCTTGGGGAGAATTTTTGTTGATATGAGGAGATTTTCCATCAGCAGGGAGCTTTGAAATAGAAATATGTCCAGCCGGGCAGCGATGTGGCCAGGCCCAGTTCTATTATTGGTCCATGTATATTTGCCTCTCACCGGGGCAAAGTCTAGGAGATCCCTCTGCTACATTATTTCCTCTACCAAAGGCAGCAGCTAATCTCTACTGCTGTTTCCCCCCCTTTTTTCCTTTGGCTTCATGACTAAGTTAAGATCTCCTCCCAGGACGATGTTATTTAGGGAGTGGTGATCTATGAAGGCTGAGAGAGTATTCCAGCAGTCTCTTTTTTCTGCATAAATAACAGGAACATATAGATTGAATAAGGCTATAGTTAACTCACTTTCCAGATGCTTGAGCTCCGTGAAGATCCAGTGTTGGGTCTCATGGGAGTTTAACAGGTGGAACTGATCTTTCGACCAGAGAGTTGCAACGCCTCCCGAGGTTCCCCTTGAGCTGACTGTTATGCCTTCATTCTTCTTCCATTTAGATTTGCTAATATCCTTAAGGGCTTGCCCTTCGATTTTGGTCTCTTGGAGTAAGAGGATGTCTGAGGGTTCTATTTTCATCAGATCTTTAACAACTTCAATTTTTGGTTGGGTCCCCAGGCCTCTACAGTTCCAAGAGACTATACGCATTATTTACCTGGCGAGGGATTTGGGATTCCTCCCTTGGTGGATCTTCCTCTAGTATTTCTTCCTATATTCATCTCTATTGTGGACTGGCTGCCTTGCATTTTGAGACGCTCTGCCTCCTCCTCCCTGACTGCTTTGTGGGTCTTCCTACCTGCTTTCTTCGAGGGTATCTCATAGGTCTCTTCCTCTGAGGAGTCTGAAGTTTCTGGCACTTTTTTTTCTTTATTATATCTTCATACAAAGGCATGGAGGGGCTGCCCTGAGGAGAACCAAGCAATACATATCCACCTCGCTCTTTATTTGCCTGTGGTTATTCGACCTGTGCTAGAATGGTCAAATCCGTAACTGGGGGTTCTGATGGAGAGGCTTCTTCAGAGATTGGGATCTTGTCCAGTTTCTGGTGGGTTTCATTTTCTTTGCTAGATTTTCCTTGATTATTCCCCTTTATGGCTCCTTTCCCTGATGCTTTTGCATGGCCCGTTTTCTGGACTGAGGTCCATTGATCTCCCTTGGGGGGGTGGCTCTGCTCTTCCATTTTTTTCTTGCAGTGTTTTGCGAAATGTCCATAGCCATGGCAATGTATGCATTTAAAGGGGACCTGCTCGTAATCCAGCTCTTGAATATGGGACCATCCTGCCACTGCGAGTTTTATTGCTTCGGGTAATCCTTCTTCCAGATCTACTTCCACACATATTCGGGTGTAGGAGTATTGATCTTTCCTTACGACCTGATCAATGTATTTACCAAGGGAGTTGCCGATGATTTGGAGAGATTTCTGACTCCAGCAATGCAGGGGGAGATGGGGGAGCCGCACCCACACTGGAACCGCAGAAGGAACATCCTGGGTCGGGTTGAAATATAGAGACCATTTATTTAAATATAATCCTTGTGGCCCCATGAAATATGGCCCGTTCCTGAAGATGAGGCTCCGGTCTTCTGCTGATTCAAAGACGAATACAAAGAAACCTTTACCTACAAAATAAGATTTGATCCCTTCCTTGATCAGAGGGGTCAAGTTTCTCTTGATCCAGTCTTCTACAGATTTGGGCAATGGCCAGAGGCCGGTGAACTGTCCAATGAGCCCTCTATCGGCTAGATTCAGTGCCGAACGACAGGTTTCTTCCCCAGGGAGGGCCACCGTGGGGATGCAATCTTTTTTCTTGAAAAATTTCTGTTGTTGAGCAGATGGAGGGCGTCTGCTGCATGCGTCAATCATTTTCTGAAATTCAATGACTTCAGGAGGGAGAGGGGGGCGGGGATCCACCTCCCCATCGCTGGGCATGGCTGCCAGGAGCCGCAACAACAAGGGTGATCGTAGAACGGGGGCGGCGCGGGAGCTAGGTCACGCTGCGGTTCAGCACTCAGTTGTCATTGAAAAATGTTTTTAATACAAGGGCTACATGAACATTACTTTCCATCCTTTTTGAGCTGCTAATGCAATTGCTAATATGATGGTGTTCCATTTTGATGTAGGTGAAATTGTTTCCTCATAGTCGATTCCTTATTATTGTCTGAAACCCTTAGCAATAATCCTTGCTTTGAACTTGTCAATCTCTCCATCTAGCTTATACTTAATTCTATAAACCCATTTGCATCCGATGGGTTTCACATCTTTAGGACAATCAACAAGTTTCCAAGTTTTGTTTTCCATCATTGCCTTGTATTCTTCAACCATTTCCTTTTTCCATTCTACATGTTTTATTGCCTCTTTGTATGTGGAGGGCTAATTATTTAAATCATTTGTAAGGAAAAAAATTATTCATTTCCTTGTGAACTTCTTGTTCCTGTTTTGTTTTGTTCATCTAGCCTGACATCCTTAAAAATTTGAATAGACCATCTAGGAAAGTGATGTTCACTTGTTTGTGGATTTGAATAATAATCATCATTATAAAGTGGATTGATATAAACAGATGTTCTTCAATCATGTGAAGGTTCAAGGGGTGGAGAGTCATTGTCAGATTAACTGCTGCTAGAAGATTCAGATGATCTTCCAGAAGATCCAAACCACCTAGATGAAGTAGGTGAGCTAGATGAATGATTTTCTGATGAAGGCAATTCAATATCATACCAATGTTGTGCACTTGGTTTATTTTGCATTTTTATTTTCTTTTTGTCTCCCTTAGTTTCCAATTTTTGTAGAATACTTTCTATCTCTGTGGCATTCTTGCTTTCTATTTCATCAAATATAATATCCCTATTGACAATAAACTTTCCACTGGACAAAAGATGATAATGATATCACTTCTTTTCATCAAAACACTCAATAAATGTACACTTCACACTTCGTGAATCAATCTTTTTGAACTAAGGCATAGCATACTAAACCAAAGACTCTAAGATGTTTGACTCTAGTTTTGAAACCAAACCATGCTTCATATGGTGTAATTCCATCCAAATAAGCAGTAGGAGACTTGCTCCTTAAGTAGACTGATGTGTGTATTGCTTCTTCCCAATATAAAGGACTTAAATTTTTAAAATTTAGCATGGATCTTGCCATCCCTAACAAGGTGCAATTCATTCGGAGATCTGCTACTCCATTTTTCTGTGGAATGTAGACATTTGTAAGTTGTCTTTTGATACCATTATCCTTGCAATAAGTTTCAAATTCATTGGAAGTGAATTCCCCTCCATTGTTTGTCCTTAGAGTGCTAATTTTTTCTTTAACTTCATTCTCAACTAGTTGGCCAAAACTCTTAAAATTTTTGAATGTTTTTTATTTTTGTTTCAAAAAATAAACCCAATTCATTCTACTAAAAACATCAATGAAGAGTAAAAAGTATCTACAACCTCCTAGATAAGTCTATAGAGGTCCACAAATGTCACGGTGAACCAATTGCAAATGTTTGTTTGCACACCATGAACTTGTTGGAAAAGTATCTCGACTTTGTTTCCTGTAAATGAAAGCTTCACATCTTGCATTTTCTTTCTCAAAATTTGAAATTCCTTTAACCATTCCCTGCTTTTGAAGTTGAGAGAGACTTTCAATTTAAATTCCCATATATAGCATGACACAATCTTATTGGTGAAATATATGTACTTGTTTCTACTGCAAAATCAGACTTTCGTGGAATGAATATTCCTTTCATCCTTAGAATTTTTCCATTTTCATATCCTGTCATGGTTGTCTTCATATTATCTTGAATGGAAATTATTTTTATTAAGCCAACCTCCATAACAACTTGATGTTTTGTTTGTCGAATCGTGACTAATGACAACAAATTCTTCTTGAAAGTTGGTACATACCAAACATTTTAAAATTAGTTTTTATCCAATGCCAGGAAGAGAAAACTTTACTACACCTTTTCCACAAGGATTTTGTCTTGTATCATCCACAGGAAAGATTAAATTGAGTTGGCATTGTTGAAAAGTCCAAAAGAAGTCACACCGAAAATTCATATCTTGTGTTGACCATGTATCTAAGATCTAATCATTTTCATAATCACTTTTAAGATATGTGGAGACCTGTAATATTGTTGATTTTGAACTTTGAAGTATAGTGAAGACATATTTCGAGCCATCATATTCTTGACCATTAAAAAATTGTGCCAAGTGTTGTTGGAACTTTGGAACTTTTTCAATAGAAGTTCGGCAATCTTGAGCATAATGACCAACTCTGTTACATCTTCTGCAAACAACTTTATTTAAATCTTTGTCTCTACCTTGAATTTATCCTCTGCCTCTGCCTTGTCCTCTACCTTGATTTTGTCCTCTACCTTGACTTTTTCCTCTTCCTTGATTTTGTCCTTTTCCTTGATTGTTGCCTCTACCTTGAATTTTTCCTTTGCCAAAATTGTTGCCTCTACTGAATTTGTTCCCTTTTCCTTTACTTTTACCATGACCTTGTCCTCTATACACTCCTTGATTTTTATTGTTATGCACTCTTCCTCTACCTCCAGAACTTTCAGTTGAATATTTACTAGTGCTAGCTTTTGTTGATGATTTTCCTTTAATGACTAGTTAATAAACATGTTGAAAATATTCTTCTTGACTCTCGACTCTCAACAGCAAATAATCATGTTACCTAATAATATTTATTCTCTGTAGCAAATCAATTGAGGTTTAGCTGATTACTACTTCGCAATTTTTCCCACTAAAATAGAATATTCAAAACAGTTCATTCATAGGCCCAAAGACTTGGTTCATTTGGGTGGACGAATATTTTGGAAAGCAACCTGGTTGTAGTCAAGAAGCCAATTCTTAAACGATAAATTTTCCTACAATTGCGTATAAACACAAGGGACATGTATACTTACCTATGCCATTGACAAAAGGAAAATATTCACCCTCTCTGGCTGCCTACAAATCTGGTTTTGTTAAGAAGACTCCAACAAGGGAAACCAGTGAAAGAGATCTCAGACATGTGAAGGAATTCTTCATATGTATACCTTAGAATAATAATCTCAAAAGTGCATAAAATCTCCAAATCTGCTTCTCATGTTCTGTTGTAACATGGACAATTTCTCATTGTTTGAAGACTAGCATGTGATCTACATGGAACAATGGATCAATCTTTTTCAAGCCGACACCAAATTCAAGGATTAATCTCTCAAAAGTGAATGGTGTGTAGCATAAATTTTTAAAGTGTGAAGAAGAAACATCTGTTAATTTATTTTAATGGGAAGAAACATCATTAAAAGTATTTAAATTTTTCGGAGAGATAAGGTTTGCTTTTTGTAAATTTGGAGTAATAACGTGTAATATTTCATTCGAGGGAAATAAATTCTCACTCAAATTAACTTTTACTTTGAGGGGGGGTTAGATTCAAAGAATTCAAACTGCAAGAGCATTGTAAAAAAGTAAAATTTTGAAAGTTTCATAGTAAAATTTTAGAAAAGTTGACTAGAGCCAAGTGCAAAGCTTAGTCCATTTTCTCCTCAAACGACTATATGAGGGTCAAGGAAAAGCCCCAACATATCATTTTTTTGTTGTGGTTCTGTGTGTGGTGTGTTGTGCATCTTCTTTTTATGGTGCATGATCCATCTTGGTGAATATGTTTACTTTTACAATGTCCAAGCTAGTAAATTTATTTTCTAAGTCTGAGAAACTTGAAGACTCAAAGGATTACAAGACATGGAAAAGGCACATAGAAATCACTTTGATTTACAATGAAATTTGGAAAGAGGTATGTGATGGTGATGTTAAACCAAACAAACCTACAGATGCAGACTCACTAGTTAAATAGGAGATCAAAAATGCCAAAGCACTAGCATTAATTAAATCTTCAGTTAATAATGAAATGTGTATTCAAATTGAAAATTCATCTGATGCATGGTCTTCCTGGAAAACATTTAAAGATTTATTTGATACACAGAGTTTATCTTCAATTGAAGTTTCTTCAACAAAAAGTGACAGAAGGAGGACATGTACTTGAATACATTTCCAGACTTAAGAACATTAAGCAAGAAATAGTAAAGGTTGGATTTCAAGAGTGGATGATAACTTCATGACTGCTACTTTGATTTCTGGTTTTCCTTCTTCATATACACATTTCTTGAAAAATTTACAAGTAATTGTAAGGCTAGAGAAGTTAAAGTTTGATGAACCAAGTGAAATGCTAACTCAACGTGACAAACGTTTGGAAAGAAGAAACAGGTTGGAGAAGATGTCTTCTTTATAGAAGATAGCACTAATAAATATTCAACTAAAAGTTCTGGAGGTAGAGGAAGAGGGAATAACAATCAAAATCAAGGAGAAGATAGAGGACAAGGTCAAGGTAGAAGTCAAGGAAAAGGGAACAACATCAGTAGAGTTAACAATTTTGGCAAAGGAAACATTCAAGGTAGAGGCAATAGTCAAGGCAAACGCAACAATCAAGGAAGTGGAAAAATTCAAGGCAGAGGATAAAGTCAAGATAGAGTCAAAGATTTCAATCAAGTTGTTTGTAGAAGGTGTAACATAGTCGGTCATTATGCTCAATATTGTCAAGCTTTTGTTGAAAGAATTCAAAATTTTCAACAACACTTGGCATAGTTTGCTAATGATCAAGAAGATGATGGCTCAGAATATGTCTTCGCTACACTTCAAAGTTCAAAATCAACAACATTACAGGTCTCCACATATCTTAAAATTGATTATGAATATGCTTGGATCTTAGATACAGGGGAAACACAACACATGTCTTTTCGACGTGACTACTTTTGGACTTTCCAACAATGCCAACTCATTTCAATCTTTCCTGTAGATGACACAAGACACGATACTTGTGTAAAAGGTATAGTAAAAATTTCTCTTCTTGGAATTGGACAAAAACTAATTTCAAATGTTTGGTATGTACCAACTTTCAAGAAGAATTTGTTGCCATTAGTCACCACTCAACAAATAGGATAGCAAGTTGTTATGGAGGATGTTATTAAACATCAATTCCATTAAAGAGAATATGAAGACAAACATGACAGGATATGAAGATGGAAAACTTATAAGGATGAATGGAATAGTCATTCCACGAAAGTCTAATTTTATAAGAGAAACAAGTACAAATATGTCACCAATAAGATTGTGGCATGTTATATATGGGAATTTAAACTTTGAAAGTCTCTCTAAACTTCAAAAGCAGGGAATGGTTAAAGGAATTGCAACTTTTAAGAAAGAAAATGCAAGATGTGAAGCTTGCGTTTACGGGAAACAAACTCTAGAGACTTTTCCAACAAGTTCATGGCGTGCAAACAGGTGTTTGCAATTTGTTCATAGTGGCATTTGTGGACCTCTACAAACTTCTCTAGGAGGTTGTAGATACTTTTTACTCTTCATTGATGATTTTAGTAGAATGAATTGGGTTTATTTTTTGAAACAAAAGTTAGAAACATTCAAAAAATTTAAGACATTTCACCAACTGGTTGAGAATGAAGTTAAGAAAAAATTAGCACTCTAACGACAAACAATGGAGGGCAATTCACTTCCAATGAATTCCTAACTTATTGCAAGGAAAATGGTATCAAGAGAAAAATTACAAATGTCTACACTCCACAACAAAATGGAGTAGCAGAGAGAATGAATCGCACCTTGTTAAGGATGGCAAGATCCATGCTAACTTTCAAAATTTTAAGTCCTTTGTATTGGGAAGAAGCAAAGCATACATTAGTCTACTTAAGGAACAAGTCTGCTACTGTTTCTTTGAATGGAATTACATCATATGGTGCATGGTTTGGCTTCAAAACTTGATTCAAACATCTTAGAGTTTTTGGTTCAGTATGTTATGCCTTAGCTCCAAAAGAAAAGTGAACTAATCTTGATTCACGAAGTTTGAAGTGTAAATTGATTGGGTATTTTTATGAAAAGAAGGGATATTGTCTTTTGTCCAATGGAAAGTTTATTGTTAACAAGGATGTTATATTTGATGAAACAGAAAGCAAGAGTGCCATAGAGATAGAAAGTCTTCTACAAAAATTGTAAACTAAGGGAGACAAAAATAAAATCAAAATGCAAAATCAAGCAAGTGCACAACATTGGTATGATATTGAATTTCCTTCATCAAAAAATGGTTCATCCAACTCACCTACTTCATCTAGACCATCTGGATATTCTGGAAGGTCATATAAATCTTCTAACAACAGTTCATCTAACAGTGACTATCCACCCCTTGAACCTTCACATGATCGAATAACATATGTTTATATCAATCCACTTTATAAAGATGGTGATTATTTAGATCCACAAGCAAGTGACCATCAACTACCTAAATGTTCTATTCAACTTTTGAATGATGTCAGGTTAGATGAACAAAACAAAATGGGATGCAAATGGATTTACATAATTAAGTATAAGCTAGATGGAGAGATTGACAAGTGGAAAGCAAGGCTTGTTTCTAAGGGTTTTTCACAACAAGAAAAAATTGACTACGAGGAAACAATTACACCTACAGCAAAATGAAACACCATCATATTATTACTTGCATTAGTAGCTCAAAAAGGATGGAAAGTACATTAATGGTTGTTAAAAGTGTCTTCCTCAATGGGGACTTGCAGGAAGAAGTATACATGACTCAAGGTAGTATATATGAATCAAGGTAGAGGAAAAATCAAAGGCAGAGGACAAAGTCAAGGTAGAGGCAAATATTTCAATCAAGTTGTTTGTAGATGTAACAGAGTTGGTCATTATGCTCAAGGTTGTTGAACTCCTATTGAAAAAATTCCAAAGTTTCAACAACACTTGGCACACTTTGTTAATGATCAAGAAGATGATGGCTCAGAATATGTCTTCACTACACTTCAAAGTTCAGAATCAACAACATTACAAGTCTCCACATATCTTAAAGTGATTAAGAAGATTCTTGGATCTTAGATATTGGGGCAACAAAACATATGACAGTCGAGATTTAACAACTAGTTGATGATTTTCCTTTGATGATAGCATTCATTGATGAATTTTCAAGAAATACATGCATATACTATTTGAATCATAAGGATGAAGCCTTCGAAACATTTAAGGAGTTCAAAGCATTGTTTGAAAATCAAATAAGAACGAAGATCAAAATATTCAGGTCTGATAATGATGGAGAATACATGTCAAATGAGTTCAATGACCTTTTCTTAAAGGAAGGTGTCAAGAAGGAAAAAATTGTTCCATATACTCCTGAACAAAATGGTATAGCTAAAAGGAAGAACAAGTCTATAGTAGAATCCACTCGAGCGATGCTCTATTCTCAAAATTTGCCTAAATTTCTTTGGTTCGAAGCTTCACATGCTATTGTATATGTTCAAAAAAGGGTGCCTCATCAAGCTTTGGAAAACAAGACTCCCAAAGAAGCATTTACAGGTGTGAAGCTCGACATTGTCATCTCCACACATTTGGATGTCTCATATATTTCTGTGTGCTAAAGGACAAAAGGAACAAATTGGATTCTATAGGAAGAAAAGGTATTTTTATTTGGTATTGTGAAAATTATAACACATTTAGAATATATATTCCTGGTCAAAGTAAGGTTTAAATTAGCACAGATGTTACATTCGATGAAGATGTCTCTCTTGGAAAAGCAAGAGACGTTCCTCCAACTCCTCCTCCTAAGAAGAAAGGTGATATGGATATCTTAGATGGCCCGTTTGTACCTGAATCTGAGACTGATATTATTGATGATCCCATGGAGCACATGGATCCCTTAGATTCTCCTCCTAGTAATCATCCTACTAGGAAGAGACCACTTTGGCTTTGTGACACTCTTCAGGACATTGATAGTCATGTGTTTGTCTGAAGAATGTTTAGATAAAGGGAAAAGCCATGCAGGTACCAGGGATATGTTGCAGCCACAAGCACTGTGATTCAAGCCGAACCTTAAACATTCAAAGAAGTCATAAAATAAAAAGTTTGGAAAGATTCCATGGCTGAGGAATATGAATCTAATATGAAGAATGATGTATGGGATGTTGTGCTGAGACCGAAGGGAAAATTTGTGGTAACTTAGAAGTGGATATTCAATATCAAGCATGGAAATGATGGTAGAATTGAAAAATACAAGGCAAGGTTCGTGGCTCGAGGATTCTCCCAAAAAGAGGAAGAATATTATGATGGTATATTTGCACCTGTGGCTCAATATACAACCATTCATTCAATAGTTTCCCTTGTCGCAAGTCATGGATGGACCCTTCATCAGATGGATGTAAAGACCGCATTCCTCCATGGCATGTTACAAGAAGAAGTATATGTTAAACAACCTCAGGGATTCAAAGTAGAGTATCAAAAAACACACGTTTGTAGATTGAAGAAGGCATCGTATGGTTTGAAGCAAGCCCCAAGAGCATGGTATGCTTGCATAGGCGGCTATTTGGTGAAGTTGGGGTTCACAAGAAGCAATTTTGATCCCAACCTCGACTTCAAGGTAGTCAAAGGTATGCCACTAATTTTGGTTTTATATGTTGACGATCTATTCCTGACAGGTAGTGAGCCTCTAATAATCAAGTGTAAGAGGGAGATATCCTCTAAATTGGAGATGAATGACCTTGGATTCATGCACTATTTTCTAGGCCTTCAGGTGTGGCAAAGGCCTGGTGAGATTTTCCATTCACAAGGAAAATATGTTGTGAAGTTTTTGGAAATATTTGGAATGACAGAATGCAACTCCCTACCCACACCTATGGAAACGAACTTCAAGAAGTTATGTGGAGAAGTTGCAGGACCCAACTTGGTGAATCCATCAGAGTATAGACAATTGATTGGGGCTCTGATGTTCCTTATGAACACTCGTCTAGACATATGCTATGCAGTGAACACGTTGAGTCAAATTCAAGACCAAGCCTCTCCATGCACATTGGACCACTGCCAAACACATTTTGAGATATTTGCATGGAATTATTCCACTTGGTCTAAGATACTCTGCCAAAGATGTTCGACCTCATATATACACCGATGTTGACTGGGCAGGAAATGTTATTGATAGGAGGATTACATCAAGATGTTGTTTTAGTCCTGGATCTACCATGATATCTTTGATGAGCAAGAAGAAAAAGTATGTAGCATTTAGTACCGTCGAGGTAGAGTATATTTCCGCTAGCATAGCCAGTTGCAAAGCAGTTTGGTTGAGGAAGCTCTTTGGAGAGATTTTTGAGCAGGTCCTAGACACTGCATTGATATATTGCGACAACAAGAGTGGGATCCATATGGCAGAGAATCATGTGTTTCGTGGCAAGTCCAAGCACATATAGATCTGATATCACTTCATTCGTGATATGGTATAGAGAGGAGTCATTCGACTCCATCACATATCGACAGATGAGAAAATTACACATATTCTCACCAAGGATTTGCTGAAAGGGAATTTATTGGTCTTCAGAGAGCATCTTGGACTAATGGATGTTACCCCTCCTAATAAGGGGCACAACTGATAGAGGACATTGATCCATAGTCTTCCCGCCTGTTTGAGCTCCCGGGGTGAGGAATTGAGATAGAAGGATCCTGGGGTTGAGGGAACTCTAGACAATAGGGTATCACCCCAATCTGTTACCCATAGGGTAGGAGTATTAGCTCACCCTATCTTGGTCTTTGCAAAGTGTGCCCCAATTGGCATCATACCCACAAGCTGCACTTGTTGGGATTATCCCCCCTGTCTGGCCAATGAGTGAGGAGGCTTGACGGTGTAGAATCCTTACCTTTGGTAAGTCGAGTATATCACCCAAGCTAGGGTTATGATGCAGGTGTTCTACCAAATGAATCTTAAGGTTCATCGTTGATAAGATCAGTGGGAAATAGGATGGGTTGAGTAGTATCTCTCCTATATCACCTATTGTTCAATATGGGTTGAGTTGTAGCTCCCCCCATAATATTTCTAGGTAGTAACCCGATGATAGATATTTCCGGGTAGTATCCCGATGACATATATTTCTAGGTAGTATCCCGATGATAGATATTTCCGGGTAGTATCCCGATGACATATATTTCTAGGTAGTATCCTAATGATAGATATTTCTGGGTAGTATCCCACTTATAGAGATTATGGGTTGTAGCTCGATGGAAAAAGGGTGGTATCTTTTTCTCCCCGTGATTATTCTTCTTTAGATTCAAGAATGTTTCAGCAAATAGAATTGATCATATTTTTACACATGATGACAAGATGACACATTAATCGATGGACAAGTTTTACATGTGGAATTCTCCCTAGTTGTGAGGGAGTGTTAAAAATATTCAGCTACGGTAAAATTCCACTTTGGACTACTTATTTTATGGAGATGACGATGGAATTGAGTTCCTCCTTTCGAGAGGACCAAAATTGACCTAAATATCACCTCATTGAGAGAAGCAAAAGTTGGTTTTTGATTTTTTGCACCCACTCATGGGTATTGGATCAGGTCGGCTTCACTCTCATGCAGGTCAGCCCCAACATCAAATGGACATTGTTGAACACCCCTAGAAGCCTATAAATACAAGTGACCTAGAAGCTCATTTAGACATCACAACATCAAGATATTCTTCTATTCTATCTGATTTGGTTCAGCACATTAGAAAAGAAAAAAGTTGTATAAAGGTCTGACGTCTCAAATCTGAAGCTCGCACAAAATTAGGGTTTCTGTTCCAGACGTTGGCACGGAACTGGGAAATTTTGTCCCTAGACGCACACATGATGTGGTTAAGATAACGTCCAGGAAGCTACAGATGCACGCATGCAAACTAGAAGGGAGTTTCCAAGGGTTTGACTACAGATGACCATCATCGAAAGTTTTCTGAATCAAGTTTTCTCTGATATATTCTACCACTGTAAACTAGTTTTTGAAGTTGTTGGGTTGTATTACTAATCATATTCAATTGGACTCATTGTAATCATTGCTAAACATTTTATGATAATCTAATAAAAGAATAATTTCAAAGGGTTTTGCCCCTAGTGGGGTTTTTCCCTGGGCTTCGACAAAAGATGGTGTCTCAAGTTGATTTGTTGATTTTCTTCTTTGCCATTGGATATATTGTCCTATCCTCAATTAATATTGATGAATGAAAAGAATAATTGTAATTCTAAATATTTCTAATTGAAGTTTGGAATTGAGCTAAGGTAATTGATACAGCATAGAACAATCTAAGAATTAACATGAAGGTATCAGAGCTAAGGTGAAGTACAAGCCCAAAAGGAGACAAGCCTTGAACCACTCGTCTTTGGAAAGTTGAAAGAATCGATCCAGTCAAATTCAAGATGACTTCTTAATTCAAGAGTGATGAGAAGTAGGGTGACTCATCTAATTTTTCTGCATGGAAAGTTAGGTTTGAGATCATAACTGATAACAATGATGTTTTGGACTAAATTCAAGGAAGGGTATCTGAGTCTCTGAACAATGCATCCACTGCTACCAAGAACAAGCAAAAGAAAGGTGAGTTGAAAGCAAAAGAAATTATAGTTGATGTTTTACAAGATAATCTACTTGCATATGTTGGAAACTTGAGAAGGTCTAAATTCCTGTATGATAAGTTAGTCAACATGTACGAGGTCAACAATTTGAATGAAATCCTCACTTTGAAAGATCAACTCAAAGACACCAAGATGAACAAAGGAGATTCCATACAATCCTACATAATGAGGATCTCTTGTATTATATATCAATTACTAAGAGTTGGAGAAGTTATGCCTGATAGGGAACTGGTGGTCGTGACTCTAAGAGGTCTCCCTCCTATTTGGGAAACATTCATCACTACTATAAGAAACACAAATGTCCTCCCTTCATTTGATGAATCTGTTGGAAAAATCACTCAAGAAGAGTCAAGGATGATAGCAAGAGGAAGGATTCAAAAGCACGAAGAAGGAGAACCCATTGCATACATCGCTCATGACAAAAAGAAGAAGAAAGGGAAATGAGGTCCATCAAATTCAAGAAAGCCTCCTCCTCTAAATTATGGTGGAAGAAATGAATATGTTAACATTGAATGCTACAATTGTAATAAGAAAGTGCATTATGCTCATGATCCAGGTGGATATTGGTGGCCACCCGCCAATTCCACTTGGACCCCCACCATTGTTTCTTTCAGTTTTTCAGTTTCCTTAATTGTAGCACAGTTTACTATTTTTAGCAGTTTTTCGGGTCCTAAACTTTTGGAGTCATTTTGAGGCCCTAAACGACGTTTTTTTGGAAATCTACTTGCCAACGATTTATTGTCGAAACTCATCTTTTCCATCGCAGTCCTCGAAGAGATCTTTCCAATGGGTTATCATGTGTGTCAAACGGAGATAATATGACCAAGTCGTGACCCCGAAAAGTTGGTTGTCCAACTCACCCCAATGGGGCCCATAAACTCTTGGTGTTACATCTCCTTGAGTTAGGGTTTTGATTGTTTAGGGTTTGCTCTTATTTTTCAATAATAAAAAGACCCTGGAGCCTCATTGTAATGTAGTTTGGAGGCATGTAGCCGCCACATCTCTTCTTAGATATAAGCTACCGTCGCCCGAGCTAGTCTTATTTCCATTTTATTTGTAAGCATATTTCAGTATTTGATATTAATGAAATGAAGTGTTATTTCTACTGCATCTTTCTATTTATGGTTATATCTGTAATTTGTTGCATTCCTATTCAAATCCAGATCAGTGGTATCAGAGTGGTTTGCTCTTTCTCTATTTTTCTTTGCATGTCCCCAACGAGGTCAGGATGTAAGGAGTTAGGGCTTGAACTGGACGAACCTTTGCAAGACCAACCTCACAAATCCCAATGGCCTCCCATGGCGGATGAAAAGAAAGACGAGGGGGTATGAGATCCTATCAAAATCTTGCTTGAGGAATCCCTTGAGTGACAAAGGAACGCGATGATGGACAACTTTGCCCAGATCTTTCAAAGGCTACCCAGGGGTGACACATCTCTACTTCCGGCAGCTACTATGGAAGCACCACACCCTTTAAGGTACAAGTTAACTTTTTCATTCCCATAATTGAGGGTTAGCTAGATGCAGACGTTGTAGATAAATGGTTAAATCTGCTAGAAGGATATTTTTCCATTCAAGATTTTTCCAGTCGAGAAAAGATCACCTTTGCACTTCTCAAAGCAGCCCCCCACATCAAGGACTGGTGGGAAACCTACTGTGAGCAGAAGGATGAAAGTACGAACTCACTATTTTCAGTGGCACCCACTTGGAGCTCATTCTGGGATGCCCTCAAGGAGCAGTACTACCCTGTTAGGAGCTATGAGGATAAATATATAAAGTGGACAATGTTGCGACAGGGAAGGGACCAAGATGTGCCAGAGTTTACCAATGTTTTTCATACCCTTCGCATGAAGTTGGGTATCAAGGATTCTGAGAAGCATTTGGTTCTCATGTACCTCGATTGCATGCATAGGTACATCTAGGATGAGTTGGAATTCCTGGACATCTCCTCATTTGGCATGGCATATTGATATGCGTCAAAATTGAGCAAAAGTTTAAACAGAAGAAGCGAGACTTTGGATCTGTGAATCTGAAGCAAGGGAAAGGTGCCCCAAAACCACAGAACAAATGAAAAAGCCAAGGCGGGGTTATCGAGGATAACCCACTAAATCTGCAAGAAAATAACAATGTCACGAAGCCGAAGAACACGGGAAAGTGGTGTGAGTTCCATAAGAGCTCTACTCACAACAAAAGTGAGTGTTGGGCCAAGAAATCATTGGTGGCTGAACTAAAGGCTTCGGAATCAGATGTATGTTATGACTCTGAGTCAAAACCTGACAAGGAGAATGACAAAGGGAAGCAGATTATCAATGCAGAGCCCAATGCCACCATTGCCACCACAAAGATCCAGAAGGAGGAACTCGAAGATCCAGAGGAGGAAGAGTGCCTCTTCCACTCCCAGATGTAGGTAAAGGGTTCCCCGCTAAAGTTCATTGTCAACAGCAGGAGCCAAAAGAACATCATTTCAACATAGGTCATGAAGCAGCTGATCTTACTGACCACAACACATCCACAATTGTACACCATCGGGTGGCTTCACCAAGGACAAGATCTTCGCTTGAGCCAGCAATGTCTCCTTCCATACAACATCAAGCCCTTCATGGATGAGGTATTATGTGACATTACTCCCCTTGATTCTCGTGATGTATTATTAGGCCAACCATACTTATGGAAGTGACATGTTTTGTATGAGTCAAGGCCTCGTGTTGTTATTGTTACTTTGGGAAAGAAGTTGTACAGGATACCGGAGGTAGCACCGCCTACCACCATCTCTTTGGTTACTGCAAAACAATGCAGTAAGCTCATTTCCAAAACCGAGAAATTTGTTTTCCTGATGATACGCCCTCAGGGAAAGAAGATGATGGTGGCCATGACCTCCAAACTGGGCCCCTCTGCATGGCAACAACAGATGGACAAGGTCATGGAGGAGTACGAGGACATCTTCACCTCCCCCATAGGGGTGCCTCTGCACTGTCAAGTCAAGCACTCCATCAATCTGACCTCAAGTGCGCCACTGCCCAATGGACCAATCTATCGGTGCTCTGTTGTGGAGAACGATGAAATCAAGAGGTAGATTCAGAGTTGCTACAAAAAGGTCACATCTGTCCGAGTTCATTGCCCTGTGGGAGCCTGATCACGTTGGTACATAAGAAGGATGGAACTTGGAGACTCTGTATTGACTACCGAGCGCTGAACAAGATCACTTTCTGGAATAAGTACCCGATCCCATGGATTGATGACCTTCTGGATCAACTAAAGGGGGGGAAATATTTCAGCAAGATCAACCTGAAGTCCTACTATCAGTAGGTACCAATCAAACCCTCCAATGTGTGGAAGACTGATTTCAAAGCCAAGGAGGGCCTTTTCAAATGGTTGGTTATGCCTTTTGGGTTGACGAATGCTCCTGAAACCTTCATGAGGCTAATGGATGACATCTTGTAGCCATTCACCAACTCATTTGTGGTGGTATACTTGGATGACATCCTGATCTTTAGTCAGAGTTGGGAAGAGCACCTCCACCACATCCAACAGGTTCTCCAAACACTGCGGAAACACAAGCTGTGTGCAAATTTGGAGAAATGCACTTTTGGCATGACCCAAGTTCAGTGTGTGGGATACATTATTGATGAACGAGCGGTGCACGTGGATCCATCCAAGATCCAAGTCATTCGGGATTGGCCAGCCCCAACCACTCTGACATAGCTCTGTATCTTTCTGGGTCTTGCCAATTTCCATCGCAGGTTCGTGTTGGGATTCTCTCATATCACTTGGCCCTTGAGTCAAGTCACTAAGGGAGGAGTGAAAGAAAAATTCTTTTGGTCTGAATCTCAAAATAATGCATTCGCAGAGTTGAAACATCGCTCTGCTCTACACCAGTGCTCACTTTACCAGACTTGCAACAACCATTTGAGATCGAGACAGATGCCTCTGACTATGTTATTAGGGCAGTCCTTACTCAACAGGGTCATCCAATGGCATATCACAATGAGACACTTTCAGACACAGTCCAGAAGTATCCCACTTATGACAAAGAGATGTATTCCATTGTGCAGGCTTGTCGATAATGGAATCATTACATTTTGGGGAAGGAAACGGTCATCCACACAGACCACTAACAACCTGTAGTTCATACAGATGCAAGGGAAGTTGCAGAATGATCGTCATCAAAAGTGGTCCACATACCTACAGCAGTTCCATTTGAATATCAAGTATAAGAAGGATAGCACCAATAATGTTGCAGACTGCCTCAACCAACCACCGATCATGGCGTTAACCACCATGCTCAATTCTTGTGGGAACGAGACTTTTGATTGGGCACTTCTCTACAAAAGCGACCCAGAGTTCGGCCACACATACTAGAGGCTCTTGGAGGGTCATCAAGTTCCATATTTTCACCACCAGGATGCCCTACTATGCCACCTGGGACATCTTTGTGTTCCTTCAAGCGAGGAAGCCCAGATGATTTTGGAAGCGCACTACAGTCGGGCCACTGGGCATTTCAGGGTTGAGAAAACAGTGGTAGTACTACAGAAGTATTTCTACTGGCCGAATCTTCGACAGGGTGTCAGAAAGTACATCAAATCCCGCACTGCATGCACCATTGCCAAACCGAAAATCAAGAAGCAAGGCCTCTAGACGCTGTTTCCTACCCCTAGTCGACCTTGGGAATCCATCTCCATGGATTACATGTCGGGCCTTCCTTCTACTAAGCATGGAAACGACTATGTTTTTGTGGTCATCGACAAATTCTCAAATATGGCCATTCTGGTGGCCTACAAGAAGAATATCATAGCAAAATCCATTGCTAAACTCTTCTTTAAACGAGTGTGGGTACACTTTGGGATCCCACAGTCTATCATCTTAGATTTGGACAGCAGGTTCCTTAGTACATTTTGGTCTAGTCTCTAGTCAATGCTAGACACCAAGCTCACTAAGTCCACAGCTTTACATCCCCAAACTAATGGCTAGACAGAGGTCATCAACAGGATGATCATACACATTCTGCACATGTACAACTCAAGGCATCCATGCACATGGGATGAGAACCTTCCTTATGTCCAGCACAATTATAACCGGGCTCTCCACAGCTCGATTTGCCACATCTCTTTTCAAGTGGGCTTGGGATTCTAGCCACTATGTCCCATTGATGTGGCCATACCATTTGTAACTACTCAAGCAGATTTGGCTCATGTCGAGTCGGAAGCCAATAAGGAAAACAACTTCATTGAGCACATCCAACATATCTACCAGTAGGTCCATGACATTCTGGAGAAATCAAATGCCAAGTACAAGCAGCGACATGATCAACATCGGGTGCCACACAAGTTCGGGTGGACGACAAAGTCTGGTTGCATTTGTAGAAGGAACGCCTTACCGGAGCCTATCGTAAACTCAGACCACTCTGATATGGTCCTTACACAATTACCAATGTTGTGGGTAACAATGCATTTGAGCTCAGCATTCCCACATTCCTTGGCTTGCACCTAGTGTTCAATGTGGACCGCCTTCGACCATACTTCCCACCATTGTTGGACGCATCAGACATCGTAGAACAACTCACACCTACATAGTTAAATCTAGATTGCATGGAGAAAGCCACAACCGATCAGATCATGGACACGTAGATCAAGAACAGTCGCCAGCAAAAGATCCAACTGTATCAAGTTGTCAAAGCATGCCAACTCCTTCACCAAGGCAAGTGGCTCACCAGGGACCAAGTTCAGCAGAAGTTTCCTCATCTCATGGAGGAACTCAACGCAATGGGGACCATTGCTTCCTAAGGGGGGAGGAATGATCTAGGTAGATATTGGTGACCACCTACCAATTCCACTTGGACCCCCACCATTGTTTCTTTCAATTTTTCAGTTTCCTTAATTTTAGCACAGTTTACTATTTTTAGCAGTTTTTTGGGTCCTAAACTTCCGGCGCCATTTTGAGGCCCTAAACGACGTTTTTTTGGAAATCTACCGCACAATGAATTTTTGTTTAAAATTGTGTTTTCCATTGTATTACTTGAAGAGATCTTTCCAATGGGTTATCATGCGCATCAAACGGAGATAATATGACCAAGTCGCGACCCCAGGAAGTTGGTTGTCCAACTCACCCCAACGGGGCCCATAAACTCTTGGTGTTTCATCTCCTCGTGTTAGGGTTTTGGTTGTTAATGGTTTTCTCTTATTGTTAAATAATAAAAAGGCCTTGGAGCCTCATTGTAACATAGTTTAGAGACATGTAGCCACCACATCTCTTCTTAGAGATAAGCTACCATCGCCCGAACTAGTCTTATTTTCATTTTGTTTGTAAGCATATTTCAGTATTTGATATAAATGAAATGAAGTGTTGTTTCTACTACATCTTTTTATTTATGGTTATATCTATAATTAGTTGCATTCCTATTTAAATCCGGATCAGCTCGAGATTTCCCCGAGAAGAAAAATGGACCATATTATAATACTAGAAGCAACAACAACCAGTTCAATGATCAAAGATGGAGAGATGAATGAAGGAATGACCTCAATGGAAGAAATAATAGAATAATAAAAGACACTCCAAGTGACCATGAAGAAGATCGTTGTCCACAAAAGAAGTCAAAATTCTCCAAGTATGAAAGTAATGTTGTGAATCAATCTGAATATATTTTTCTTTCCGCTCTTACTAGTTCATCTCCTCTGAATTCGTGGGATAGTTGCTTGGTTGATAGTAGGGCCACTCATCACTTCTTTGGTTACAAAGAAGTTCTCTCTAACTTGGTAGAGAGAGTCAAATTTGAAAATCATTCATAGAGACAACTCCACTCATCCCATTAAAGGTTTTGGATCTGTCAAATTTCATTTGAATTCTGTGGAATATATTGTACTAGATGATGTAATGTATGTGCATAGGTCAAAGAATAATTTGGTATCAATATCCGCTATGGAAGAAAAAGGGATGAGGGTTATTTTCATTAAAGGAAAGGTTCTTACTTGCCCTATTGGATCACTTATGAGAGATGCATTCACTTTGGGAACACAATATGAAGGACTCTACAAGGTCACTGGAAGACCACTACTAGAATTGGTTCATAATACAAATAATCTAAGTGAATTATGGCACCGAAGGTTAGCTCATCTTCATTATGATTCTCTTCCAAAATTGGAGAATTTGGTCTTATGGATTCCAAAGGTTCAAGCTCAACATGATGGAGTATGTCCGAGATGTGCTAGTGTAAAAATGACAAGGGGACCATTCCCCTCTAATGAAAACAAGGCCACTGACATCCTCCATCTCATTCATTCTTGACATATGTGGACCGATGTCAATGACATCTATTAGTGTATATCTCTACAACATCACATTCATTAATGAATTTTCAAGAAATACATGGATATATTATTTGAAGCATAAGGATGAAGCCATTGAAACATTTAAGGAGTTCAAAGAATTGGTTGAAAATCAAACAGGGAAGAATATCAAAATATTCAGGTCCAATAATGGTGGAGAATACATGTCAAATTAATTCATTGACTTTTTCAAAAAGGAAGGTGTCAAGAAGGAAACAATTGTGCCATATACTCCCGAAAAAAATGGTCTAGCTGAAAGGAAGAACATGTCTATAGTAGAAGCCACTCGAGCGATGCTCCATGATCAAAAGTTCCCTAAATCTCTTTGGGCTGAAGCTTCACATGTTGTCCTATATGTTCAAAATAGGTTTCCTCGTCAAGATTTAGAAAACAAGACGCCTAAAGAAGAATTTATAGGTGTGACACTTGACATTAGTCATCTCCGCATATTTGGATGTCCCGTATATTTCCATGTGTTAGAGGACAAAAGGAACAAATTGGAAGTTATAGGAAGAAAAGGTACTTTTGTTGGGTATTGTGAAAATTCTAAAGCATTTAGAATATATATTCCTGGTCAAAGGAAGGCTGAAATTAGTAGGGAGCTTACATTTGCTGAAGATGTTGCTCTTGGAAAAGCAAGAGACCTTCCTTTTTCTCCTCCTCCCGAGAAGAATGGTGATATGGATATCTTGGATGTCCCGTCTGTGCCCAAATCTGAGACTAATATTGTTGATGATCCCATGGAGCCCATGGATCCCTTAGATTCTCCTCCTAGTAATCCTCCTACTAGGAAGAGACCACTTTGGCTCTGTGACACTCTTCAGGATGCTGATAATCATGTGCCAATCTGAAGGTCGTTTAGAGAAAGGAAAAATCCATGCAGGTACTAGGGATATGTTGTAGCCATGAGCACTATCATTCAAGCTAAACCTTCCACATTCGAAGAAGCCATAAAATAACAAGTTTGGAAATATGTTATAGCCGAGGAATATGAATCTATTATGAAGAATGATGTATGGGATGTTGTGCCAAGACTGAAGGGGAAATTCATGCTAACTTCAAAGTGGATATTCAAGATCAAGCATGGAGTTCATGATAGCATTGAAAAATACAATGCAAGGTTCATGGATCGAGGATTCTCCCATAAAGATCGAGTGTAAGAGGGAGCTATCCTATGAATTTGAGATGAAGGACCTTGGACTCCTGCAATATTTTCTAGGCCTTGAGAAGTGGCAAAGGCTCGATGAGATTTTCCTTTCACAAGGAAAATATGTTATGAAGTTGTTGGAAATATTTGGAATGACAAAATGAAATTCCCTACCCACACCGATGGAAATGAACTTCAAGAAGTTATGTGGAGAAGTTGTAGGACCTGACTTGGTGAATCCATCAGAGTATAGATTGTTGATTAGGGCTATGATGTTCCTTGTGAACACCCATATGGACATATGCTATATAGTGAGCATGTTGAGTCAATTCATAACCGAGCCTTGCCATTCACACTAGATTGTTGCCAAAAACATTTTGAGATATTTGCAAGGAACGATTACACTTTGTATAAGATACTCTGTCGAAGATTTTCGAATTCATGAATACACTGATGCTGACTGGGTGGGAAATTTTATCGACATGAAGAGTATGTCAAGATGTATTTTTAGTCTTGGATCTACCATGAGATCTTGGATGAGTAGGAAGAAGAAGTCTGTAGCATTGAGTATCATCGAGGTAGAGTATATTGTCACCAGCATGGCCAGTCGTGAAGCAGTTTGGTTGAGGAAGCTCTTTGGAAAGCTATTTGACCATGTCCTTGACACTACAGTGATATATTGCGATAATAAGAGTGGGATTCATCTCGCATAGAATCTTATGTTTCATGACAAGTCCAAGCACATAGAGATTCGATATCACTTCCTTTGTGATATGGTACAAATAGGAGTCGTTCGAATCCATCACATATCGACATATGAGCAGATTACAGATATTCTAACCAAGGCTTTTCTAAAAGGGAATTTCTTGGTCTTCAGAGAGAAGCTTGGACTGATGGATGTGACCCATCCTAATAAGGGAAAAAACTGATTGAGGACATTGAGCCATATTCTTCCCTCCTATCTGTGCTCCCAAGGTGATGAATTAAGATAGAGGGATCCTGGGGTTGAGGGAACTATGGACAATAGGGTATCACCCCTATCTGTTACCCATAGGGTTTGACTAGTAGTTCACCCTATCTTGGTATTTGCAGAGTATACCCTAGTAGGCATCATACCCACAAGCTAGGCTTGTTGGGATTATCCCTACCCATCTAGCCAATGGGTGAGGAGGCTTGGGGGCATGAGATCCTTACCTTTGGTAAGTCTGATATCTCACCAAAGCTAGGATTATGATGCATGTGTTCTACCACATAACTCTTAAGGGTCATCGTTGGGAAGATTAGTAGGCAATAGGATGGGTTGAGTAGTAACTCTTCTACATCACCTATTGCTCGATATGGGGTTAGTAGTAGCTCCTCCCATGATATTTTTGGGTAGTAACTCAATGACATATATTTCCGAGTAGTATTATGATGACATATATTTATGAGTAGTGGCCTGATGAAAGATATTTCCGGGTAGTAGCTCGATGACAAATATTTTGGGGCAGTAACCCGCTGATAGAGATTTTGAGTTATAGCTCGATGGACAAAGGGTGGTAGATTTTTCTCCCTGTGATTCTTCTTATTTATATTCAAGAATTTTTCAGTAGATAGATTTGATCATATATGTACACATGATGACAGGATGACACATTGATCGATGGATATGTTTTACAAGTGGAATTCCCCCTAGTTGAGAGGGAGTGTTAAAATATGCAACTATGGTCAAATTACACTTCGGAAAACTCATTTGATGGAGATGATGATGGAATTGAGTTCCTCTTTTTGAGAGGACCAAAATCAACGTGAATATCACCTCGTTTGGACAAGAATAATTTGGTTTTTTATTTTTTGCACCCAATCATGGATATTGGATCAGGTCGGCTTCACTCTCATGCAGGTCAGCCTCAACATCAAATGGACATTGTTGAACACCCCTAGAAGCCTATAAACACAAGTGACCTAGAATTTCATTTGGACAACACAACATCAACCATCTTCTTCTCTTCTATTTGATTTGGTTCGGCATAATGGCGAAGAAAAAGGTCGTATGAAGGTCTGAAGTCTCAAATCTAAAGCTCGCACAAAATTAGGTTTTTGTTATGGACGCTAGCATAGAACTGGTAAATTTCATACTTGGACGCTGGCATGTTATGGTCAAGACATCATCCAAGAAGCTACAGACGCACACACATTAACTTGAAGGGAGCGTCCATGGGTTTGACTACAGATGACCATCATTCAAAGTTTTATGAAGATGTCTAAAGTCTGAATCAAGTTGCCTCTAATATATTCTTCCACTATAAACTAGTTTCTGAAGTTGTTGGTTTGTATTACTAATCATATTGTATTGGGCTCATTGTACTATCTGTTGAACATTTTTTGACAATTTAATAAAAGAAGAATTTCAAAGGGTTTCCCCCCTGGTGGGGTTTTTCCCTGATCTTTGACCAAATCTGGTGTCTCTTGTCGATGTGTTGATTGTCTTCTTTGTCATTGCATATATTATTCTATCTTTAATTATTGTTTACGAATGGAAAGACTAATTGTAATTTTAATTATTACTAATTCAATTTTGGAATTGAGCTAAAGTTATTGATACATCATAAAACAATCTAGAAATTAACAAAGTTGAATTAGGTCTAGTGTTGAGCTCTATAAGCTCACGCATAGAATGGATTCTGCTCCAAAAAAAGGGGGAATAAACTCCAAAATAATAGAAATTTTATTAAAAAATTAATGTCTATATCTAAAAATCTGAAATTAAAAGAGTTCTAAAAATTCTTTTCCTTAATAAAAGTTGAACAATTTTCATACCAATCAATAGCTGACCAATTCAATGGAGTTTTTCAAAAGCCTGCAAAGATGGAATCTCCTTCTTCACACCATCTGCATCATTGAATGCTTTGATACCACAGTAACAGTACAAGTGTCGTCAGACACACAAATTTTATTAATAAGGAAAAAAAATTACATAAAACTTGCAAGAGCTTACACACGATCACTCAACACTCTTGCAAGTTGAGAGAAACAAGTTATAAATAATCTTGTGTCGTAAACTAATTTTGTTATGGATCACTTATTTGATTTACAAGTGTTCATTTACATTTAATGAACTTGTAACAACACTCCTAACTATTTTCCTCAGTTAGTTTGTAAGAAACAACACCTTTTTAGATGTCATATCTCTTATAACAAATAGATATTCTAAGAAGACTCTAAAACTCTGAATAACTAATTAAATATTCTAACAAAACTCTACGTAGTTAAATATTAATTTATGTACTTTGGATCATACATCTAACATTGATGAGTATTGTGTGGAAAAAATGTGGAAAAAGGTCAAGTTAATAATAATGCACTAGAATAGTTACTTGAAATTGCAATAAATGCATGACATATGAATAATTTTATTACTTTGCAAGAGATAGATAATGGCATAATTTGCAATGTTTGAATGGGTTCTAGGGATTGATGATGCATTTGATGGCTTATAAAAAAATATTTTGCTACAAATCTTCCAAATGCGTGACTAGAGATTGATATTATTGGAGATTGGGCATATAACCCTATTGCATATGAACATAACCTTAATGTAGAGGAAGTACTCAGTTGTTCTTGAGTCATCTCATCTCCAATCAATGAGTATAACACTATGATATTATGCAATATGGAATTTCTAACATTTTTCACATCCACAAAAGAGAAATGTTCATCTTCATGAGCATGCAAAACATCTCCTCAGATATCGTTACAATAAGTTTGAAAGGAACTTGTGCATCAGATGCTTTTTACTTAATATCATCACAATACATCATGCTCAGGCTTCCTCTGAAAGTTTTGTAAAGAATAATATGATAGATCTACCAACAACAATGAAGGAGTTACAAGAACATTTACAGAATCTTCTAGATTCACAAGTTGGGGAAATATAATGTGTTGTGGAACTCGACTAAGATGCACATGTGCATATTAGAATAAGTGTCATTCTGATTTATCTAACTTGGTTCAACAAATTGAGTGTCCTACAATATTCTTTACATTATGTGAAGCAACACATGCAATGGCAAAATTTATATAAATTAAAGTCAGGCAGATATCCTTGCAAATCTAGAAGAAGCAGGGAAATGGATATGTCAAAACATAATTGATAATCCTCAATATTGTAACACATAATATGCACTTAAAACATACAAATCATGTTTTCAGATGAAATTTTTGAATGTTTTCATCAAGTTATTTGTGTTGCTATGAGTGAAAGCAAAGTGGATCTCCACATGTGCATACATTTATATGGTTAAAAAATCCTCTTAGCATGGACACATTAAACTAATATGATCCTACACAAGTTATATTTGCAAAAGAATATTTTGATGGGTGTCTACATGCAATAATCCACGTGATTGATATCAAAGAAATATTCAAGTTAGATTTAATGTTGATAATCACCCTTGCTTAAAGAACACATAACAAATGTTTCAATATAATCGTGTTATTGATTATGAATAACTTCTTAATTCTCTTGAGTGTCACATCACATGCAATGAGAAATATTACCTCCTAAAGAAATCAAGATCTATGTGATGAGTCGGAAATTTATGTTGATGAGAATGTCAAGAAAATAGGTATGAACAAAGACAAAATAATTATAGATTGAATTGATACAATCACGGAACATCAATGATGTGGAGGGATAATATGGATTGGAAACGTGTTCTTTCAAAACATGTCATTATTAACTACATAGAAAAATATTTTGTAAAATATAAAAAAGGATCAAAAACATTTCATGATATGTTGATGATTGTCTCTTCCATTCAAAATCCAAATGAACCAGTAGCATGTGCATTCAGAGACTATTTTGTGAAAAAAAATTACAAGGATATAGGTGCACAAAATACATGTCATTTGATTCTAGAGCTCCCACTTTCTAAATGTAGCCATCAATTTGTGGTTCTAAATGTTGATATGAAGGTTTTCAAACAAGTAAAAGTTGAGACATACAAGGTTGACAATGATAATTCCCTTATTGATGCATTGCCAAGATACCTTCCCATATTGAGCACTTTGCATTCATAGATGTTGATCATGGTTCGACATAGGGATAAGTGGTTAGCACAGAATAATTCATCTATTGTATGTGTCTTTCCTCGATTTAACTTAGTTCCTAATGAAGAAGAAGAATTTTTTTTATTTTTCTTTTTTCATCCCAGTTAATATTATCCAAGACCTTTTGTGATTTCCGCAATGATATGGGCAATACAACTAAGAAGATAGTGCATAATTTGGAAAACTTTTGATACAAACCATTACATATTGATCACATTAAGTTTCCTTTAATTGATCTAATTAAATCAAATGGAGAAAAGGAAGTTTGAAATACACTTGTATATTATAGGGAGAATGAATGGTAGATCATTTGTGGATTGTATAAGAATAAAATTAAAAATTAAAAATAGTATGAGATGTTTGGACACAAAAATTGTGATGTTATGCATAATTTGAACACTTCCAATCATGCTATTAATTTCATTCACACTAACCATCATGCAAATGCTTGTTCCTCTGAAAGTGTAGGGGTTAAGCAAAGAAGAGAATTTGGTATTATCCTTCACCACTATAGATTAGGGTTTGATCCACTACGTATGATAATCCAAGGAAATGTAGGTATAGGAAAATCTTAATTGATTAGAGCTATTAAAAATTTTGTTGAAATAGAATCCCTTCCAAAGAAGATTTCATTACTTATTTTAGCTCCTACAAGGGTTACAACTTTTAACATCTCTACAGCAAAAATTCATTCTACACTTCAATTACCAATCCAAGGAATAACAATTTTGTAAGGATCACGTCTAATTACCTTATAGGAAGAGATGTGTCATTTGAAATATATCCTAATAGATGAAATTAGTTTCATTGGAAGAGATATTTTATAAAATATTAATTTGAGACTTCAACATACTTTCCCAAAAAATGATAACATTTATTTTTGTGGGAGATAAATTATATTGGTTGGTGGTTTGGGATAGTTTTCATCTATTATGTATAAACCTATATATGCATCTAAAGATATTGCAAAAATATTATGGAACTCATTCAAACAGGGTGTGACCCTTCATGATGTCTTTCAACAAGATGGATAGAGCAATGAGAAAAAATAAGTTCATCTTTTGTTAATGAATGTACGAGATACAATACCAGCTTTGGAAGACTAGAAAATTTGTATTATTCATATAAAACATAGCTACATGGTTCCACAAAAGAGTCCTTATATAAGGAAATGCATTTTTTTGTGACAAATGATGTGGTGCAAATTCATAATAAGCTTTGTTTAAGAAATCTAAATTATCCTATTACAGTGAGTGTTGTTGCAAAAGGAAAAAATAGCTACATGGAAATAGATGAGAAATAAATGGAGCTTGAGTCACTTATTGCAGTTGGACCTCAAGTGATGCTTACATCCAACATATGGACTGATGCAAGACTCATAAATGGTGATCTTAGAGTTGTAGAAAAAGGTGTGTATGCCCCTATAATTTTACCGCCAAAACCACCCCCATATGTTTTAGTAAGATTTAATAATTATATGGGAGAACCATGGGATGAATCATCCCTACAGATAGTTCGAATTACACCTATTGAAATGTGTAATATAAAACAAATTCCTGTGAAACTTACTTGGGGCTTAACAATTCATAAGTCACAATGATTAACTTTGGAGAGTACTATTATTAATATTGGAAAGCAAGAGACAAGGTGTGACATTACTACAATATCTCGATTTAAGGATTTGAATTGTCTGTTATTTCGAACTGGATATCCCAAGTTATGGATTTGAATGGTTTATGATTTCAACCTGAATATCTCAAGTTAAGGATTTAAATGGTCTATGATTTCAACCTAAATCTACATTTGAATATCCACCAAATACAAAAGGCTTAGTCTTTTTGTAGAGAAGAGCAAAATATTTTATATCTTGGATATATCTACGAACCCTTTTTGATAAATTACAATGGCTTTCCCTTGGTTCATGCATAAATCATGAGAGAATATTAATACCATAAGATAAGTTTGGACAAGTGGTTATCAGATAGATCAAGCTACCAATAAATTGTCTGTAAGTAGTATTTTTTATGAACTCCCACCCTTCAAAATTTGTAAGTTTTAAGTTTTGCTCCATTGAAGTGAGAATAGATTTGAAATATTGCATTCTAATTTTTTAATAATTTCTTATGCATATTTTTTTTACTAATGAAAATGTTGTTTGGATGTTGGAATACTTCAACTCCAAGATAGTAGTGAAATAGTCCCAGATTCATCTTGAATCTAGCATGTAATTCCTTCTTTAGTTGCACAATATGATCATTATTGTTTCCAGTAATGATTAAGTCATCCACAAATGAACTCCCACCCTTCAAATTTTGAAAGTTTTAAGTTTTGCTCCATTGAAGTGAGAATAGATCTGCAATATTGCATTCTAAATTTTTTAAGAATTTCTTATGCATATTTTTTTTTACTAATGAAAATGTTGTTTGGATGTTGGAATACTTCAACTCCAAGATAGTAGTGAAATAGTCCTAGATCAGTAATCTTGAATCTAGCCTCTAATTCCTTCTCTAGCTGCACAATATGATCATTATTGTTTCCAATAATGATTAATTCATCCACATAAATAACTAAAATCACCATATTTTTACCCTGTTGGCACACACATAAGGTATCATCTAATTCATTGCGCTTAAATCGAACCTTGCAAAGATACTCATCCATTTTTTCATGCCAAGCCTATGGAGCTTGTTTCAACCCATGTAAATCCTTGATTAATTTGAAAACTTTGTGTTTGTATCCTTCGAGTTCAAAACCAAGAGGTTGAGTCATATAAACTTCTTGCAAATCTTCATTGAGGAAGGCACTTTTGAGATCCATCTTATGTACTTTCCAACCTTTTTGAGCTGATAATGCAAGCATCAATCTGACGGTGTTGCATTTTTCATAGTCGCAAATATTTCCTCATATTCTTTTCCTTATTTTTGTGCAAAACCCTTGGCAACAAGTCTTGCTTTATATTTTTCTATTTCTCCATCTAACTTATACTTGCTTCAATAAACCCATCGACATCTAATGGGTTTCACATTTTCAAGACAATCAATATTTTCCATGTATCATTTTCGATCACTGACTTATATTCTTCAACCATTATTTTTTTCCATTCTACATGTTTTATTGCCTCTTTGAATGTGGAGGGCTCAGTAAATGCCTTTGTTAATATGGAAAAAAAATGCCTTTTGTGACTTTTTTCTCCTGTTTTGTACTATTCATTTGACCTAACATCCTTCAAAACTTGAAAGAATAATTTAGGTAGTTGATGTTGACTTGTTTTTGGATCTGAATGATCACCATCATTATAAATTGGTAAATCCAAGTTGGTAAATTTGTTTTCCAAGTATGACAAACTAGAAGGCTCCAAGAACTATAAAACATGGAAAGTACTTTGATCTATAATGAAAGTTAGAAATATGTGTGTGATGGCATTGTTAAACCAAAAAAACCTATTTATGCAAACTCACTAGCCAAGTGGGAGATTAAATATGCAAAGGCATTAGCTTTAATTAAATCTTTTATAAATGATGAAATGTATATTCTTATAGAAAATCCTTTTGATGCATGATCTACTAGGAAAACATTTAAATATCTATTTGATACACAACCAAAGAAAAAGAGAGTTTTTCTTTGATTAAAGCTACTTCAATTGAAATTTACAGAAGGGTGAGACATACTTGAGTACATTTCCAAACTAAATAACATCAAGAAAGAAATATTAAAGGTTAGATTTCAAGTTGTAGAAGATAACTTCATGACTACTATTTTGATTGCTATTTTTCCTTCTTCATATACACATTACATGTACACTTCACAGTTGATTGGAGAGATGAGAAATCAATATTTGATGAGTTAAGTGAAATGTTGGCTCAACATGATAAAATGTTTGGAAAGAAGAAATGGGTTGGAGAAGATGTCTTTTTTTACAAGAGCGAGAAATAGTAAATCTTCAACTAAAAGGTATAGAGGAAGAGGAACTCAAATGAATAACAAGGAGTGCAAAAATAAAGGAACATACAGAGGACAAGGTCATAGTCGCAATCAAGGCAGAGGACAACGTCAAGGAAGAGGAAAAAATCCTAGCAAAGGAAAAAATCAAAGCAAACGACAAGGTCATGGCAGAGGAAAAGATTTCAATTAGTTGTTTGTAAACAATGCAACAAATTTGGTCATTATGCTGAAAATTATCGATATTCTATTGGAAAAATTTTAAAGTTTTAACAACATTTGACACAATTTGCTAATGATCAAGATTATTATGCTTCAAAATATGTCTCTACTACACTTCAAATTTCATAATCAACATCCTTACAAGTCTCCACATATTTTCTTAAAAGTGATTATGAAGATGCTTGGATCTTAGATAAAGGAGATACACAACATATGAATTTCGATGTGACTATTTTTGGACACTTCCACAGTATCAACTAAATTCAATCTTTCTAACTAATGATATGACACATACTCCTTATGGAAAAGGTACAATAAAGGTTTCTCTTCCTATAATTGGTGAAAAAATAATTTCAAATGTTTGATATGCACCAACATTCAAGAAAAATATGTTGTCAATAGTCACAATTCGCCAAGGACCTCAATTCATTATGGAAGATGGCTTAGTAAAAATAAATTCCATCAAACAAAATTTGAAGACAGACATGACTGCATATGAATATGGAAAAATATTAGGGATGAAAAGGACAGTCATTCCACATAAGAATGATTTTACAAAAGTAGTAAGTTCATATATTTCACCTATAAGGTTGTGGCATATTGGATACAGTCGTTTAAAATTTGAAAGTTTCTTTCAACTTCAAAATCAAGGAATGGTCAGAGGAATTTCAACTTTTAAGTAATAAAATGCAAGCTGTGAATCTTGCATTATGTGAAACAAACTCGAGATAGTTTTCCAACCATTCCATGGCATGCAAATAGGTGTTTGCAATAGGTTCACGATAACATTTGTGGACCTATAAAAGATTCTCTACAAGGTTGTAAATATATTTTAATTTTCATTAATGATTTTAGCAGAATGACTTGGGTTTATTTTTTGAAAGAAGAGTAAAAGACCTTTCAAAAGTTCAAGACTTTTTTCCAACTAGTTGAGAATGAAGTTAAAGAAAAAAATTCGCACTCTTAAGATAGATAATGGCAAGGAATTCACTTTCAGTGAATTCTAAAATTATTGCAGGGACAATGGTATCAAAAGACAATTTAAAAATGTATACACTCCACATCATAATGGAGTAGAAAAAATAATGAATCACACATTGTTAAGGATGGCAAGATATGTGTTAACTTTCAAAAATTTGAGTCCTTTATACCGGGAAAAAGCAATGTGTACTACAATCTACTTAAGGAACATATCTCTCACTACTTCTTTGGATAGAATTACACCATATGAAGCATGGTTTGGATTCAAACATTGAGTCAAACTTCTTAGAGATTTTGGTTCAGTATGTTATGCCTTAGTTCTAAAAGAAAAGTGAAATAATCTCGATTCATGAAGTTTGAAGTATATATTGGTTGGATATTCTGATGAAAAGAAGGGATATTGTCTTATGTCCAATGAAAAGTTTATTTTCGGTCAAGTTGTTATATTTTATGAAACAAGGAGAAACAGTGCCACAAATATATAAATTCTTCTACAAAAATTGGAAACTCGGGGTGATAAAATGAAACGCAGAATGGAAAATCAACCAAGTACATAACATTTGTTGGACAGTTGGAATCGTGTGCATGGCTAGCGGCATAGAGAAGGCATCTACAAGTGTGTTAGCATTGATGTTAACAGTCAATGTGTGGAGATATGTTGGGCAGATGGTAGACATAACAATTGGAAAGAGTGTTGGCATTGATGTCAATCAGACAAGCTTGGTTGCTTGTTGCAGAAGATGCTGGTAGTGATGGCTTAGGAGGAATCTCTTGGTAGCTAAACACTTCATGTAGAGAATCATCATAGTAGCAGGATTATTGGAGAACCCTTCAAATTATGATTACAGTGATGGTCCAGGATGGAATTCCATGGTTGTTGTAGGCCTCATGCTAAGGACACATTGTGGATGTGATTCCTAGCTATCCGAAGAGTTCAGGAGCAGAATATTGGTAGTGAGTTTGGAGCCATATTTTGAGGAATCAGATGGGCTCAATGGATAATCAGACCCCTTCCATTGGAAATTTCTCTAGAAGAGATTTCCAACGATATGCGGAAGTCCAGAAATGGACTTGTGGGTCAAAAGTTATGACTTGTTGAAGTTCACGGTGTTAAAGCCTTATTGAGGGAAGAATCTTGCATATCGCAAGTCCCGCAAATCATAGGTGCAGCAAAATTGGAGGCCAAGCCATATCAGTAATTAGAAATTGGATGGCAATGAAATCAGAGATCGGAGATCCTACATATCAAAAGTTCCACCGATATCAGTGATCCTACATATCAGAGGTCTCGGTGAATCGCAATCGACAATCGGATGATCCAGGTGCATCGCATAGTGATTGTGAATTATCAATTAGTGAATAGTGATATCGGCAATCAGAGGTCCCAGAAATCAGCAATCAAAGGTTCCAAGGCATGGTGCAACAACTAAGGCCAGCGGTTGATTAGTGACTTGCAATCTCGCATGTCAAAGGAAAAGGCCATATCGGCCATCGGGATTCGGCAATGCCATAAGTGACAAGCATTGGGAATTCTTTGATCTGTGAATGCCAATTGAGTTAAAAATGTTGAAGATTGTGCATCATTTGTTAATTCGCTGGGAGGACCAAAAGGGAAATACAAAGGATTTCGCTAAAAAACAGGGAAGGCGAGACTCTTTCACCCTCCTCCAGCCGGGGAGGTGTATGGTTGGCTCCAATAAGGACAAAAGGCAGCATTGAAGGAGCTCCGATGAGAAAAAGTGGTAGGATTTGATTGGCTCCGATAAGGACAGATGGCAACATCGGAGGAGCTTTGATGAGGACAAGTGGCAGGATTTGATTGGTTCTGATAAGGGACACGTGGTCGCTTACGTCAGCATCACATCATGATACGGAGGGACACATGGCAGGTTGTTTCGGTGTTTATAGATGGCCTAATGAGCCATATCTAAGTGACACATGTCACTGGTAAGAAGATGCCATGTGGCATGAGATGACATCACTTCGGTAATCGGTGATCAGAGGTTTGCAATGGTTGGCTTATGTGCCACAATGAAATTTCACCAGGATGCGGGATAGTAGGTGGTCACAAAGGCTTAAGGGAACCAAGGGCCAAGGCTTAACAAATGGTGCCTATCGCCTATCAAGAATCAGAGGTTTGCGATGGTTAGCACATTGGCCACATTGGAAATCGTAGATTAGAGGGCTCTGATATGGGGACTAGCACGCAGTTGTGAAGTGTTAAGGAACCAAGGGCTAGGGTTAAATAGAGGGGCAATTGGTAATTGGTGATCGATTATTTTTTATGGAAAACACATTGTCACAAAGTGGAAATCGTCAATAAGGGGCTCCGATGTGGTAAGTGCATGGTTTGTAGGAAAGACAAGAAACCAAGGGTGCAACACTTTATAAAGGGAAAAAGGCTCTCGGACAAGAGTCTATAGGCCTTAGCACCTTAAGGCTAAGCCCTTGGTCACAGCACCCGGTCCTATGGTTGAGATATATCAGGGAGCTAAAGAAGAAGGGGCTTGAATATCGTAGATCAGCAATCGGAAATGTGAAACATTGCGCCACTATGGTGTTGCGATGAAAGCTATGATATCTCAGTATGGATGTGTATTGATGGTGTATGGGTCAGAAGCTATAGGAGTAAATGTGGAACAAAGGTTTGATCACAGGATGAATGGAAATTGTCATGGAGTGAATGCGAAACAAAGGTTTGGTCACAGGATGAATGGAAATTGTCATGGATCAGTTGAAGATATCTAAGAACAAGGAAACAAGGACAATGGTCCACAAAATGTCCATGCCTGAAGTACAGAGAAGCCACGCTGAAGTGTTGTCAAGCTCTATGAGCTTTGAACAGGTATGGAGAATCTCAGTGATGGGAGAGCTGCAAACAGAGAGGACTATGACTAGCTTGAGTAAGCAGGTGGACTGAGAATTAATTCTCAGTATAAAGAAAATAGTCAGGACAGTTAGGGGCCCATTCTCAAGCGAATGTAGTGGTAGAGACCAAGTCTGATGCAGACTACAGAATGCAGGGTCGTGCCAAGGTACAATGTGAAGTGTTGACACAGGATAGTGTGGCAGCATCCATCGGGGAGATAACATATGAACAAAACCTAAGAGCTTGATTGAGCATGTGGGGGAAAACAATATTGTTTCCATAAAGCCAAGAGATCTTATTAAGTGCACTATTGTGAGAGGTTGTGTAAGAGCCAGTTATGTGTGTAAATGTTGAGTGTGCCTAAGCAGAAGAAAAATATACCCCGAGAGAAGCGAGTTGTGTGCGAAAGGCATGAGTAGTATGTGCTATGTATGAGAGGTTGTGGGTTGCATGTGTGTTGTGTGAAAGACTAAAGGAGCCTGTTAGCTATTGTGAGTAGAAGGCCGAGAGTTAAGTGCATGTTGTTGAAGGGGCAGACACAGAGCTGCATAGATGGTGATGAGCGAATATTGTTGAGAAGATCAATGAGTTTATGAAGAGTCATGCAAAGAGTTGCAAATTGTAGCAAAGTGAGTTGGGATCAAAAGTTGTTATCATGACAAGTTGTTGCCAAACTACAGAGAACAACCAGTTCTTATTTGAGTGTGGATTGGCGCCTACAATCAGGAATTTGGAACTTCCATTTCTAGTGGGGTTTGGGAAGGTTTAGGGTCAGTGCCTCCTGCAAGTTAGTGCTTGCATAAATCCAAGGAGCTGCAAGTTGGTGCTTGCAACAAATCCATGAGGTTGGTGCCTCATATGGCGCTTCTGGTAAACTGGATAGGTGTCTAAAAATAGAGGGAGTTGGTGCTTCATGCTAGTTGGTGCTAGCAAACAAATCAAAGGGAGTTGGTGCTTCACAACAACAAGCTTTGTGGTTTTTCCTGAAAGGGTTTCCATGTGAAAAACCTTGCGTCTATGTGTATGATTCTTATGGTTTGTTTGCTTGTGTGTTGAGTTTATGCTATTTCCACATTATATATTGTTGTTGGTTATATGAATGAATTCCAAGTTAAATAAGAAAATTAAATTGGCATAAAGAAGTTTAAAATAGATTTAATATTGATTCACCCCCCTCTCAGTATTAACATTGTTTCAAACAATTGGTATCATAGCCATGTTCCTTCATAAATAGCTTAATCGCTAGAAGGTAGATCAAAGGGAAACAATGGCTAATGGATTTTCGCTAACAGCAACAAAAGTTTAATTCTTAGATATATCATGAAATGAGCTCTAGTATGAAATTTGGAAGGTTAGAATGGAAGCCTACTTGATGTCCCTGGATGTTGATATATGTCTCTTTGTTTTGAATGGAGAAAACAATGAGAAATCTAAAAAGGTCATCCTGAGAGGGCTATCTAAGTCAGATGTTGATGAAGTAAGGCATTGTGAGTCAGCAAAGGAAGTGTTGAACATACTGCAATGCATATATGGTGGAGATAACCATGAGGGTCAAGTAGGTTGAGGAGCCCTGCTGCTCTGGAAATGAACCAAGACAAGGTAATGTTGTTGCTCATCACATTTCTGTTGATGAGGAAGAAGTCTCAGAAGAGAGACCATGTTGCTCAGAAGCTATCACCTATGGTGGTGAAGAAAAGGATCCAGATGAAAGGATGTTTTCTAGAAATAGGTTGTCCTCAACTCTAAAGGAGGTCAAACACCTATCAAAATAAATTCTCAAGCAAGAGAAAAAACTGAAATTCTATGAGCTTGAGAATGGAAAGTTGACCAAATCGTTAGTTGAACTAAATGCTCAACAAGAAAAGGCTAGCGGACTGATTGGGATGTTAACCCATCAGTTGAGTGAAAAGGAAGGTTGTTGTGGGAGACTACAAAATGAGGTAGTCCAATTGAGACATGACTTAGAGAAGTAAAATAAAGAGTCGTCTCAATATCATAAGCTCGAAGGTTCCAACAACAAATAAAGAAAGGTTGTTGGACAATAGTAGCAGCAAGGAAAGCAACAACAGCAAGAGAAGAAGAAGCAGCAACAATAGCTAGAGCAACAGAAGACCAAGAAGAAGTAATAGCAAGTGCAACAGAAGCCCAAGCAACATCAGAAACAAGTGCAGCAAAAGAGGGCAAGGAAGCTGCAAGGAAGAATGCAAGATAGTAATGCAAATTGTCATTGAAGGCACATGAGGAGCCAGCAGAGGACCCCTCCTCCTCAACGACAGAACCTTCGGAGAAAAGGTAACTTCTATCAACAAAGGCCTTTTTATGGTTTTCTTTTTCTTGCAATAACTATGGACATAAATCCATTGAATGTAGATGGCACGCAAAGAAACAAAATGTGTTGGGCAGCAACAACCCAAGGATGCACAGAAAGGTTGGAAGAAGGCATGATGTCCTATTGAGGAGTTTTGACAAAAGGGATGTCAAAAAGAGTAACTCCTAAAGGTTGGAAGAAGGCATGATGTCCTATCGAGGAGTTTTGACAAAAGGGATGTCAAAAAGAGTAACTCCTTTGCCCCAATCTTCAGCCAAATCAGATGTTATTATTGTGGTAATCTCGGGCATAAGAGAGTTGACTGAAAAATGAGAACAGACGAAATGCTTCTCAGCATATGCATGCGAATGCATTAGCTCATAATTTGAAGACAAGGAGAAAGAATAAAGTAGAAACATACTCATATGTATTCAATGCTCTGTGTCAATAGAGAAAGGTGCATAGAGGATGAAGAAGTCAAAGAGTAACCCTCATACTCTTGTAGCAAACCCTTTTGAAAGGAAGAGAGGCTCCAAGTGGATTTGGGTGAAGAAAGAGGAGTTGAATGAGAACTCAACCTTTAAAGATCTGGAGGAAGAAGGGGGATGATCTTCTCAGGGGGATTCGATCCTCTATTTCTCTTCAATGAAGGAAGAGAAGGTCCTCAAGAGAGTTCGAGTAAGTCAGATGCAGGAGGCCATGAAGGATGAAAAAAATGGTGTATCTGATTGATGAAGGTGAAGTGCAGCCAGCATGAGGAGGACATAATGAAAAGTTTTTTTGTGTGAAGAAGATGGGTTGCAGTGGAAGTGTGGAATGACAGGAATATCATAGTCTTGTCAGGTCCACAGGATCAGTCCCCAAGCAAAGGTGAGATAGCTTTGCAGGAGATCAAGGAACATTGGCTCGGGGGGAGCTACTTTGATAAGCAATAGCAAGCAACAATGGGCAGCCTTAGAAAGGAAGATTGTTGAGCAAAGGAAAGGTTTTCATCTGTAGTGAAATACTCTTATTTCATTTTAGTTTTAAGTTTCATAATATTTAGCAATCTTGTGTTCATGAAACACAATTGGTATAAGATTTTTCATGTCCCTTAACCCTCAATTGGTATAGCTATGTCAATTGGTTGTGATGGGCTCATGTTGAGAAACCATGTGTGCAAATGGACATTTCTTTTTGAGAAAAGAAATAGAAGAGTTTTCCTAGTACAGTGTTCCATTTATATCATTTATTTTGGTGCAAATAGGATGAGTTGTAAAGCAATCCCTATTATATGAGAATGATTTCAAGGGGAGAAGTGGAGATGCTCAATAAAATGAGAGCAGTCTCAAAAGCAGCAGCAACAACAACGAAGAAGGGCGAGCCGAAATGCATCATTGTAACTTGGTATTTTCAACAACAACAATACCATGTGCAGTTTAATGGGTATCAATCTTTTTGATACAAAAATATGCATTAGTGGATAGAGTGCTCAGCCAGCAGCCATAAGGTGTCCAAAACTAGAAGAACAAATCAGAGGCAGTATATGTTCAGGGGCAGCATGTCAAATTTTCCCATTTTATGGAGCAATAGCAGTGGCAGTCCTGGTAGAGAGGTCTGCAAGGCAGAATGCACATCCTGATAGCTAGACTCTGGTCCTCACAATCAGTGAGAGCATGGAGAGAGAAAGGCAGCTTGTAGCCGCATGTCATTTATGTCAAAGGGGGAGAAAAGTTGGGGAGAAGTTTTGATGGCAATAAGGTCATTAGTTACTCATTCCATGAGATGTTTGGAAGCAGCTTTAGGTCTGGCCATCACTTAGAGAAAATGATGGTGTGTTGATATCAATGCCAAAGGGGGAGATTGTTGGACAGTTGGCATTGTGTGCATGGCCAGTAGCCTAGAGAAGACATCTGCAAGTGTGTTGGCATTGATGTCAACAATCATGTTGTGGAGATGTGTTGGGAAGTTGGTAGGCCTAATAGTTGGCAGGCCTAATAGTTGGCGGGATTCTTGGCATTGATGTCAAACAAGCTTGGTTTCTTGTTGTATCAGATGATGGTAGTGATGGCTCACGAGGAATCTGTTGGTGGTTGCATGGTTCATGTAGAGAACCGTCACAGTAACAGTCTTATTGGAGAAGCCATCAAATGATGATTACAGTGATGGTCCAGGATGGAATTCCATGGTTGATGCAAGCATCATGCTAAGGACACATTGTGGATGTGATTCCTAATTGTCCAAAGAGTTCAGGAGCAAAAGATTGGTAGTGAGGTTGGAGCCATATTTTGAGGAATTATATGGGCTCAATGGCTATTTTGACCCCTTTTGTTGGAAAGTTCTCAGGAATAGATTTCCAACGATATGTGGAAGTCTGGAAATGGACTTGTGGGTCAAATGTTATGACCTGCTGAAGTTCAGGGTGTTAAAGCTTTATTCAGGGAAGAATCCTGCATATCGCAAGTCCTGCAAATCAGAGGTGCAGGGAGATTGGCGATCAGAGATCAAAGGCCAAGCCATACTGGTAATCATAAATGGGATGGCAACGAAATCAGAGATCGGAGATCCCACATATTGGAAGTCCCGCCAATATCGGCGATCCCGCATATCAGAGGTCCCAGTGAATCGCAATCAACAATCGAAGGATCTGGGTGCATCGCAAAGTTATTGTGAATCGTCGATTAGCGAATAGCGATATTGGCAATCATCAATCAAAGGTTCCATGGTGTGGTGCAACAGCTAAGGCCAGTCACCGATTAGCGACTTGCGATCTCGCATGTCAGAGGAAAAGGCCATATTGGCGGTCGGCGTTTTAGTGTCATAAGTGACAAGAATTGGTTATTCATTGATATGTGAATGTTGATTGAGTTAGAAATGTCAGGGACCATGCATCCTTTGTTAATTCCTTGACAATCTTTTTCCCCCTTAAAGATATGCTCTTCCTCGTTTATTTTTACAAAATAATTGATTTAATATCCATATTAAATTTTTGGAAAAAATAAAATTTCAAAGCTTAAAAAAAAGGTTTTGTCTTCTTAGCTCTTGAAAAAACAAACATACCACCTCAAGAAGCTATTCAAATCTTTATTTCGAAGTATCCACTTATAGAATGTTGGAATGGACACTTTTCAGAGAACCATTGTTCAATAAGAGCGAACATCGGTTAACTATAAACTTGATATGCCCCAAGTAGGTGTAAAGCAATAATGTTAACCCAAACCCTGATGCTAATCATTCTTATTACTACACTCAGTGAATCGGTTGAAGGACTTGGAGTAAGAGTGTTCTCTACAATATATCATTGGCTGACCAAAGGAGCAAGGAGACTTTTTATAGAATATTTGAGCACAACAACAAAATACTGAGAAAAATTAGAAGCATGGTGTAACATGTTGGCTTGTCAACACCAATTGGTTTAGACAAGATGGATGAAGATGAAGATGCAGGCACATTAAGGCGGACTCGGCCGAGGTGCAACACTTTCTATGTCATTATTTTAATTCATTTGAGTCTTCCTGTGATTTCCATGCCTTTCTATGCGACATGGCTAGTTTTCTCAGCTTGAATCAATGGAAACCAAACTAAGTTAGTGTTCACTACATGCACCCTTCAAATTGTTCTATTAAATGAGCTTGATAGAGATGTTGCAGCTACAACTATGATGTGGTTATGTGGCATTTATGACAAGACTGAACACCACTATATACTCCTTTGCACAACTACTCAACTTCGATCTATCTCAAGGTCGCTTATAGAATGTTGGGCTTCGGTTACACCATAATTGTTATCCAATTTGATTGAGTTTTCCACAAGATTTTGATGTTGGAATCTCCTCTCACACCAGCTACATCATTGTAGCTCCAATACCACAATGATGTGATCAAGAAAAGAAAATTACATGATAATATGCAAAAAATTACAACAATCACTCAAAACTCTTGCAAGAGGAGAAAAATGATCTTTAAATAAGCTTATACCCTAAACTAAATTTGTTATGGATCATTTATTTCATGGGACAAACATCCATTTACAGTTGATGTTATTCTAACAATTCTGCTAACAAATTTCCTAATTTAATTCCTAAATAATAACATTTTTTGTCAAATCTATTATAACAAATAATATTAGATAAGAAGACTTTATGACTCTAAATAATTAAATAAATATATTCAAAAGACCATAAATAATTAAATTATGCACTTAAGATCATATATCTAACACCCTTTTCATATGATTGATATGAAAATTTTTCAAAAGTAGCATGTATGACTATAAGAAAAACATAAGAAGAGATATTGAGATTAATCACAATGTAAATTATTTGTAATTGACTACATTGTTAATTTTTTCATTTTCTATCAATCAACATGGTCACATTGTAACTTTGTCTTCAAAATTTGTATTTCATGATTTTTCATAATTCAAGTTATTTAACACTATATGTTATCAATATTGGATCTCTCGTAAGGTAATACATCTTTGACTTCTACATATAATGCACATTGGACTTAGATTTATATTAAATATGTGTATTACAATAATCAAACTAATCTTCCACATATTTAACATATTTAAAATGATCAAAGTAATAATATGTTCAACAAATTTTGTGTGGTTGCACACAATTAAAAAATGCATCTTAACTCTAATTCTATTAGGAGTCAAGAGCAATCAAATCTCTCGAGGTGCAAACATTTAGTTAAGTTTTGTATCCAAAAATAAAAGTGTGCACCTCAGAAGATTTGATCTTTTTTAGCACTTTATAAATCCAAAATAAAGATAAATCTAAACTAATTAGATGATATTAATTATTTAATGAATAAAAAGTTAATATTTTATATTATATATTTATATATAAATATATGATAATAATTAAGAAAATATAATAATAATGGACCGTTATAATATTTATTAATATATCAAATATAAAATATTTATATTAGTTTTTATATATTTATATTACAAATATTATTTGAGGAGGCGTTCCTGGGTTTTATTGAGAAGGATTGAGAATCGGAGACTGCTGCCCCCATGGCCGCCCCTGCAACCCTTCACCACGAACAGCAAGAAGCTGGGAAAGACATCCCAGGCAGGGTGGAATCGAAACACGGAGCTCTGGATTATGCCCGGAACCCTCATGCGCCCTCACCGACGGCATATCTCGGCCACAACGGAAGGGGGGTTCTGAATCAGAGAATAAACAAAGACAATGCAGCGCTCATGCCCACTGCAACAGGGATCTGGACGAGCCACTCTCAGAAATGCGCAGGAAAGCCGGATGCTCAGAACAATGCCATGGGAGGAAAAAGGAAGGGGGTCCTGGGCGCTGTGGGTATTGGATCTGCAGGATTTCCCATCGGATCCAATGCTGAAATCAACGGAGGATGGCCGCACGAAGCGGATCTGCTCCCTCCCACTGTGAATAGATACAAACATCCCAGATCTGGCCTGGATCTACCCGATCCGGACAACAATCAAAGGAAATGCCAAGATCCAAGAGCTCTGGAACTCTGGTTTGCGAAAGGCCATCGGGACTGGGACGCGCTAAACTTCAGCTACCCGGTCCACTGCACTTTCAACAAGCATTGTTCGGTAGTGGTGATGGGTCTCGCACAGGCACTCTTCACCGATCTGGTTCCCCAGATCTCAGAAGGGGCTATATGGCACGAGGATAGCCTGAATACAAAACAGAGGAGAACAGCTCCCACGGTCTCTGTGGCGGCAACTTTACCAGATCCAGTCAATGAATCATCCGTAGTGGGGCAAATCTCTAGGACGAATCCCCGGCCCCTGAAGGCTAAATTGGATTCTGATGGGTCAAACCTTAACCGCTTCCAAATCATTATAAAGCCCCCCTCTGGGAAATCAACCCTAATCTGGGTTCAAGCTTCAGACAGTGTCTCAAATCTGAAGAAAAACATTGCCAATCACATTGGCTTCCCGGAAGGATATCAACATCTGCTCTCTGAGGGAAGATCGTTACAAGATCACAGAGCAATTGACGACTACAACATCAAGCCAGGATCTAATATTATACTCAACATGAGGCTACGTGGAGGTGCAGCAGCCAGTGGCCCACGAAAACAAACAGAAGGGGGCAGTGGATCTAAAGCAAAACACAGCCCAGAACCACACCAGCAGCACAGAAGCGAAGGAACATCTTACAAGCATATTCTACAAGGGGGGAATCTTCTTCTGTAGCTCCACAGCAAGCCAAAACAGAACCCAACCCATATATCGTGGAACAATTGAACTATACACCTGAACTAACAATAGATACAGCAGAAGTAGAGGCGATACGTAACATTTACGAAAGACAAGCCCTCATTTGTCGCTTCAACGGTTTCTGGCTAAAACCCATGGACCTTTTTCACTGGATTTTCACAAAATGGTCTCTTAATTGTGACATCATGCTCTGCTCCAAAGGCTTTTTTATAGTCAAACTCCCTTCAGAAGAGGTCAGGGCCCTAGTAATTCAGGAGGGACCGTGGTTTTAGGGATCTTCAGGACTCTTCATTACACCTTGGACCCCAGAGTTTGATGCAAACTCCTTCATCGTTTCCAGGATGCCAGTGTGGGTACGACTACATAACCTCCCTGCACATTTTTGGGACCAAAAGACTCTCGCATGCATCGGAAACTCCTTTGGCAGATATATTAAAATGGATACTCAGCGAGTGGAAGATGGAATCTACACTTTCGCACGTATCTGTGTGGAAGTTGATCTCAGCAAAGGATTACCGGACCGCATAGTACTGAAGCATAAAGATCGTAGCTGGATGCAAACAATAGATTATGAAAATACAGCATTCCGATGCAGAATATGTCGGCAGACAGGGCACCTACAAAATGCCTGCCCAGATTTCAAAAAAGACAGCCAAAGAAGGAGGAAATCCGAAAAAAAAAAAAAAGGGTGGACATTCCCCCCACCAGACCCTGAGGAAGAGGAAGCAGGTGAGGAGGAATTGCCCATCCCAAATGAGAACAGCCAAGCAGAACCGCAGAAACAATCTCCACAAGTGCCCATGGAATCGCAACCGGAAAAGGCTTTCGACACAATGGAACTCAGTGGAACCAAAAGGAAGCATAAATCGGACACCTCGGACTCTGACAAGGAAAACCCTCGACCCGGTGAGAAAAACCCACTTCAACTCGTTCTTGTGCATCCGCCCCAAGGCGAGTGGCGCAAGGTAGAGAAGAAAAAGGGGAGGAAAACTTGATCTTCCCCCTATCTGGCATCTCAGTGCTCCAGGCATGGTTTATTTTATCAGTTTTTTTTGTTGTACTTGACACTTGTGTCAACCATTTTTTGTCAGGCTACATAGCCTTATCTTTGTAATGCTTTGGCATCTACAAAATGTAATTTTCAAAATTAATAGAAATTACGACTTTTTCCAAGGAAAAAAAAAAATTACAAATACAATTTGATATTTTATAACTAAAAATATATATTTTATATATATAATAATAATAATAAATTATTTAAAAGTTTTGGTATAAAAACTTTATATATAATTATATTTTACTTAAAAAGTAATCCAGACAAATTTATAAGATGTGAATGAATAAAATGTTTTATTAATCAAATCACATAGGTTTGTTAAAAAGAAATCATAATCCGTGAATTCAATTACATATATTTGTTTATATAATTTTTATGAACTTTATTAAATATATATTTAATTTAAAGATCACGATGTTTGGACAAAGAAAGTTATCAAATATAACATAAAATCAAACATACGGTGCTTAATATTATAGTTAGAAATGTGAATATATATATATAAGTTATATATAAAAATAAGTAAAGAAATTATATAAAAGAAAAAAAAAAAAGGTGAATCTTGTGAAAATATATATGAGAAAGAAGAAATATTTTTTTTATATTAAAATAAAAATAAATATTTTAGTAAAGAAATAGTATGAAGATATTAATATTTAATAAAGAAAAAAAATAAAAAATCATATTATATATATAAAATAGTGGGAAGATATTAATATTAATATTATGTGATTGTGTATTTTATTAAGGTATTTTTTGTGAAGTATGTGAAGTTATTGATTCAATTTCTAGTCTCTATTGGGGTGATATATTGGACATGATAAAGATGTCATCTTCCCAAACTTATAAAACAAATATAAAAAAAAAAAAAATTATATATATATAGAGAGATTAAAAACTAAAAATTATATATATATATATATATATTTTAAGTGTAAGTAAAGTTTGGAAAAAAATAATAATAATTGTAGTGAACCTTGAAAAAAAAAAATAATAATAATAATAATAAGATTTAAATTAATGCTATAGCATATTCATATTAATATTTATATTAAAATGAATCAGAGCATGTAATAACTATGTGAAATTAGATTTAGAGTATGTCTTAAAATTTCTTTTGTTTGGCTAAGAGCTCGTTTTCCTAGGAGTTAAGGAAACATGTCACTCTGTCTTAGCCTCTTTATGAACCCCAACAAATAATTACAAGTGGAGTAATTTTCCTTAAATATCAATGATGTGTCAACTTACATTTACAAAAAGCAATAAGTAATAACTATGTCCAATATTAATTTGACAACTAAATTATAATAAATTTCCTTATTTAAAAAATATATTAATATAAAATAATATAAATAACGAAATTTATATAAATTAAAATATAATACAATAAATATCAACCAAATAAATATAAATTTCCATTTAAAAAATCAAAATCATTTAAAAATAAATAAATTCATATGTCATAGAGAAAAAAAACAACTCAAAAGTCATATTGGATGAAATTGCAGGTATTATGATGGCATATTGGATGAAGTGTTCAGATTGGATGAAATTGCACATATTATGATGGCACATTTCACCCTAGATTTGTTATATTTTGGTTGGATGGTGGATAGCCAAATGAACATTCTCAGCAGCAGCACCACTTGGATTGGACTTGGACAGAATTTCGATTCAGTGGTTTTTTCGTTCAAAGGGTAATGAAATTTTTGTTAGAAATTGTAATTATTTTGGTATGTGGAGTTAGTTAAAATATAGTCCCTGAGTGATTGAGTGTTTAAATGTTTGAGGGTTGAGTCAAGTCTAGTTAAGTGATAGAAGATTTTAGTGTGTGGTGACATGTGATTGTATGTCAAGATATTTTAGGCAAGTCACTAGTTAGAAAAAGTTTAAATATCAGTTCATTGTAAGAATCAAATTTTGTATGATCAATAGAAAAAGATCAACTCACATGTATTTTATGTGTGTGGATTAATTTCCAACAAATTAATATCAAAACGAGGATAAAGCCAAAAACCACTGAAGGGAAAATATCAAAACCAGGATAAAGCCAAAAACCACTTATTTATGGTTTGGTAGATCCGTGAACAGCCGCAGCTGCAATCAACAACCATCGCCGCATCCTGAAATAACAGAGTGTGGGAGAGGAGAGAGTCGCAAGTGCATCCATTGTAGAGTGATAAGCCATTTAATCTTCTAGGTTTTAAAAAAAAGGCACGTGCATAAAGCAAATTGATCTTTCTTATGCGTTTGAAATAAGGACTTTCTTCATATATTTGAAGTATTAAAGATTTTCTTTATAAAAGTTTAAGTTGAAAGTTATAAAAAGAGTCACAAAAAGAATCATCGATGGTTTTACTTGGTACGTTATTTATGAAGATTTTTTTTATATATTAAAAGAAAAGGTGTACGGTTTATTATAAGGAAGAGTTAAGTGATATAATTGCTTTGTTGATGTAGGAGTTTTTTTTGGAAAAGAGAGTTTTAGGATTTTGAAAACGTTTATTTATCTGTAAATTTTTTTGGTGTTTTGTCAAGCATGACAGTTTTTTGGGTGAAGATTGTGCTTTACGCAGACGCATATTGAAAATCATATTTTTTGGGGGGGCAATATGGAAGATAGCCTCATGCAATCAACAAAGCAGCTATAAAAAAAGGAATGACAGCAGTCATGGGTTGCAAAGCACGACTGAAGCATATTAAGAAAAGAAATCGAAAAGAAGAGGCAAAGATCATTGCCATGGTTAGAGAGGTTCAGACAGTAGCCGAGGAACTGAGAAGTCTAGCAGAAGACAAAGAAGAAATCAAGGGTGATTGGTGTAGCTTTGATCTGCTACCACCTCCTATGTTTACAGGTAAATATTTTAATCATTGGGTTATCAAGATGTTAACTTTTCTTCGAGCTAAAGAGTTAATTGAGTACGAGTCTTATAACCCATATGATGAAGTATGCGATGTTTTAGCATTGAATTTTATAAAACATGCATTGGATGAGAAGTGTTTGTGCAAAGTAGCAAAAGCTACAACTTCCAAGGAAACAAGGAAGTTCCTAGAAGCAGAGTTTGGTGCAAGGGAAGTGACATGCAACAACAGGTTATGTCACAAGCAAAGAAGTCAGTCGTAGATCTTAGAGTAGATGAGCAAGACTCTGAGAGGAAAACAGAGCTTGGAGAATCTTACTCAAAAGTGGATGATGGTTGTCAAGACCATAAAATTAAAGCCCATTATGCAAGCATGCATATGGATGAAGAAGATGCAACAAAGATTACAGAGAGAGAATTTGAATCCTCTTTGTGTGAAACAGAGCAAGAGAAAATAAATGTTGAAGGACTCCATTGTAATGTGGATGATGTAGATGATTGTGAATCCCACTATGATGAGAAACATGTGCATGATGACTGCAAAGTGAGATGTGAATTGGTGAATTCAGCCGCAACTGATGGATTTGGTGAAGTTGAAATTGTCAATGAAATTGACAATGAGCACATGCATGCTCGGATATCCCACCATAGTATGGATGAACATTATGTTGATGATATGTGTGGTTTCTTTTTTGAAACAGGGATTGATTGTGGCAATATGATAAGCGCCATGTTTGATGAAGAATTAAAGGTTGAAGTTGCCACTATAGCAGCAAGATATGAAGCAGTTGGAACTGCTCATGAAGCAGTATGTGATCTAGCAGCAGCTAATGATCAAGAACATGATAAAGTGATTGAAGAGTTTTTTATGAGAATATCCATGCAGTTGAAAAGAAGGTAGATTTAGAGCAAGAAGCTCTCACTGAAGAAAGTCATATGAAAGATGTTTTTAACATTGTTTTTGAATATGCAAGTGTTCAAAATAGCATGGGAGAAAAAGTTGAAAACAAGGTTGTTAATAAATTTGATGCAGATTTGAAACTCATTGAAGAATGGATTCAGAAACCAATAAAACAAATTGATGTGTCTTAAAGCAACAGCTGGAATAAAATAATTGAATGAAATGGTGAATAATGATCTTGAGTGTGTAGATTACAGGAAAAAAGCAGCAGTACCTGATGATGAAAGTGAAAATAATGATATGGATGTTTCTAAAGACAAAGATGAATGCATTGAAACCATTTTTCAACAATGGAGTCAAGAAGGGATGAGATTCTGTTATCCTGAAATATGGCAGAAAGAAAATCAGGAATTTGAAACACAAGAAGCAAAGCAAAGAAGACAATTTGAAGATCCAATGTTTTGGCAGCAGTCCATGGTTGAACGAATATTTGAAGAGGAAGGTGTAGAAGACATGATCCAATTGTTTTTCAGAAGAAGATCAATACAAGTCAATAAAGCCTACAGCAAGAAAGTTCAACAAAGACTGAAGCAATTTCGAGAATATAGAACTTGGAAGAAGAGAAAAAGAAAATGAAAAATTGTAAAAGTCTTGATTCATTGTAAGCCTAGCTGAGACATAGACCAACATGCATGTTTGAGTGATAATTAATTCAATTCATGTTGATTCATACGGTCGTAATTAAGGGGGAGCGTTAGAAATTGTAATTACTCCTGCATTTGGAGTTATCTAAAACATAGGGAGTCAGTTAACTGAGTGATTGAGTGTTTGAGTGTTGAGTCAAGTCGAGTTAAATGATAGATGACTTTTAGTGTGTGGTTGCATGTGATTGCATGTCAAGATATTTTAGGCAAGCCGCTAGTTGTAAAAGGTTTAAATACCCTTCACTGGGTTCATTGTAAGAATCAAAATTTGTGTGATCAATAGAAGAGCATCAACTCACGTGTGTTTTATGTGTGGATCCATGCTTTGTCTCCTCTGCCTTTCCAACAATCTCTCAATTGGGCTGTTGAAATTTTTAGGTTGTTACCCATGCTATAAACCAAGAGAGTGTTTGACACACAGACTGTAATTTATGAGAATGATTAATTCCTGGAAGGTGGAAAGGGTATTTGAAAAATCTTTGTTTCTGTTGGGTTTTTAGGACAGAACCAATGTCTAGCTGGTCCAGGGAATGTTGAAGGAATTTGGGTTTCTTATAGTTTTTGAAACGAGGGGAAATTTTACTAGTAAATGCCTAGAAATGCAGAATTGGTGATAAAATATAGTTATGAATCAGAGTTTGTCATTTGGGTCGAGGCTGGAGCTTAATTCTAGACTAGATGTTAAGTCTCTTAGGAGATGGGTTATGTGTTTCAGTATCATTAGGTTCGACTTGGAGCAGGGGCGGGTCATTGAGGAGTGTTATCCACTGGGTTCTGTCAGCACTGACGAGGAACTTGACGTTGCTTTCAGTTCGTTTCCGAACTCTATGTCACAGTCTCACAATCGATCTAGTGTTCACGGCTATATGTTTTTCTTCTGGGTTAGAAGGAGAGGAGCAACTCCTGCTACCCAGTCACCTGGATTGAAACAGGATGCCTCTGTTGTTCTTGCAAGAAGAGAGGAAACTTATTCATCCACAGGTGTTCTCGAATTGATCCCTGAAGAACAGGAAAGGTTGGGACAAAATCTTGTAGAGGAAGATGGTATTGATAATGCTAATTCAAAGTCATTGGGTGAGTTGGGATCCAAAATTTCTTCTGTAGAGTCTGTTTATGATTCTACAGTGCAAACAAATGAGATTTCGGGAAATGATGGAGTGGGGTGGTCAAATATGTCTGTTCCTAGAATTCTTGCAAGTGTTATATCTAATAGATTTAGAGATAAAGATGTAGCAGAAAAAGGTGAATTGGGCTCTTCCCAATCAAGTAGTTCTAGGCTTGTTTTCTCTCAGTCCTTACAGCGAAGTGAATCTGACTCGGGGTTGTTCCAAAGTTCCAATGTTATTGAGAGGACAAGCAGCAGGGGTGTTCCAGGGAGCGGTGGTCCTAGATATCTATATGGATATGTTTTCAACAGGCAGAGGCAGGATGAAAGACTGAAACGAGGCAGAGAGCAAAAATCAGTGGTTATTCTATCACACAGGCCTTATTTAAGTGCATTTAAGCCTCTATTACAGATACTGGGGCCCTTGTATTTTGATCTTGGCAAACAAGCACTTGAACATGTGGCTACATATGTTTCAAGATGGCCTAGCCTAGCTTCGGGGAAGTTTATGGAGCTTCCAATAGGAAACACAACTTTGAAAACTCACTTACCTCCTGCACACACGTTACCTACCGGTTGTGGGAGCTCCATTGATGACTTTATTTCAGCGATGGCTCCAGTAGCTCCTTTGAATCAATCCATTCCATAAGGAATTTTCCACGAGGCGGATCTATTTGGGATATTCAGAGGGATTTTGTTACAGTTATGGGCACTCTGGAAGCTTATTTTAATTAGGGAACCATTGTTGGTGATTGCACCAACCTCATCCCGGTGCTATGAAGATGTTTCTGGACTTGTGAGTTTGATGGCACCTCTTCCTTGTAGTATTGACTTTCGTCCATATTTTACAATCCATGATCCTGATTTTTCCATGTTGAATTCCCTCAAAGAAGATGAATGGGCTCCTCCTATGATTTTGGGTGTTACAAATCTCTTTTTCTTGAAAGCTCTTCGAAACCTCCCCATGTTATATCAGTTGGTAGTTCACTTTCAAATAGTAACAGGCTTTCCCTCATTCCCCAGTCATCTATTATTAATAATGGGAATCAAGGAAGACCATAGCTACAACTTTCGGCATTGAAAATTTTTCTCCTACAAATTTGCTGAAGGCTGTAAAGGTCAAGAGAGATGGACCTCTTTGTCTTATGACAGAGCATAAAGAAGTTGTTTGGACTAATTATGTAGCCACAACCAAGCAAGACACCGTTGTGTTAAATCGACTTGTAGATGTTGGCATGTCTCAAAGGATGGAGGAATCAATGTCAGTTGTGAATAATGAGACTCCTCGATGCGCGAATTATATCGGCATCGTCATTTTTTCGAAGCAAGAGGAGCTTTACGTCAGAGGGGAAACAAACTGACCATTGTTATTGATGGATTTGGCATTGGTGAGTAAGTGATCATTCAGAAATTTAGGCTATGAGTGTGCAGAGAGATTTGCAGGGAGGTTGAGGGTGAATACATCAAATCTGTAATTAGGCCTCCCTGCTACAGAGAAAACCATGGTGTCCTCTAATTTTCTCTGGTCACCCGCACATCGCCATGGCCATAAATTCTGCAGTGAGAAGAATTCCAGCTCAGCTCATTTTGGGGATGAGCGGAGAATGAGGGTATGGACATCAAGACTCCCACTCGAAGGACGGACACCATGACATCTCGCCATTCGTACAGCTCTCGACCACACTCTCATGCTTCAGCTTTTCATTTCACTAATATGTGAAAACATTAATATATAAGTGGCTCCCATAGATATATTAAAACTAAAATGTTGAGTGAAAATTTGTTTAATGTGACAGGTCATAAATTAACGGAGCAACACACACTAATGATTTTGTTATTGCTAATCGTACGCTAGTCATTATTGACAAAATCGTATCTCAAGTCAGTGCATGAGTAAATACCAACGCAACAGTGTCATTGTGCAATCAATACAGAAAATACAAAAGCGGATTACAACATATGATGTGAGATGAGCAGTCCAGTTACTGTGTGCACAATGAAAGTGATTCATTTGTTGCCAATGCTTTCAATGAGCCTTTCAAGACCAAGGCTATCCTTCTGGTCAGAAGACGGACTTATCTCTTTGGGATGAATTCCTTCTAGGGTTTCAAGAATTCTATAAGGGTTTTGAACTGACACACATAATGGAATGCTTGAATTCTAGAAATAGATCACAACTAAACATAATGTTTCTATTTCTTGTATATATTTAAGTGAGTTTTTTGTTAGACATCATAATTGCAAAAGAAAATATGACAACGACGTAAAATCGTGGAAATTGGTAGTTTTGGCATTCCATGGTTTGTCTTGAGAAATTTTGAGCTTATAAATGTCTCGGCACCATCCCTGAAATAAGTACTTTTGTCACGACCCAAGTTCCTTCACATGTAGACTCTGAACTCAAAGAGAAAGTCTCGTATATTAAACCTCCTTCTTCACAAAAAATCTTAGAAGAAAACCTACCACACACCTTTAAGGTTGAAGCAATTCTTTCAGATGTCATGCTCCACTGCCTACACCACTAAATGTGCAATTCATCAGCCTAGCCTACTGAGCTTCCACTGATGCAGCGGTTTTAGAAGTGAACACGTGATATATGTACGAGGCATCTAGGGTATCAGGGACCTCTGAAATAACATGTGGTGACAGGTGGTGGGTTGTTTCTATTCACTATTTGATGTAATAGTATGTATTGGTTATCACCCTCTATGAAGCCATCGAAGATATGTGCCAGAACCTCATGGTTTTTGGTGGTAGTGGCAGGATGAGGGGCAAATAATGTATTTATTCATTAATTAACAGAGTTCAAATGATAGAAATTACAAAAGCCATGAGAGTCAATCTAGGGACCATGTTCAAATTTCTTTGTGCAATTAAATTTGGTGAATTTCCTCAGAGTCTTTTTAGACTTCTCCACGCAACTAAATTTAGCAAATCTTTGTAAAATCATAACTAACTTTAGCTACAGACAAATGTTAGGTTAGGATCAAAAAGTGAGACTAATCTTCCTAAGATGAGATTCACAATGAAACACCTATCCTCGACGTAAATATTTTATTTAACAATATGCAAAATGAAGAATGAAATAAATTTCAAGTATATGTACAAATTATGGATATATTTAATTATTCAATTATTGAATGTTAATGTCAAAACTATATTATAAAATGCTAATTATGCACGTCAATTATCATATTAATATAAATAGTATATATCATACATGGATACTAATATAATCGAGCTTCAATTGAGAGACGAATCATTATATGTGAATGGCAATACATATATATTTCACTTATGTCATAAATTGGACATTCAATAGTATAATGTGATACACCTGCAATCAACACATGGATTGAAACCGAACCCTATCGACCAACGAGCTCACATGGGTTGTTAAAGGTTAACAACCTCGTTATTTCCGAGTGGATATTAACCACTTTGATACTTCTTGTCGACTAAACGATCATAAAAGGATATCAATCTCGTAAATAAATAGGATTAATTTAGGATAATAATATAAAGGCGTATTTAATTGTTGAAAAGGTATTTTAGCTTTTGAATTCTAATTTAATTAGAAATAAGAATATATATATATAATTTAATGAGAAATAAGAAAAGATTGATCTCAAGTGTGTATATATATATAATTAAAAATGGAAAATTTTAAACATTGTATATATAATAAGTAAGTTTAAGTTTTTTTGTATGATTATAATATTTTTTAAAATATAAATACTAATTTATTAATAAATATAATAAATATCAGAATACTTGAATGGGCTATGGAAAGATAAAAATTGGTAGAGTTGTGGTTAAAACACTAGGTATAGAGGGCCAGGCATATATTATAGAAAGAATATGAGCAAAATAGACAATTTGCTAGATATGTTTTGGTAGCAACAATTTTACCTAGATTTGGACCCGAATGAAGGATTTTGTTGCTTAATGTGGAGCACTAGTATGAAACGAGTGAAAGAGAGTTATGCCTTAGAAATGATTCCTTGAGAAAGACTACTTGAAGGAGTGTGGAATCATGTAATTGATGTTGATCTTAAAATCAGCCAAGTATAATTAAGGGTTGAAAGTTGTTTTTTGAAAAGGATGTTGCTAAAACAATTCCTTGGGAAGATGGCACTAGGGTTAGGGTTCTCGCGAGCTACCCCTAAGTAGGGGTAGCCAAGGAGCCAAGCATCCAAGGTTCACTAAGGCAAAATAATGGGGTCTGTTGGCACTAATTTGTTGTGGCAATTGAGGTGATGTGTAATGGATGACTTGGTGCATTATGGGATAGTCAATTAGTTGTCCCCACAAGCATTTAGATTTGACTAAGAGTTTCGTGAGATTTTGTGGTGTGTGAGAGACTTTGTTGTGAGCGTTCATACATCGAAAGCACTGAAGGAGGTACCCTCCCATGTGACTTGGGCGGTGAAAACTCCTTCTACATGTTGAACGCACGACATCACACGTCATCGAGATTTTAACCCTGAAGGAAGACCCTCGTGGGAGGTGTTACGGTTGTTGTGGATCAATGAAAACTTGGTCGATTCAGAGATGCAGTCATTGGTAAACAAACCATAGAAGGAAAAAAAAAGTACCAATGCAGTTTCTAATTTGGTTAAATCTACGAACAAAAATTTTGTGCATCACGCTGGTTACAAGAAGAAATGGGCCCAACAAGTGTGTCAAGGCAACAAACAATGTTGCTTGTTTGGTTTTAGGAGACGAATTCTCGATGGATCAAGTACTCCCCTTATCTGATGATGGTTTGGTTGGAAATTTTATGAACAACAGGGTGACAAAGCGAAGTTTGATGGAGTGGGTGGAGCCGAATTGGGGGATTTTCCTTGGATATGTACCCACTATTAGTCTCCTTATCAAAGGATGGACCTATGCAATTTTTAAAACAAAGCGGGATATAGAAGCAATAAGTAATAAATCCTAGTTATGGGGGAATCCGATCTTGCTTTTGAAAAGACAACATCTGACCTTTAATGCCAAGATGGATCATTTTCTAATTCAACATGTTTGAGTGATGTTATTGGGTTTACCTATCTAGTTCTAGACATGAGAATTTATGGTCTGCGCATCTAGTGTATTAGGGAAATTTGTGTATTTCAATGATGCTCTAGTGCACGGAATTGAGAAGAGGGTGAAAAAACTACTAGTTGAGGAGGACCATAGTAAAGGCCTAGTTGTTGATCTGGAAGTTTTGTGGGTGGTGCAAGTTATTAAGAAACCAATTAACTACTGGCACATCCCTTTCAGTTGCTCATGGTGTCGGCAAGTGGGACACCTAATTAAAACTCACCCTTATTACTTTATTCCTATTACTTGAAAGACAAAAGGGGCAACTAGCTCGAGATGCTCAGGTTGGCACTCCAGCATGAAGAAAAAAATAAAGTTGTTGGATGAGTCACCTAGGCTGAGGTCAGACACACAATTATTGGAAAGAAAGACAACTAAGTCAGACTCCAAGCTCCCTAAGGTAGATTTGAAGCAGAAGTAATTGGTACTTGCGATTTTTCCAACCTCTTTAGACAAAGTTAACAAATTAGGTATGGAAAATGTTGTTCCTTTTTTTTTCTTCATCTCCTTTTTTATTGGTGGGTTCACCTAATTTGGGAGATCATGGAGGATCAGAATAGGTGTCTAGTAGTAGAGGTTGTGTAGCATTGGGGACAAGATGGTTTGAGGTGGGGGTGGATACCCTTCCTTATTTAGACACTACAACTTGGGATGTGTCAGGGGTTATGTCTTATATTCCAAGTGACTATGTGGTAGGCCCATTAGCGCTTTCGGCATAGGTTAATTTAGGGGAGGTGATTTCCTTGCTGACTTCATAGTTTATTTCTTATGAGATTTTATATAATCCTAACATTGGGAGGAGCTTCATTATTCTCAATGAAGGAATGTCTTCAACACAACCTTTTGTTTCATTGCTTTGTAGTGGGGACATGAGGATGGTGCACTCAGGCCCATCGGGAGATCTACAATCCAAGGCGAATGTGATTGAGCTTTTTAATAAAACAGGGTATCTTAATACCTGGAATGTTGGAGGGTCGAGTAGCAGAGCAGTTGGTGGGGACTCGATCGCTTTGCATGGTAATTTGGAAGAAGTAACATAGTTTAAGGAAACAAATGCCAAGTACTAGAATCATTTACTTATGATTTCAACTTTTCAAGGCTCCTTCTCACTAATCATGGATTCAAATCTAGGCCCTCTCAGGATTAAGGAGTTTGGGACAACTCACAATCGGGATTTCAGAGTGGCTTCACCTAGGCCTCACAAAGTGTATGGTGGTATTCAATAGGTTCATCTCTTTTCTTCTCCATGGGAGAGGGGTGTGAGTAATACAGGTATTTTTCGTTCTGACAAATGAAAACTAGACCTGATGAAGGGCCACGTTATGGAGGCTCATGGAGGATTGGGGAGGTTGGGAGCATCTTTTAGGATGCACAGACGGGGCATAAACAATCTGAAAAAATCGACTACTTCTTTATTTCGAGGGATTAGATAGACCAAGTCCGAGATGGGAGTGATATGCTACTTCTTACATGGAATATTAGGGGGGTGAGAAAAGTCCCCAAAAAGAGAGTCCTCAAAAATATAATACAAGAAGTTAGGTTGGATCTAGTTATTTTACAAGAAACAATGTCTAAAGGTTCAAAGGTTATTAAATTTTTTTCAAGGTTTTTGTCGAAGTGGCAATTTAGTTCGATTGATGCAACATGTCTTTCTAGAGGTCTCGTCATAGCTTGGAATGAAGGCACAAAGAATGCAGTCACCTTTACTTCTCTGCTAGGGATACACTTAGAAGGTTACTCTATTTGTGATCAACTGAATTTCAAACCCTTTAATTATTATGGCCCATTTAATTATCAGGAGACCTTTCGTTTTCAGTGAAGGATCTAAGTTGTCTAAATGATCCTTATTATATCCTAGGGGGGATCTGAATATAATTTTCTCAAATAGAGAATCTTTGGAACGCATGCCTCATTAGATCCCCTCTCTCCTTTTATTAGTGAGTTATTTGAAGATTATGGCCTAGTTGATGTGGAACCTAGACCACTTGGACCAACCTGGATAAATAAATAGTTTGGGAAGTTAGGGTCTTTGTATCTTGATATATTTTTAGTAGCAAAGAACTTACTTTCACTAGTCTGGCCACACAAAAGTAGGATAGTGAAGGAAGGTCTCTCGATGAGGGGTTTTTATCATTCTTTGGTGGTTCTATAGTTGGGTAAACTTGAGAGGGGAGAGAAAGAAACTTATAAATTCAACCTTATCTGGATCAAAGACATATATTTTGGAGAGCTGGTAAAAATAGTGTGGAAGAAATTTGATCAATGTTCGCCACTTATAGCAATAGAAAAATTATGGAGGCTATTAAACTAGTCAAATGACAGGTTATTAAATGGGACACAAGGAAGAGGTTTGAGAAGGAAAGGGAATTGCAGACTCTGAATGAATCAATATTAGTTTTATTGAAAAAACACCCTTTTGGTTAATTGAAGGGACAAGATTTGTTGGGGCTACAACAATGGGACAAAAAAAGATAGACTTTTCTAGTGAGGGAAGAAGAAAATTAGAGGATGAGGAGTTTAATTATTTGGTTAGTTGAAGGGGATACAAACAAAGAAAAATCATAGATTCATTGAGCACAAAAAGGTGTTCAGTATTATTTGGGTATTGAAATCAAAAGATGTCAGCCCAGTATCTACTACACAAGGGAGCCTACAAAATGAGGGGATCAAAACACTTTCAACATATCTTCCATGAAATTGTAGTAAATCGTATTGTGGAACAGATGAATGTTGTTAGCACATACCTTATAATTTTTAGGAAGAGGTTAATCAGATATTTTATGCACCAATAACACAAGTAGATATTTTGGGGGTGCTAAAGAATGCTAAGAAACCCAAGATTCCCGGCCCAAATGGGTGGATAGTAGAGTTCTTTTTGGAATTTTTCAAGCTCCTAGGGGAATACCTAGTTAAATTAATGGAGGAATTAAGACAAGGAAGGAGAATCATAGGGGCACTAAATGTCACCTCTCTTTCCCTCATACCCAAAATTTTAAACTCTAAGAATTTTGATGACTTTCATCCTATTTCATTATGTAATTTTCTTTATAAAAATAAATCAAATATTTTATCTGATAGGTTAAAGGACCATCCCTTCGAATGGTTGTACCCATAATAATTTGGTTTTCTGAAAAATAGGAAAAATATAGATGCAGTAGATGCATCACAGGAAGTACTCCATGCTCTCCATACAAAGAAGCTACCTAAACTTGTACTAAAATTGGACCTAGTAAAAGCCTAACATAGAGTTAACTGGGAATTTCTCAAACTCATTCTTCTTCAGATTAGAGTCTCATTGGAAGTGGTTAATTGGTTAATGGAATATGTCTCATTAAAAAACTTTGCAGTATTGGTCAATGGAGTTCCATCATATTTCTTCAAAGCCTTGAATGGCATTAGTCAAGGATGTCCCTTATCACCATTTTTGTTCTTGGTAATTGTGGAAGGCTTGAGTTGCTTACTTAAAAAGTGGTTAGGTATGGACACATCAAAGGAATAAAAGTTTCAGCTACGATACATCTCCTTCATCTTCTCTTTGTTTATGATGTTTTTGGTTTTGGACATGGGACGGTGGAGGTTTGGACACATCTCTAGAGTATCCCAAATATTTGTTTGCAAAGCATCAAGTATAGAGATCAATTCAACAAAGTTCTTTGTACTATATAGTTGCATTTCAAACCACTTCCTTAGCAACCTAAAATCTTTTCTTCCATTAGCCAATTGAGCAAGGTTTAAATTATTTGAGGTTTCAACTCAAGGCTAATAAATATAAGGTAGTATATTGGAACTGGTTGGTGGTGAAAGTGGAAGCCCATATGAATCACTGGTGTAACAAATTTCTTTTATTGGAAGAAAATTTTATACTACTAAAATATGTCTTGAAAAGCATATCCCGTTGTATTATCTCTCATTGTCCTATATCCCTAAGATGATACTAAAAAGAATTCGTCAACTTTGTTTCTCGTTTCTTTGGAAGGGAGGAAAACATGTTGGATATGCTTTGGCCAGCTGGAAAAAATTGGCTAAACCAAACTGAATTAGAAGTTGGGGGATAAAAAATATCTTTACTTTTGCAGTGGCATTGGAATTAAAGAGCCTCTAGAGAGGACTTTTTGACACAGGTTTGTGGGCAATAATTATCAAATAGAAGTATATCGCACAAGGGAATGTGTTTGGTTGGTTAGGCTCCTCTCTAAGACCTTCAAAGGGCTCATATTTATGGAAGGCTTTGCTACAAGCAGATCCAGTGGTGAAAAAGTGGATGGTGTGGCAGATTGGGGATGGGAAGAGAGAAAGGTCGGGGTGGGATTCCTGGTTAGGAGATCAACAAAAATGCCATTTGTCTTATAATCTTACACTAGATTTTAAAATTAGAGGCCTCATGTACCTTTTGGACATCACCTTCCTAGATAGATCAACAAGATATATGAGGTTGATGTGAAAGGCCTACTTGGGAATAACATGTGCACTAGGAAAGAAATGGACATAGTTTCTTTCATTACTCAGATAGAGCGGGATTTGGATACATATTAAACAAGATAAACTGGTTTGGAAAAGGAACAAGGAGATTAGACAAGTCACAGCAAAAATGGCATATCTAGTTTTGGAAGAGGAAGAAGGATTTCATCAATCCTTCTATTGGTATAAGGTTATCTGGAAATGGTCTAGTCCTTTGAAGATATGACTTTTCTTATGGCTTGTGCTACATAACAGGGTCCTTACACAAGATGATATACAAAAGTGGGGTTGCATAGGAGCGTCTAAGTGTGTGTTATGTAACTAGAATAGAGAATTAGTAGATCATATTTTTGTTTATTGCAAATTTGCAATGGAAGTTTGGGCTGAAATCCATTGCTTCATTAAATGCCCAAATTTTTGCATTGAACATTCATTTGTGGCATGTTTTGAGAACTGACTAAAAAAGGTAGGCAATGCACCCATACAAGAATTACCATGCTTTGTCTCTTGGTCCCTTTGGCTACACAGGAACATATTTATTTTTTATGACATTAGGCCTTATTCAAATCTTGTCATCAACAATGTCAAAGAAAAGCTTTCATCTACTAGAATACTAAAGATTTTCGAGCCTGAAACATGGATGCATGACACTAGGGTTCTTTGATGGAACTAAATTATTAGAGAATGATGTATGTGGGGCCAAGGCAATACTTCACTTGAACACTGATCATTTCTACCAGCTAAGGTTAGGAGGGGGACATGGGACAAATAATAAGGCAAAGCTTTTAAGTCTTTGGTGCATCCTTACCTTTGCAAAGGATAAGGGCATTACAAAACTTCAATTGTTTAGGGACTCTCAAGTGGTTGTGGAATGGTTCAATCAGAGAGCTTCTCTAAGGAGTATGATCTTGCAACTGTGGTAGCTGAGAATTCGACAACTACAAGAGTCATATGATGACATCTCAGTTTCTCATATATACAGAAAGAATACAATGTGGAAGTTGATAGATGCTCTAAACAGGCAACAACCTTGGATTCTAGTTGGTTGGAGGTAAGAGAGTTTGACACAAACTCTGCCTTTGCCTCTACCTACTCTTCTCTTCTAGGCTAATTGGAAAGATTTTTAAAACTTCGTTGTGTTGATTTTGACATAAACAATCAGTTTGGACCATTTTATTTGTTTTTAAAGAAACTTAACAAAATTACTTAAAACCAAATATATCTATACTTTGATTAAATTTTATTAAATAACAAATATATAACTTTTTCTAATTAAAAAAAATAATAATAATAAACATCAAAAAAAATTATGATACATTAAATAACAACCTATTAACTTAAAATACCCTATTAATATATCAAATATTAAAAAAAAATTATAAAATGTTACAAAATTATTAACTTTTGAAAACCAAACAACCATACACATACATAATTTCTATATTATATACTAATGCATAAACATACAATATTAATAATGATCGGAAGTCACATGTGTTCTGATCAATCATAACTCATATATGTATCATTAATCATTTATTCATATTATAATATATTATATTTTATAAGTATATTAAAATATATTATTTATTATTTTATTTAAATGATTTTTTTTATCAGAATTTATTAAAATCTAGCAATATAATTTTAAGATTGTTTGTTATTTAAATATATAAATAAATTCAACACTTAGAAAAAATTTGATGCACTCAAATTATATAAATTTAACAATTTAAATTCAAGTTTTTAAAAACCAATCTTTAATTTTATTTAAAATTTATAAATTAGACTATGTCATATTTAATTGTATTTTAAAATTTTAAATAAAATTAAGTCTATTTTTATATTTAATTACATTTTTAAATTTCTGTAAAATTGAATTACGATTTTATAATTTGAAAAGTTTTTAGGATTTTTATATAATTTAATGGATATTAATTCTTTATAAAATTATTTTAATTTATTTTTATTATTATATATGTGTGAGATAATTATAAAAATAAGTATTTTAAAATTATAAAAATAATAATTATGTTTTGTTTATTAATTAATATGTATTACTGAATGTGCTAGATATATGTTTATGAGAATCCATGTGGAAAAGGTAAATATAGATTTAAGATTTTTGTATCTCTAAGATATTTGATCTTTTTTAAAGAGACTTGATAAATTTAAAATAGATATAGGTTGGTTTAATTTCCTCTTTTAAATAAGATATATTCCATATGAATATCATATGCCAATACCATGATTCTCATAAAATTAAAGCTAAAAGATCACCAATAACTTAACCACCTCATTACCACCCAATAAAAATTAATAAAAATATTAATAATAATTTAAAAATTTTCCCACAGAAGACAGAAACACAGCTAGTCATTGCTTCGATCGAGCCCTCTCAAGGAGTGTGGCGTAAGGTCGAAAAGAAAAAGGGGCGAAAAACTTGATGCGTGAGTTCTACTCACTGCCGGATTTCAGTTTTTGCCTCACATTCTCTCTCCTCTTCTCTCTTTTCTTATTCTTTGTGCACGTTAGTTTTCTAACGTTGCGTGGGGTGTGAAAGCACTCGGGCCCTTGCGGCAGCGTACGGATTGACTAACGTTGCGTGGGGTGTGAAAGCACTCGGGCCCTTGCGGCAGCGTACGGATTGCTTCAATGCATCTGCTAGTGTAACTTTTCATTATCTTTTTAATAAAAAATTACCGTTTTTTTTTCCTTGGAAAAAAAAAAATTAAAATTTTTATTTTTATTATTTTTATTTTAATTAAAATTATTTTATTTTGATTAAATATTACAATATCTCTAATCTCAACAGAGTACAGCGAATATTTGAAAATTTCATAAACAATAAAAATATATTAACATCTTTCATATATAACCCTAAAATAAAAATAAAAATTTAGATTAAAAAAATTGATGTGACCAAACTTTTTGCCCATTACACTTACTTAATTGCTCTCACAAATAATAAATACAATAACCATGTTTAGCTTCATATGAATAAATCGTTGCAAAGTTATGACTCCAATTAATAGTAAGTCAGCAGGGCTTGCATCTGACAGGACAGCATAGTTGTTTTGGATAGTGATGGTTTTGAATAACGTCAGAGAAATTCATTTTGTAAGGTTGTTATCAAAATTGAAATTTTATAATATAAATTAAAATAAAATTTTAAAAAATCAAAAAAATAAAATTATTACTTTTAAAAAATAAAATTTAATACAACTAAATCTATTAATGTGATATAACAAAATTCGATACAATTAAATTTATTCTTTTTTTTTATACAACAAAGATCAAGACCACTCAAAACTAATTTTATTTTTTTATACAGTAAAGATCAAGATCACTGAAATTTCATAATTCAAAATTTACACATTTTTTCAGAGAGAAAATCATGATATGGCGGAAGCCCGCAGATTTTTTCACATATGGCCGAAGCCAGCAGATAAGCAGAATTTTACGACATAGCCATTATGAATATCACCATAGCGAGGAGTCTCAACGAAACACCTCCGCAGAAATCGAGCCTGGCTGGGGATGCCCCAGCCATCAAATCATGCACGTCACGTGCAATTCCAAAATTTACACAGACCAACACACGCCTGACTTTCACAATTCTTTAAAAATAAAAATAACAGTACTGGCCAAACGCATGGACAGAGTATTCAATATAACTTTGACAATTATTTAAAAATAAAGATGACAGCAAAGGCAAAATCCATGGACAGAGTATGCTACTCTTACCAGTATCAGAGAGGCAATGAGACTTGTCATTCTGTTGGGACAGTGTAGTTGTTGCCCATTTCAACCAGCAATCCAGAACTCCCGAGGCTGGCAATAAAATGCGTCAATTAAAGGGCGCTGCCAGAATGTCTCGGAATCTAGAGATAAATTAGTTGGAACGGCAATGTACCTAAAAATAGCTCCAAAAATTGTAACTTAAATGCAAAGAAGAAAACTCGGAAGAACATGATGGTATCATTTGACAGGATTTATATATTAAATAAAACATTTGAGGATACATGGTCATGTATACACAAGGCGTTTTATATAATTATGAAAGGAAAAGATTTATTATATTTGGGTCACTCTGTTTAAAAATATATAATTATGAAGTGAATTGCTAGCAAATGCTTTTGATATTGAGTATATATATACATATATATTTTAATATTTATTATAATTTTAAAATTTATATATCAGATTGAAATTTTAATATATATATAGATATAATTAATTTTTAAAAACGTATTTAAGTTTTCAAAACATAAATTATATTTTTTAAATTAAAATATTATATTAATAATTTTAGTATAAATTTAGTAAGACTTCTATATTGACAATTTCCCTTTGGTCTTTTCTTCATTCTTTAAATTATTAGAGGTGGGTATTAATATTTTGGTTTTGCTTATTAGTAGGCGCTAAGGGAGGATTTTATGATTATAACTAGTTTAGATTTTTATATATTAAGTGTAAAAAGAGAGGTGGAATATTTTTTTAAATTGAAAATATATTTGAATTTTTTTTAGTTAAGTAGATTTGGAATTAAGATGGATTTAGGTTGGTTGCTAATAAATTAATATTCTTAATTAATTAGTTAGGACAAAACACTGTTTAACTTATGTTTATGGGGAGATATTGTAGTGCCCATAAATGAGTGTAAACATTTAAATGTTGGCTCAATTAATAATAAAATATTTGTAATCATGCATATTTAAATGTTGGCTCAATTAATAATAAAAGGTTTTTAACCATACATATTTACAGTCACTTTACCATGTATATTATTAACTTGTAAATAGACTTTGCTACAATATCATGGGCCAAGACCATGGCTTATCAATACTACATACTCAAAAACCATAACTCATTTCACAATCAAAATATTTTATACGTATTTTATTTTAATTTAATTTTATAACATTTTTTTAATCAGATTTAAAAGAAAAAAGGTGATAATTACACATCCTCACTACTACTAAAAATATTTAATTGATATTCCATAGAGATTAAATCAAGGTTTAAGAAAGCTTCTATTATATTATCAAAAAAATACAAAATACAAGAAGGTTGTCAACGACTCTCCCAACTTCACTACGACCGGATTTGTTAGCTAGGAGAGCCAGAATATAGTGCATAATATTTTTCCATTGAGCTTTTATTTCCAGAGGGCTAGACAACCATACATGCCAAAACAGAGACAAAATAAGTAGATATCATGTGGACTACATATCAAGGTGGCGGTTGAGGAGGACGCATGGGCGGAGCTACCATTGGGCCATGTCTCTCATGCTTATAAAAATCAATGTGCTCCATTCTGGCCTCACGTTCATGCAGGTGGTCATTAGTCCGTCATTGGATTTTCCGCACATTGGCCAATTGTTCTAGGATCTCTGTCTGGTTGTACTGAATATCATTCATGTAGGCCACTAACTCGTTCATGTCCTCATATCTGTGCTCTCTGAGGATATCCAGGTTGGCCTGGATTCCCCTCAGTTGTCCAACTATCAATTCCATAGTAATAGCCCAATCAACATGGCCAAGAGAGCGGCCTACGTCTTGGGCAATATCTCCTGCTCTATCCACGCTCACTAAGACATCCTCACTAGACATGCTTTCTTTGTCGGATCTTGCCTCATGTCACCCTTGCTAATCGCCACCTCTGCGAGGTCTTCCCCACTGATGGGGAATTTCTACATGCAACACAATAACCTAGACCTGGACAAGTACGCTTTCAACTACACAATCAAGATCTCCCACTAGACTCCTAAACTCCAAAACCAAAGGAACCCAAAACATACGACAACAGTTTGACCCAGATGAGAGTGAGACATACCACAACACTCAACAAAGCCATCAAATACAAGGGGTGGCAGAATTCACTTCCAGACTCAAACTATGCTTCCAAGGGACAGGAAGGCCATTTGGATTTAAGGCAAGTTCCCTCCAAGGCCAATGCACCAAAATAGTTGCCTCTATGTAGCAAACTTGGCGAACAATAATCTTCTCAAATTCAAATTGACGAAAAACACAATTAATCAGCTCCAAGTAGAAGCTAGAATGAAAACTCCACTAGACAACATAGAATAGAATGATTACAGACCTCAGGGGTCCAAGCTCATTCCCACACTTAAGCAGAAGGTTATGGGATGGAGAACATAACTAGTAGGTATTTAAATACAACTCTTCTACAATGAAACACCACAATCCAGTCCTTAACAAGGGAGCCCAATAACCAGAACGCGACAGCCCCCGAGGAGATAATTAGGTTCCCTTCACCACAGACACACATAACCAAGGTCAAAACCACAAGTTGGATAGTATATATACATGAATGTCAGTGAGCTCTTCCTAGGTCGGAGACCAACACTGCTTGAAGATGTCAATGCTAAAAATTACAATCGATAGATACAAAAGGAGACCTCCAAGGTAGGGGGGCAACGCGTCAAGATCCCAAATGAACACTTGTGAGCGACCCAATAATGAACCTCCAACATAAAGGCCTTTCACAATTTATAGGTGGTTGTTCGACTCTCTAAGTGAGCCTCCTTACCAACCACAGTAGAGTCTTCCCTCCCAAGTTCCCCTATTCATCTCCCAATTCGCATGAGGTGAACAATAAGTCTGCCCAGAGTCTCTAAAGGCATCATTGTCCGAACACACCACTTGTTGATGTGATTTATGGAAAAAAAGCATGTCTAACGCATGGTGAGGGGAGGAGACCTTGATGCCGGATTAATCGATGATTGATCACCCCCATCAGGGGGATCAAATCAAGGTTTTAATAAAATTAAAAATGAGAATATTTTGATATAAAGAGATGTGAAATTTATATAAATATTATTAATATTTATTATTATATATTAATATGAAATTGTATGACGCACTTTTTTTGCTTATACATTTACTTTTAATTATAATAAAGTCGGCATTAAAAATATTGACAAACCTACATTACAATACTTACCTTACACACATCTCCCTATACTGAGTTTTAGATAACAATTTATTTGTGTGTTGATTATGATTAGTTTAGCATTGGCCAATGCAACTTATATATATATATATATATATATATATATATATATATATATATATATATATATATATATATATATATATATATATATATATATAAACTATTTTTCAAACATTTGATTGGACCATAATTTGAAGGTCTTATTGCAACCTTGCACAAAGAGAGTTGTCTATATGTGAGGCTTTTTGGAGTTTTCAACGGATATTGATTTGTGTTGTTTAAATTGGTTTCAGCACCCTCAAAAACCCTTGGGGTACTTCGATTTTCAAGAGTTCACCCGTCACATTTGTGATTTCAATAAATCCCTGCTGGATTCTAGACAAATTAGATCAAAAAATAAACCGGAAAACTTTTCAAAAAGTCTCACTTATAGACAACGTGTGAACAATATAATTGCATGTGGAATAATTGCCTCAAGTATTTTATTTCTTAATTTATGGATATGGTTGCAATATTCCTGGGTGGATTTTAGATATTTGTGTATTGAATTTTTATTCCTAACATTTGTAGCAAAACCTTCCAAAACTAAAATTCTTGAAAATAGTTCATACTCAAGTAAATAACATATTTAAGCAAATTTTTGTATAAAACATGGATAGGAATAAGATGTAAATAAATATACTTACTAGGAGGTTACTTCCCACCAATATTTATGTTTTCTCAACATTTATTCAGGAATAAAATTGTAAATGTGTAAACTTACCCACCAAATTTATGTAAATTCTTGTGATTGACGAATCAATTAATTTATTCACTTCACATCCCAAATTATTAGTTCCTGCCAAAGTAATTATAGGATTTGATTCTCCGTAGCACTTGTTTTCTATTGTTTAAATAGATACACTAAGATGTCTATTTAATATCAAAGCGAATTTGATTGGTATTAATTGTAAAAAAAAAATATGTAAATTATAATTGTTTTTATAAGTGAAAGGAAAAAAACAGGATTTTTTTTATTTTTTTCATTTGGGTATAAGAGAAGATTTTATTTTAAATTTTTTTATAACAAATTTGTATTTATATCTTTCTTATTTTGTAGAAATTTGAAAAAGAAAGATTTTATTTTAAAGGTTTTTTTAAACGAATGTTTCTAGAAACAAATAAGTTAGGTAACTTAATTGAATAGATCTTTGGAACGTAAAATGTTTTAAAATTTTAGAACATGGTATATCTTCACTTCAACGGGATCGTATTAAAATTGGCAACAACTTATTACTGTAAATATTGTGTATGAAGGATTAGCGAATTGTCTATGGTTTTTTTTTATGTTTTTCTGGTTGGGAAAGTAACTTCGTTTTTATATTAACATAATATAAAAAGATTATAAATAAGATTTATTTGCGATTCTCATATGGGAAATCTAGGGAAAGATAATTTAGAAACTATGGTTTAATGTATAGATACGTATTTTTACTCTCATATATTTTATAGTAATAAAAGTTATGTATGGGGCAGCAAGTGTGAGAGGGGTTTTTTAATTTTGGAGGAATATTTGTATTTAAGTATGTATGGAATTTGGGGTTAGCTTCCAGTAACCTAGAAGACGCATGTGCTTTATTTTAAGGTGTCAATCTAACACGCACTTTACATATTCCAAAACTTTTGGTAACTCGAGATTCCAAATTTATAATTTGATAATTCTACAAATTCTCCTCTCATTAAGACTCCCATCTTTGTTATCTTTTGCACATTGATTGGGTCTATGTATGATCCCTAAGGTGGAATTCTATCGTGTCCTTTGTTGTAATAACTCTCAAGCTAATTCCTATGCGAATGAAGCCATAGAAGGGTATAAGTGTGCCATTATTATTAATTAACAACTATATCATCAATCAATCCCATGATGTGTTCCATGTTAAATCAACATCTCACACAGGTGTCCATATCTGAGGCCCATAGCCCATATTACATGACACACACTGGGTTTCATTTTATGGTGAGTGTGAGTCCTCTCTCGGACTATGGTGGGATTAAACACAAAGTGAAGGACCATTTCATGTTGTAGGGAAATTATGGTGCAATAGGGGTGGTAAATATAGTTTCCTTGAGGTTGGAATGTGGTCAATTGTTAGCCACCATGAAGCATTCGAGTATAGAAGGGGGGTCATTCATTATTCAGGAGAAACTTTTCAATTTGGAGATTGTATCCTTTATGGTTGAGGGCCTTTCTTGGTCACTAAGCATTCATCCTTTCTATATAATGGTTGTCCACTCCCAATTGGACCTATGGAAGACTATCCAAGGCCAAGATGAATCAACTGAAGAATTGAAGGAATTGATGAGGTGCATACAATTAGAAACTTACTCTTTAGTATCCTAGATGACAACAACCATATAGATCATGTTTCACCTATGTTGAATCTTTCATACAACAGAGGTTGAAATTCAATGTCTTTTTAGTAGGTTGGACTCTTTTTAATGAATGGTATCTTCTATCTCGCTCTTCGTCTCCTTCATGTGGCTCTATAATAAGACACTCAAGACACTTTCCCATTACATTACCATATTGAGTGTGCAAGCTCAATTGGAGGACTTGATGTCTTCTTATGAGGCTATTAAGACAACCCTTCAGGCTAATTTGCATGTACAATAAAGAATATAATATTTTAGGCCTTTTCTATCAATTGTATATGGATAAGACTTTCCCAAAAAATTATCTCCCTTCTAGTAGTTACTCAGACTAGAATGGAAATAGTTATGTATGCTTAATCTACCTGGCAAGTTCTCAATGTTGCTTTGTCTAAAGTAATTCCACTACAAACTTGACCACAGATTTTTACTTAATATAAATCTCCTAGTTTTTATTTTTTTTAGATAAGAAGATCTATTATATCGCCTCATAACATCATAAGAGATTAAAGGAAATCCAAAGGAGGATATCCAATCTTCTCACAATAGTTTACAAAACAAAACAAAACATGTTTAACCAACCCATGAGATTGTATGCCTACTTTTTTTAGCTCTGAGTGCCCCCCCTATTCCATAGGATCTACAACAACAAAAATAGGGTTGGAAGGGTTTCCTTCCAATCCTTGGATGTGCTTGTCCTATGCCAAAGGATTACTCTAACTATCCTATGACTTGGAAACAATGATGCAGAAATCAAAGATAGTTCTATAGACTTCCTCAAGGGAATTAAATCTAACTTATGAAATATAGCATGTTGTTAACTATCATCTTTCCTCCGCTAGATGTGTTATAAAGGTTGTATTCAACCAATAGAGTTCAATCATTCTAAAGAGTTTGGTGTCCCTAATTTGTGAAAACTTAGTGTCAGGAAACCAATCCTTGAATTGACAGCGTCCTTCTTTTCTACAAAATCAAATTTTGCATATGGGAAACATCCTCCTTCCTTACGACAGAGAAATGCTAGTGGTAATCAAACATGGCCTTCATGTCATCCTTTTAGGCCCCATTAATGAGCCAAGGAGGCTTAAACGGCTTCAACTTTTTAGTATTTTTCCTGGGCCCTTTCCATAGCCCAACTTTGCTATATTATGGGCCCAATTCATTGTCAAAGTTGTAATACTTGCAATTTCACCTTGTTAACCCCACCAAAAAAAAAAAAATCATATTAGTCTTTCAATAAAAAAAAATAAGATTCTAAACAATATAACTTGTTAGTACATAACAATATCTCAATATGTCTTCTATCATAGAATCTAAACATAAAATTTATAAACAATAATAAATAGTATTACAATTTAATGTTGACAATTGCAATAGTCATGACCCAAAATTCTAATCCTTCTATTTTATCATTATACCGTGGAACCTTATATTATCACTAGAATTTAATCATTACTCTTTCCAAATAATTATATAAAAATTATTGATAAATCTGAAAAATAAAATTTCTTAATCATCTTAAGTTATATTCCTAACACATTTTTATGTAAGTGTTATCCTTTTATCATAAATTTCTAACCCATTTCATATATATATATATATATATATATATATATATATATATATATATATATTATAGTTAATTAACCCAATAAAACTTGTCATGCAACTAGTCCAATTCATATGTTCAGACCAAGAGAATTTTGAGAGGGAAGAAAATGAGATTCTCCTTTCGTACTCTCTATATATAGCTATTATAAGAATTAAAAACAGGAACACACCATCTATCCTTTCCAACTTGATCTACCACTATAACATTGTATATAGAATTTGGAATCTCATATTCAAAATATGGAAGGAAGGGTTATTAATTCTATTTAATAACATAAAGTGTCCTCTTCGTTTAGACCCCTTAACACCATCCGTAGCTCTCTTAGATCTGTTAAAGACCCCATCAACCCTAAGGAGATGAAAGGTGTTTATGTTATTCCCTGTTCTTGTGGGACCCCCTACGTTGGTGAGACTGGGCACTCTATTAATCAAAGGATTCATGAACACTCAGCCGACATTAAACATGGGAGGACCCAGTCTTCTGCCCTGGCAGAACATGCGGAAAAAACTAAACATCACGTATGCATTGAAGAGGCCCGTGTTATTGCCAAGATTGCCCCCTTTCATCACCGAAAGTTTAGGGAGGCCATAGAAATTGAAAAGAGGCCTAGAAATCTCAATAGAGATGACAGATGGAAGATTAGCAGATGTTGGATCCCTGCCCTTTCATCCTAGCCACCCCTGCCCTCCCCTTATTTTGTGATCTTCTCTTGTCTTTTGACCTTGGATTATCCCTCATCCTGTCTCTGCTCTTGGATTTTAGTTTTATTTAACCCTTTCACTTGTTCTATTATTATGATAAGATAACCATCTATAAGGATAGTAAGAATCTCTTTAAGCCTTAGTTAATCAACATTATTAACATGTTATTTTATTAAAGGATGATAAACTTTATTAATGAATATTCATTTAACCATTTAGAATTTCTCTTTAGTCCCTTAATAACCTTAAAATAATAATAATTGTTTAATTGTTTAGTAGAGTGAGCCCTTAATAAACAATCTTAATTTAATTAATATTTAACTATAATAATATTTAGTTTACTCTCATTAAATATTAACAATTAAAAATTTAATCGAATATAACCCTAATAACCTTAAAATAATATACTTTTTAAGATATTTCCCCTTTCCTCTAAGTTAGACCCTTATTAGGTTAACTTTTTAATCTTTCTTATTAATTCCTTTAATATTAATAAGATTAATTTAAATTTATACAACTTTAACATTAATAATATATATATTATTTTATACTCCTTAATTATATGAAGTAAAAACTAAGATTTAGTTAATCAGTAATATAATATAATTAAATAGGCTTCAAACTTAATAGAAAAAGTCAAGGAATGGTAGTCTCTTAAATATAAATATATTAAGATCTAAAAAAAATCACTCTAACTAACCAATTAAGTGAACCTTCTTGATTTATTATAAACTATTAAATTTAATAATAAAATTAACCAAACTAACTTTTGAATTTCCCTATCCCTATCCCTCAGTCCAAGTACAGTTTCCTGGTCAAACTTAGCCGTTTCATGGTCAAATATAGTTGTTCCTGGTCCAATATAGTCGTTGGATGATCTGCTCTCTCTATTTAATTTGCTGCCTTAGTCTGGTTCTTCAACTTGTCCTGACGATGAACCACACTTGTTGGTTCAAAACGCGTCGACAAATATATCATGATGTGATTTCGTCAAAATAAATTTTCTTTAATAAATTTCTTATTTCATTATATCTCAATTTTCTTATTTCGTTATATCTCAATTTTAATTAACGTACTACACATTAACTAATTATTTAAGTCTCAGTTGAATATAAATACTTTTATTTTGACGATTACAACTCATCCTGAGTAAATCAAAACATTTAGCGGATAGACAAGGAAAAAAATTTGTTTGTCAAATACGTTTTAAAATTTTATATTATAATTTCTAATTTAGCGCAGCAACTCCCTAAAGTTTTTCATGAAAGATGTTGTAGTCCATGTATCCAACTCCCATTGTGTAATGTTAAAAAGGAAGAGTTCGATGGGATACACATTACCTTTCCTTTGGGAACTATGTGAATCTAGGTATTTTGAGGGAATTAAGGCCCGTATTTTAAGGGAACTAAGGTTTTTATTATAATTTTATTACTTTTCCCTTGGGAACTATGTGAATGAAGGTCTTTTGAAGGAATTAAGGCCCTTATTTTAAGGGAAGTAAGGTTTTTATTAAAATTTTATTTTAAAGGTTGTTAAAATTGATATGAAATAAATAGAAAAATAGTGGTTTATAAGAATGCTAGTTATCTAGGGTTTTATATATTTATTTCGAAATATTTTATCATTTAGATATAAAACAAATATTTAATGTGAACATATCTATATTTTAAAGGAAAAATAATATAATAATGTTATAAAAATGTATTTTTCTTTTAAATTATTTTATAAATTATCGTAGATTTATTTTAACTTTGGATCTACCAAGTGTTGGGAGAGATCAAATTTTTTGAGGTGCAAACTTTTTTTAGAGTGAAAAGATAGTTGATCCTTCTTGGTGTTTGGTAGATCTAGAGTTAAGATGCGTCCATGCTAGTTTATACTACATTGTAATTCAATCACATTATCTAGAGTTTCACTAGTGATGTCTCGAGAGTTGTGTAATGGGATAAAGCTTTATTTTCAAAAGGTGTTGGTTGCTTTAGTTGGGTTGGGTCCTTGCATACTATACATCATTGTTTGCAGCCCTCGAAGGGTTCGAATTTGAAAATATTTAATTAGAGGGCTGGAATTTGGAAACTTTTAACCAGATTTTGAAAGTTCTTGTAAATATATCTTCTCACAATGAAAAACAGATTAACTATTGTAGACCACTTTAGAAATATGTATTTATAATTACTAAAAATATATTACAAAAATATTGTTTCCAACGTTTCGATCGTAACCAATACAAATAACCTCAATTAATGGATACGATATTTATCTCGTGAAATCTCTTATCTTTTAATCATATTTTAAAATTTATTGTAAATGTATCTACTTCCCATGAAAAATGTGTCAACTATTGTAGATCTCTCTAGTAATTACCTATTTACAATACAACCAAATCCAAATTATATAAGTAGCTTCAACTAATGGACAAAGTTAATAAGTATGGATGTTCAATTTTTATAGGTGGGAACTCTTTTTGGAATTTGATAAAAAGTTTGAGTTTGCCTATAATGGTAATTTTTCTAATTATATCGAGGCATATTTATTTGGGAATAGGGATTCCATAATTTTCCTCACAAGTGATAATCTAATTTTCTTTTTGTGCTTAATATAAAAATTAAGGGTAACGTTTTCTTTTTCTAGTAGATCAATTGTTTTGGGGAGGTTTAGTTTTAACTAGGTCTCACTTTCGAACATTGTGGGTAGGGGTAAGGAGAGGTTGAGGATGGAAGTCACTTTTTGGGGAATTAAACGATCCCGAGGGGTGTTCCAAGATCCAATGAGATTCGTAAAATCCTTGTGATAGCATCCCACTAATGCATAATTAGTTCATCCATCCAATAGACTAATTGACCCCAACCTAGGTTTAGCTTAATTGTCCCCCCAAAAACCTATGTTTGGTTTTTCTTTCTCTAAGCTACCTCCTCATATGAAAAAATAATAATGATAATAAAATGATGTGTTTGCCCTTATGACATGCTTAGGTAATCTATATCTTGCTATTTTGTCTTTTGGGGAAAACAACATTTTTCGTTTTTTCCAAAGACATCAACGACATTTGTTCTACAACAAATCATTATACAATGTAAATATTATGTGTCTATACTCTACTTTACAACATATTTTAGCCTAAAATCAGCTAGTTGCCTAAGCCAACCCACAAGAAATCATTCTATGATGTAGAGCTGGTTTACTTCTCCTCCACTCTATATTAAATCAGTTTTTAATTTAAAATCAACTAGTCATTCTTCTAATTTGTTTTAAGTTTAAAATTATAACAAGATTTCCAAAGTAGGCCACATTACATGGTCTCTGTTATGAGGGGTTGTATAATTTTTTGAACTAGACTTACAAGCAAGTACTTTTAATTTTTTACAATTAATTTAATCTTAATTTGATTGTTAATTCGGTTATTGAGAAATTTTGATATAAAAAATAGATTTAAAAATAGAAAATATGTTATCATTATAAATGAATAAGTCATTTATGTGTTATGTTCATTTTATTTTATTTTCTTATGATAAATAGGTGAAATTGTTTAACATGATTGTGTTATCGAAAGGTAATTTTTTATTTAAAAGTTGATTGGTGAAGGGTTAATATATTATCAAAATGACAATCTTGAAGAGCAAAATTTTAAACATAATGTTCCTTGACGGGAAGTATAAAAATCCAAAACATTAAAAAAAAAAATCGTTTGACGAGTAAAAACCAATCCAAATTCCAACTCTATTGGTGATTGTAATGCTTGAATCTTCTTAACTCATACCGAATAATGCAAATATTGAGAAGTCATAAATGCCCAATTGTCATTCCTAATCATTCTTTTAGGAACCCATTATTCAATACATAGATTAACATGGATCATGTTGTGTATTATTTACATAATATCATTGTGCTCATGAAATCTTTGACATATTACTTGAGCAAAGATATTTTGTTAGGACGCACCATAGTAAATTATTACTAAGGAGGCAAACATGTTGTGAGGGTTGGAAGGTTATGGCAACATGTCAAATTTAATAAAGTTTCCAATTAACTTTACATAACATGTTATCATGTTGCAAAAGTCTTTGTGACACTTATGAACCTTCACCAACTCAATACATCATTGCATGTTATGATTAAATAAGTTAGGGATTAATTATGCCTATGTGTGGTAACTGGAGGCAACGATAGTAACCTATATGCCAACAGAATCCAAGATAGATATTGTGCTTGGCAAGAACACGTATTATCGTTCCCATGTGTATGGAATGGTGCATATGTTTTAGCACGCGACCACATCACAGATAGATTTCTCTCCTCTGCATAAATATTCATAGTAATCACACAGAGTTCTGATAGAGTGTTAGTAATTGACTGCTCAAAGCTCTTGATTTCGACCATGAATGATTATAGCTAGCCATAACTTACTTTTGCCAAAAAAAATCCAAGAATTTCCAGTCATATACTTGGATGCAACACCATTATAAATTTGCATGCATGAAACACATTGTCATTGATCTATATTAGTCTGATTATTCAATCATTAAGATATCGAACCCAAAGATTAAGACCATTTTTTGATGGCAGGGTGATCAAGCCAACGCATAGAGGTAATGATATACTTGAGTGCTTTAATGCACTCAGGCTTTAACCAACATTCTGACTCCACCATTGATGGGAAGATGCCTTCTAGTCATTTGAAATGATGATTTCATTTCAATGGGATCTAACCTTGTTAATTATAGTCGACATCTGAAAAAAGTGGTGAAAAGTTTCACTTTTAGGATGAGCGTTTCTTCATATAAGGTACTTGTGTGATCCATAAATTATCGTGGATATTCCACTGGAAATTCGTCACAATAGATGTGATAAACTATATTTAAAAATCCAAAAATCTACACTATTAGGGTTATTGTTAGGTCCCTATACACTAGTATACCCCCCATATTTTTATTTTTGTACACCATAGAACCCCCATATTGTTACTATTATGCTCCATAGAAACCCATTATTGTTATTATAGAGTCATTACATTATTATTGTTATGTAGGCCCTAATTATATTTTGACCCTTTAGACTCCTATATATACCAAGGAGGTTTTATCATTTGAATCATACAAGAATTGTTCATTTATGTGATGTAAAAGGAGGTTTCCCCCTCGAAGAAGCTTATTTTCAAGTGATTGATCTATATTTTCTTCTATTTTTTTAATCAGGTTACATAACAATTATTCCTCTTTATATTTCTAGATCTGTAGATTAATGTTTATTATGTATGCATGAAAATCAAAATTTATCTATAAAATAGAGAATAGTGAAATAAAAACTCATAAACCACATTTGACATGAGATATATCATGGGAAACCCTTTCAAGAGAAAACCCAACTAGAAGGTGAGGCCACTCTATTATCTTTCTTTGAACCCATCCCTCTCAGCTACTCTACTCAGCTGTGAAGCAAGTTCATTCAAAAAGAGTTGAACCCCTTTTTCTCCTAGTGACCTAGTTACAACACAACCCAATAGCCTACTAGTGGTTAGGTATGATTCCATCAACTCTTAACTTGAGTAACAATATGGGCTCTTATGGAGTCTTATTCATCATAATCATGTGGCTAGACCCTTTTCCATGAGTTATGGATTTAATGTGGCATCATCTCAAATTATGGTGGTGGAAACAAGAAGGTCAACTTTTGAGTGGCATAACTTTTTCATACATACTCCAATTGAGGCAATATTTGCGTCATTGGAAAGGCCTCTATGTGTAGAATGCTAAAAATAAGGCTTTGCACTAAATAGGAAATTTTTTACCCCCAAAAAAATATCATTTGTGCCTTAAAATTCTCTCAAAAGGTTTCAAAGTCCAATTTTCCAAACTAGGTCTCGCAAGTAAAATTGGCCCTGTGAGATGATTCCTCCACTTTTTCCACTATAAAAGCATTAATATGGATGAAAAAATATATAATGATTGAATTTGGATCACTCCTCCCCATTTTGGGATGTTTTTGGTGCACAAAATCTTCTATTGAATGAGGAGAGGAAATTTTCCCTCTACCTTCTCTCGGTTGTACCATATAGCCTTCCCTGGAAGTTTTCCTTTCAACCCAATGTACAAAAGGTCATGTGTTACCTTTGTTTTGTAGTTCTATATCTCTCCTAAAAAATTGTATCCTCTTTAAACTCTACTTGAGCATCTGGTGCCAAATCCTCTACATAAGGTAGGATTTGTTCCTCTTCCTAATCTAGCATGGAAGGCTCATAGAGTGTCAGACTCTCTACATTCAAAACAAAGTAAATGTTAATGTATGGGGGTAGACTAAGTCTATAGGCATCGATCATGTTAACTCTGCTACATATCTTTGATTTCTAAAGGTCGGAAGTGATCTTGGTCCTTGGTCATGCTCAAAAGAAGCTCATAACAGTCACTTTCTCATTTCCCTTGCACCGCTTATTCTCCTTCATCAGTCCTAAAAATGGTTAATTCCTTTATCGGGTCCAGGTTTAATCGCTATCGCAAGTCGCATCCATGTGTGTGTAAAGGCCTGAAAATTGCCATAAAACCTTATCTATATAGCCTCGAGCGCTAAAGCCAAAACCCCATAAAACCGCGCTCATATGACTTTGCGCCCTTATAAAATCATCACCCATAACCCCCGCCATTGATTTCCGCCCGCCGATCCAACGAATCCATCGCACCCGATAAAGCGACCTGCCCAATTGTCTCTCCAGCGTCCGATCAGCCCCGCCAAGATCGGACGGCCTTCACACATTTCGCGCCCACAAAGTGATGGGACGTTAGCACGCAATGGAGAGCGGTTTTTCTCTCTCCTCTGTCGCTATGTGTCACATGCTGAATGGAATCGCGCGTCCTCACCCTTTTACTGCCTAATGCCCAAAGGTGGTGCGATCGATGCCACTTACCACTTAATCCTCCGTCCCCACCCGATAATCGCCGCGCGCCTTCGCTGCCCGATCACCGTCAGATCTGTCTGTCTAAGATCCAAAGGCCCATGTTCATCTGACTCCCTCTTCTTCCGATATCCTCCGCCAAGCCATCTCCATCGTCTATCCTCCCGTTCCGACAGCCAATCTTGCTCCTTCATCCGACTCGTCCTCTCGCTACGCAGTCCATGTCCCTTGACCATTCCATGTGCCTGAAGGACGAAGGTGACTGGCCTTCCAGTACGATTCGTTGTTGCTGCTCATCAACCACGTTTAACAGACAGTATGGCTGGAGGGAAAAAGGACAGAGCGTGAGAATGTAACTGCATTTAGCAGTTATGGAACTTCATTTTATACGAACACTCCAGCCGCCTGAGAGGGCAGCAGAGCACCTGAAAAGATCAGATTCACCCTTTGAAGCAAGAAAACGCACTCAAAGACTCCATCAGGCAGTTAAATGCGGTTGGTGGTCAATTATGACCCCTCCATACCTAAATCAGCCAAGTGCCTTTGTAATGAAACTCTATATATACCCAAAAACAAGATGTAATCAGGGTTGGTGGTTGATGTTTTGATGTAAGGTTCAACTTCTAGATACTGTAACTATTTGGACACTTGCAACGTCTCGTCTTCATTATTAGCTAATACAAGCTTCTTTTGCTGTTAATTTCTCACTTTCCATTTCTCTTCTGTTCCAAGTTGTGCCTGACATGCTGTATGCTTGAACTCTTGATTTTTAGCATTAGAATAGCTGTCATCCTATCTCTGTGTTAAATACTTGTATGTATCATTACATAAGTTACTCAGGTTTCTCTTCATCTAGTGCCAGATAGCTGTCATCCTGTATGTGCATTAGTAGATTAGATTTGCAGACTTCTTTACTGGTTGCAGCCAGCCATCACATGGTATTTTGCATCTACTGGTGTGGTCAATATTCTCCATATTCACCCAATCTTTAAACTGTGAGTAGTTGGTGGTCTAAAGCCTTGTAGTCTGGGGGTGTTCACGCATTTCTAGAGTGAGGCAAAGTAGAAGTGGTTATCTGGCTTGGACAAGCATCATTCCTTCCATTCATCCATTTGCAACAATAAGTTGAATTTATATGTTACTAGGCATCTCCGAGCTACAACCTAGGAGAGTTTCTTGGAATCCTAACAGATCCCACATTTTCTAGTATCTCAAAGAGACCATATCACAGAGCCTTGATTTTCTTACCAGAACCTTGTAGCCTCTCCTTGCTCAATTGTAATTGTACTCTGTCTCCCATCTTGAAAGACATATTTGTTCTATGTTGATCATGTCTGTCATTATATTTTTCCTGTGAATTCTAAGTGTATCTTGTACCTGTATATGGATCTTTATGATCTTCTCAATAAATTTTTCATCCCTCAAGGCATCCGATGTAAGATCCTCCCTTACTCCTCGTTGCTACCCATATGCAATATCCAAAGGTGAAGGTGGAAAATATCTTAAACAAGTTTCAAATGGGAACTTACCAGTAGAAGTGTGGACTACTCTATTATAAGAATAATGTATATATACCAAATTTTCATCCCAAGTCCTTGGATTTTTTACTACACCAAAGTATTGTTGACTACTTATGTCTACCCATAAGTTTGTGGATGGCATCTTGTAGACCTCTTAACCTTCATGTCCATCATCTCCCACAATGTAGTCAAAAATTTACTGAGAATTCTTGTGTTCCTATCTGAAATGATGTTCCTTGGTATCCCAAAGTGCACCCACACCTATCCAATGAATAATTTTTTTGCTTCTTTCTCGTTGATATGGTATTTTTCAGAACACACATCTTGTTGAACCAATCAACTACCACGAACAAGTAGTGATGACCCTTCCTAGTTGTCAGTAAACCTCCCACAAAATCCATGGAAATGCTTTCTTAGGGACGAGTTCATGTAGGTAAGGGTGAAATACACCCTGTTTCCAATCAATAGGCTTGTTGATACTATAAAGCATGCATCCTCTTATGAACCTTGCTACATGTTCTTGCATCTTGGGTCAATACACATACCTTTGCAAGCTAGACATTATCTTCCTCGCACCAAAATGCCCTGCAACTTTAGAGGTGTGAGCCTCTCTGATCGGTTGTAATCTCTCACCTTTAGGTACACATAACTTATCTAGCCTTTAGACTAACCCATGATGGAGATGATAGTCATTTGCTGTCACCATTGTGCACATCACAATAGATCTGCAACTATTGAAAAACCTTCTTGAAATCGTTGTTATCACTCTGTGATTTCCCTAGGCTGAGAAGAGAAATTCCAGAGGTAACCACAAACCACTTTTAGGCCAGAATCTATCCCTTCTAGCCTTGGAGAGGGCTCTCTCACTTTGATTTCTTAAAATGATTTGATATTAGGCTAGGTATGATGGTCAATAAGGTCTGATTTTCAAAGGTTTGTTGATGAGAAGAGAGATAGATCCATTGGGCATGGAGTCATGTCAAGTCAGTTTTTTGTCCAGTGATATAATGAAAAGAGAAAAGGTTTCTCCACAGGGGCAAGGTAGGCAGCCTTGGTGGTGGAATTTAGGTTAAATCACTATAGAGGGTGAGTGTAGAAAAGTGAAACATAGAGCATCAAAACCATATATGAATTCTAAAATGTTGCTTTTAAGATGAAAACTTTGATCACTTGGCAAAAACTAAATCAGAGCATCATTAAGATGAATTCTGAAATAAACATCTGGTTTTTCCAAGTAAGAAGACATACATTTAAGAGATGTAAACACATGAGACAACTTACAAGATCAAAGGAGCACAAAACCACCAATATTTTGACACAGGAATCCCTACAAATCACCTTCTAACTTTCATTCATTCACTGGAAAAGTTTTCAGAAAAAATACAATGCACAAAAAGTTAACCAACAAAACCCATTACCATGTTTTTCATCTCTATATACATCATGAGGTTCAATCTACCACTATAGGTGGTCTAAATTATCAACCAAAACAAACTTCTAACTAGATACATCAAAGTTTTAGTGCATATACTGAAAAATAGGAGTGGTTTTCCTTACAACCAATCTAAGCCTAAAACATCACCCACTTGGAATATTTGAAAATAAATATTACCTACACCTCATAATACATTATTCCACATATCCACATGATCCAAACTACTTCTAGAAGACAAAAATTATAAATTTGAAATGAAATGGTACTACTTGTCCGAACTTACAGTGCATTAGCCAGTGGCACAACAACTTGAAGTAGCCCTCCATGTTTTGTATGGTTGCGGCCTTCCTCTATCAAAATGGAGCAAATGGGTATGCTTAAAATACCTTTGTGGTGGTACTGAACCTCTTATATAAGATTCAAAGTGCTTGTAGGCATCCTTTTGGACTATCCCCCACTTTCGCAACAAGACTGACTCCTTTCGCACCTTCAAAATTCTGAACATATGGTGATTTTTTCCTAATGTAAAGTGTTTAAAGCATAATGTGAATGTTTTAACCTTCATATAACTTTCCCTCGTGACAATCAAAACTTCAAAATTTCACTATCCCACCAGTACCAAAGATTATATAAAAAGTACAGCAAGCCTCTTAATGCATTTTTGCAAACTTCATCAAAACTGACCTTTTTATAATCTCTTGAGAAAAAAAACAAAACTTTAGAGCTAAGTGGCATCCTCCTGGTGAAGATTCACCTTTGCACTAGCCTCCGCTAATATATCTAACTTTCCCATATTCCTTTTCCTTCCAAATTATTTGGCCTCGTTAAGATTTTGCTTTACCAATCTGAGTCTTGCTTTTAATACCAAGTTATGTGTATATAAATTTCTCACCTGCCTATGTAGAGGTAGTGTCCACTTTAACTTGTATCTGGCCTTATCAAGGACCGGTTCAAGAGCTTGTACATTCTTAAACAAACTCAATTTATCCCTATGATCATTCTCTACAAGTTGATCTACCTGCTGTTGAAATCCTTCAAGTTGTTCCAATAGTTTCTCAAGTTATTTTTTCTCATCAAAAACCATCCTCTGTTTAGGCTGAACAGTCCCCTTTACTTGCATTTGCACCTTGGCAGCAAACCTAGTTCTAGGTCTCCTTGACTGCTCAACTGCCTCCTTTAACTCTTCAACATCAATGAATAGTTTGCATTTTCCTTTAGCATCATGTGCCAATGTTTCCTTTAATGGTTCTCCTTCACTAGGCTGAACAGTTTCTTGTGATACTTTATGCCTAATTTCCCTATTCTCTTTCTACAAAAATGTTATTGTCATATGAGCATTGTCCAACTCATCTCATAATTCTTTAATGCTCTGGTCCCTTTCATCAATTTCCACTTCCTTGTGTGTACTCTCTGATTCCACAACTTGAATAGGTGTAGATGGAGGATCTATAGGCAATCTCTTGGCTGCAGTTCTTGTTCTGGGTACCCTTGCCACTTTTTCTACTTCGGGTGAGAAATGAAGCTTCTTAACACTTCTCTTATAAAGTTATTTGATTTTAGTCGAAGGATCTTTTTACTGAACTTGTTGTTGCAGGTGAAATTTCTTTGATTACAACTGATGGGGTGTCTTTCTTGGTCCTCTAGATATCTGAAGATTGTGATATCCACCTCGAAGAAACCAAAAATTCATACCATGAATGCTCCTTCTTCTCAAGTTCCTTTATCACCAGTAATTTAGTTAATGAAAAATGAAACAAACTCACTTCAATCTGATTTCCTTTTGTTTAAACTATGTTAGCCATCTTACATAGACTCCTAAACAAATAATAAGGAAGATTCAAAGGTTTCTTGCTAGTAAAATGCATTAAGAACCTAATGTGATAGTGATACGCTTTATTGAACCTCCCTTCACATGTGAAGTACATTTGAATCACTTCCAACAATTTACTATGGTGGTTTTGTAGATGGCTTCTTGGAACAACAGAACCATATCCTTTCCATTGTTTTGTTTTGAGAAAGTCTTTGAAATCAACCAAATAAAAATCCATATCCTTGAACCATTCTTCTCCATTCAAAGGGATCTCAGTGACCTTGTCTATTGATTGATTTGTGATTGGAAAATTTAGAGTTCCCATATTTTCTTGAAAACCATCAAAACCCCTAGAAAACTCCTCTATCAACTATAGATGACACCCCTAAATCTTTTTACAAAACCTTATACACCCTACTTGTTCAAAAGTCATTATGATGGTTGGATCTGCATTGATGGTTGTGATATCTTATGGCTCAAATCATATAATGGCACCTCCCTCATGCTTCTTGTCTTCTGGAGTTGACATGATTTTTCTTTTGCAACAGTGAATAGTTTAGGGTTATGAGCAATTGGTTTTGTGTAATAATGGAGGTGTTATGATATTTAAAACCTCTGATAATGACTTAAGAGACAACAAGCAATTACACAAAAAACTTAAACAATGCAGACTTCCTCAGGAAAACCCTACAGAACTTGCAATTTCACAATTGTTGGCAGAGAATTTAAAGGGACAATCGCAACGCAAAATCCAGAAATGTAGCACTAAAGGTATTTGATTTTTTAAACACTTTCAAGCATAAGCACTTAAGGGAAGAAACTTTGATTTAGTTTTAAACTCAAGGAACCTATTGCATGTAGAGGCTTACATAGAGAAAATGTGAATTGGAAACAACAAATGAGGAATACAGCACATTGTGGAATCACAGCGAATTAGGATAAAATGCATCGCAAAGAAAAAAACGCAGCGATTTTTGAAGAGCAGCGATAGTGAATTTATCATCCTTCGAGGATTTTTATGGTTTTTCCTAGCTTCTACATGAAATTTGAGAGTTCATTCAAAATTGAGGAATAAAGATAGACTTGTATTTGCACCTATGAAGAAGGTTTGACCAATGACATGTGATAATGGTAGCACTGTGTGAATTCGGAGCGCCCATGCCTCCCTTTCGCAACGAATAAAAACGAGCAAACCAGAGCCTCCGATGAAAATGGTGAAGAGAAGAGTGTTATGGAATGGTGATGAAAGTTCAAATAATCTTACAAATAGGCCTGGAGCATAAATGATGGTGATAATCGTTATTGGAAATGGAAATTATGAATGTGCAACACCTCCTGGAAAACACAATGCTTTGGGAAAAGGGAAGGATTGTCCTTCTGACCATTATTTCCCGCTAAGATCATGAGTTTTCCACGAAATGACATTCAATCTGACTCCAAAGAGCCTCCATATTTGTGCCTAAATCATCTCATGATTGCATTGATGTAGACATAGCCTCTAGACTTAAGTGGCCCACTTATAATGACTAACGATTGTGACTAACTCATAATAACTAAGGATTTGTATAACATTATTTTTGTACTCTTTCCAAGGTGACCAAATACTTCCTATGATTACCCTTTAGTAAGGAAAACAAATGACTTTAGACATTGGGCTCTTAGCAAAATAGACACCTTTACATGACACTTAATCTAAACCTAGACCTCTTTAAACAATAATAGTTAGGTTATCGTGACTAATATTTAAAAATTTGACCTTAGATACATAGTAAGACTAAAATGACAAATGTTCCTATACATAGGAACCTAACACTCATCATCCTATGAATATGCTTATGAGTATGCATCATGGGTGAATGGCTCCAAGTGCATTAGATTTCCCAAAGTTGTGATCTTTGATGTGGGTTGCCTTGAAAGCATGTCGGCCAACTTGTTTTTTATTCCCTTCTTATACTTGATCACTAAATGAAACTATTGTAGAAACACTATCCACTTGTAATGCCTAGTCTGTTGTAGCTTACTTTAGGCCTACAGTTATTGTAGTGGCTGGTGATCTATGTGGTTTGCTGTCTCCTTTATCATTAGATAGTGCTTCCACTTCTTCACATCTTACACTAGGGCATAATGGTCCTTATCGTATTAGGGTATTTAAGAACCTACCCATGAAATAATTAAGAAATTTAGTATGCACGCCTTCTATCCTATATCAAGACCACTTCCATAGGATACCCACTCGCATTTGTCTCCACTTCAAAGGGTTGTTGCAAGTTTGGTAATGGAATAATTGGTGTCTAATTAGTCTTCTTATTTATCTTCTCAAAGGCATTATACTAACCCTTTCCCCACTGGAAACTCTTACCACTTGTTGTTATGGTGTGGAGTGGTGTTGTTACCGCTGAAAATGAGTCTATGAATTTCCTCAAGTACTTTGTCACCCCAATGAAACTCCTAATCTCAAAAATAATAGTAGGAACTGGTTATTTCATAATGGCCTCTATCTTGGCGATATTTATTGTAATCTCTCCTCCACCTACCGCATAACCCAAATACACCAAATATTTCTATGAAAACTCACACTTCTTGAGATTTGCTAGCAATTGGTGCTTCTTATTGTCTCCAATAAATATGTCAAATGTGAGATGTGCTCCTCCTAGGTAGAATTATATACCAATATATCATCAAATAGACAATTTTGGTGCACATGGGGCAGACCCGGGTTGAGAATCAATTTTTCCAACAAAACCCATTAGACACTAGCCCTTTCGGCAACACCTGCAAGTAGGTGAAGTCTCACCTAAGGCTTCTAGGAGGGACTGTAACAACCTAGATATTTTTATAGTGATGAATGAGACATAGATCGTACACTATCACTATTATACTTAGCATATCATAACTTCTTGTCATTCATAAATAGAAATTGAGGTATACCCTTATTTTGTGTAGTGAATCCATAATCCATAAATATGTAATAAAATCATAATATAGAAATAAGACAATTCATCACATAATGTGAAAATGCAAAAAGTAGGCCAAAACAGATCATTTTATTATCATTGTAAAGTCTTCATTCTAATCGCAATTGTCGTGGCTCACTAGCCTCATAGATTAACTCTTTATAGCACAAACATACAGTTAATTATATGCATAAGCATCCAAGACCATATAACATATCCCATAGACATCGACATCAACATCAACCCCTCTTTCACATAACGGCTTTATCTATTTATAGTTATAAAAATTTAGGTGCAATCTAACCCAAAAACCCCTTGTTACTATGGGTGGTATGCATTACCATGGGAAAAAAATACAAAATAAGAATAACAACTTTCCTTACTCTCCAAATACCAATGTGTTGACCTTTTACCAACCTCCTTGCGAGATGCCCCTCTACACATATCCCAAAACTTGTACCCCAAAATGTTGCTCCAACATGCCCCCAATACTCACATGTGGCTCGTCCTCGAGCTACTTAGTCTTTCTATCATTCTACTAAGGGAATGATTACGTTCATTGTCATGATAAGAATTTCGATAATCTATCTCACAGTCTTGACCTTTGCCTTAACTTCATTTTCCTTAACCAAAATTTGGTGCAATGCTCCTATTGTGACAGTGGTATTCAACTTTATTTCCTTCTAACACTTGTCATCAAAGATGCAAGTACAGGCTCTTCCCTTCCCAAACCCTGAGATAAGTTATCCCGAATAATATTTTATAATTGATGTTCTACAACCAGCTTTACAAGTTTCAAACCAAATTTAGTTAACTTTTAAAAACCTTCCTAGCCCCAAACCACTACAACTAAATTTTTCACAAAATTTGCATGCCACGTCTCATTTGAAACACAAGGTGTAGGGTTGATAGCTTCTAAGTGTTGTAATCAACCAAATTTTGTCCATCTTCAAGCTTCTTTCTTGTAAAGATAAGACTTTGTTTGTTAATGGGTTGAACAAAATAAATGGATTCAAGGTCATGAATACTTGAAGAAAGATGTTTTAAAAGTGTAATACCCAAATTAACTCTTAGAATTGTTGTTGTGTTCATCTTCCTTAATGATACATAGACTTTGGGAAATTGGACATGCAATGCATCAGTCAAACCCTGTATTGTTGTTAAACTTTTTGTGGACTGCATGAGGGTTAAGGATACCCATGGCATTTTAGTTATGGCCTTCTTCTTTGATTCTCCTCCCCAATGGTTGTCATTTTGAGCTTCTAACTAGTTTCTCAATTTGTATCTCTTGTTTAATACCACTCTGGCTTTCTCATGTCACTCTTTCATCTCCAACTAACTAGACAAAATGATCTCATTTGGATAAGTTTCAAAAATATATATGTTGGTTCCATGTTGCATGGTTGTTTGAGCATTGTAATTTCAAATATGTCAAACCCGGTCAGATATAATGTCATATTTAATTCTCAAGGTTTATATTGCCTTACTCTACGTACTTAAGAAAGTGGACATCCAGTTTGCAATCGTTCTAGTCAAGTCTACCGATAGGAAAGGATCCTCGTCATTAGAGTGCACTCAGTTTTTTTATTAATGGAGTGGATTTTTATTCATTATGTCTCCCTTCTTTCCATCCTACATGGCTGATACTAACATTTTCTAGTGCTTTTTCCTTTTCTCTCTTCCCGATTTTTCCTTCTTGTTTGTGCCTGACAGATGTCTACCACTTTGGCGAATCCATGCAATTTTGTGATGTTTTGACTTCACTGCACATTCCTTCCTATGATAATATAAAATCTTTTATTTTTCTCTTTTCCCATCATTTCTATGTGGTCCATCATCTGAACATAAAAAGAAAACTACATTTTTTTAATTGTGTGAAAGGTTGGTTGCTCCTATAGAGTTTCAATCAACTTACATTAAAAAACCCTCTACAAGTTCCCCATCGATCTTTTCTAACTAGACAACTCCTACCTCTATCACACACCTGATTAATATGGGACTAACCAACGCATTTTAAACTTTCTTGGATGCTTCATAAACTTATTTTCATACAACAAAACTAAGTCACCTGGTTGGAACTTTTCCTATTTTATACATTTATCATACTAATATCTTTCCCATGCTTTTTGCACATTTTGATGAAATTCTGCCACTACGCGAACTTCCTCTAACTATTGTAGGTCTTATAAGATATGCTTTTTTGTACCTAAATCATTCAAGTTCGTTATGGCAATAATGTGCAAGCTTGGTACCAATAACTCCATAGGCATCACTGCTTCTCGTCCATATACTAATTTGAATAGTGTTTGTCCTATCAATTTCTTATAGGTTTGTACTTTTGGGTTCTTTGGATCATCCTCCTCTTCACATTCTTCTATCACATTATAACATTCCATTAATTTTTTAATAGTCTAGGAATGTCTTTGCGTGGAGCATAAGGGTATTGGATTCTGTATAGTTTTGCCTTCTTGTGTAAAAAAATTCTCTTTTATACTCTACAAATCTATAGCCACTTAAATACCATCTGATTCAAATTTTAAAGTCACCTTGAAGTTTTAAGTCATCTCTCCCCATCATGTTTTTCCTCTATGCACTTCTAGATATGTATACCAGTTTTTAGGGATAGTATCCAATGTATGTATGAACCTATGTACCCACTCTTCTTCTAGTATCCTTTTCTTAGTCCATGCAACGACACAACCTTTGAGATGGGTGGTAGGTAAATTCAACCCAGTATACTTAGATCCAACGTCCCATGTATCCAACCTGAACCTTGTATGTAGCAAATTCTTGCATGTCTACCATTTTTCTATCTCGTCTTTATGTGCAGTCCACTCTTGTCTCTATGTGCAGTCCACCAACATGCAAGAGTTCCTTTCAGGGCTTGCAACCTAATTTGTTTGAGTACATGTGACTCAAATTCTTTCACGAAGGCATATACATTTATTACACCGTCAAACTTTGGTGGATCATGTGCCTCTATCCCAATCCAGCATATTGCATAGGTAATATGAGCACATTTTCTAGTGGATACTTATGTAACCTTTGTTGCCAATTTTCAAGTGCTTCTTCTGAATCTTAGGTGCAATAATTAATGTTCTTCAAGATTAACACACCATCAGAAATTATATTCGCATAATCATCCTTGTACAAAGTTAGGTTATAGATGTTGTCATGATCTTCTATGTTGAATCCTTCCCTCACAGGTTCCACTTATCAGTCTCCTTTTGTTGTATCTAATGGTGTAGTAACCCTCAAATCTCTTGACTCAAAGATCATTAGTCTCTTTTTCAAGTATATTATGACTTGATTATCGAAATCCCCGTCAATTCCTAGTAATGCGATGTATGGGTTGGTATCATCCGCAATCTCTACAACTTCAAAATAAGCAATACTCCTAACTCCATCAATGTTGACCTCTACCCCTTTCAACCTGCCAATAGGCCAAAAATCTTGTATTGGTTTGCTAGCCTTAACTAGATAAGTGACCAATTCAAATTTGACATCCCCATCATCTCCCATGTCTTCTTAGGAAGAATATTTGTGTCTAGCCCTAGATCCAAAATAATGTTTCCATATCATAATTTTCAATCTGTGCACTTGTAACAGCCCCTGGTTGATTTTATATGTAAATAAAAATAAGACCAAGGTCATGGGACATGTATTCCAAGCTAAATGTTGGGTAAATATATAGTGAAGGGTATCACAGGTGATTAATAAATGAAAATGGAAATTGGCAAAGGCATTGGCAAAGGAAAAGTGGCAATAATTGGCATTTTATTTATGAAAATAAAGGAAAATGGGAGAAAAGGAAGGTGAAGAGACATAGATTTGCATGAGAGGGAAATTGAAGGAAAATGAAGAAAATAGAGGCCTCAATGATAAAAAGGATTTTGAGGATCAGTTCAGTCTTTGGCTCTCTCATTCATTCATGCATCCTCTCATACTCTTGCACACTTAGATTATTCATTCTTGGAGCACTTTGGCATACATTGGATTTGGAGAAATAAGGAAAAGGAAAGTAGGAAAGCACAAGGGAACATGTGGATCAGCGGCTACAACTCGATTGCTTTGCAAGTAACAGGTTGCATGTGTGATTTCCTTTTTGATTTATGGATGCATGGTATATGCATGTGGTTTTCTGGTAATGTGTTGTCATTGGCAAGGAGGATTTCTTGGATTGACAATTGTTTTAGCCTTGCCTTGCCATTTCCTGGATAGCCATGTTATTGTGGGTTTTTCCACTTGATTTTTTTATGATTAGTGCTCATAATTCCTTATGGTTTTTGGTTGGAAAAAACACTCTGGAACCCTAGAACAACTTGGGTTGAGTTATTAGTCCTGGATCCTAGGCTGGCACAAACACTCTAGAGACCTTGGTGGGTTTAGTTACTAGTCCCTAGAGTCAATTTGGACAAATTCTCTAGAGCCCTGGAATTTTGTTGTTTGAGTTACTAGTTTCTAGAGCCTTGGATAGCTTGGGTAGAGACCAATTTGATTGGTGTTAGTGATGTCTGACCATGAGGTGGAATCACTGGTTGAGGGTTGAGGTGGTTTGGACTCCAGAAATCCTGGTTTGGTTTTTTCTTGGTTTATTCCATGAGATCCCACATTCATGCTTGGAATATGGCGTGGGGATGATTAGCTGAAAGAGAGGTTTGATTCAGCTCAATATATGGTCAGGTGGTACATGGAATTCCCTGACTTGGTTGGTATTTTCATATGTTAATAAGATCTATTTTGCTACTTTGATTCATATATATTTTTAACAATTATGTTGGTGATATTATGGCTGAGTTGACATGGTTTCTATGCTGGTTATTTGTTGATTATATGTTGGTTATGTGATGTATGTTATTTATGGATCTTATGATGAATGGTTCATATATTGCTTGGTTAATGCATGTATGGACTAACATATGTTATTACAACTATTATGAGAGGGCGTTAGACCTTCTTGGTAATTCTCATATATGTCTCAAACTCCTGTGATTACATATGCATTCATGACTTGTAGCTTACATGTTCGCCATATGTTTGATGAAATGATTATCATGGCTAGGTCTGTTTAGGTCAAGTTCTTGTTCAAGTTTTATATGTTTAACGCAATGTCAATTATTATTATTAGAAGCCTCAGGAATTTATGGATATTGGTTTGGAGGTTGACCTAGAATTGTGGCTCAGATCTCGGGACCGCACCCTCTGAATTGGGAAATTTGGGTCACAATCACACTTAGGCAATGTTGTTCATGCAGTTGGAGGCCTTCAACCACACTCAAGCCTTTTCATTCATGTGGTTGGGAGCCTAGGTCAATGAAAAGGAGCCCCAACTCAAGGTTTGGTCACCTGGGGTGGTTCTTTGGCCCCTTAGTGTCTTGTAGCCCTAAGGGATGTTGTGAGTTGTTAGTTTTTGGTTAGTTTGTAGGCCCCACTTCCTTAACTGGAGCTCAGAGGTTGGGTCATGTCATAGTAAATCTTCGTCTCATGTTTATCCTAACAGGATGGAGAAATTGGGAAAATGTTGGAGGAGGCATTACAGATTGGTATCAAAGCTGCCAAGTTCAAACACTTGGCCAAGATGGAAAAATGTCTTTATCATGAATGCATGTTAGTTGTCTGTGTTTTTTATGCATACATTGTAATTTTCATTATTGTAGTCGTGTTTTCATGTTCAGGTTGATGATGTTGGTATGTTATTATGATTGGTATGTTGATTTCATTATATATACATATGTTGTGCTAATCCATATTAATTGTGCAGACGAGATAGCCTCCCTTGAACTTCACTAAGGTATGTTTATTATGTTTATATTTGGTTTATCTGACATGGCATGCTTGTAGGACGAAGATCAACATGACTAGCAGAATAGTGAACTACAATTTAGGTGATTCTCCCTGCATATCAAATGAATGACATGGTGATGAGTACTCCCCTGACATATCATATACATTGAGAAGTTTGAAAGAAAAGACCAGAAGTTGTAAGGTGCATATTGAGAATATCATTTAGTCATAGGAAAGACTTTCTAGGGCACAAGAAAAACAAGTGGAAGTTGATTCAATCATCCTTCAAAGTTTGTCATATTTGCAGAGACAAGGACTGCATAGGATCAGTCACGGGTGGGAAGAAAGAACTAATGGGGTATATGGAAGCAGGTCTCAACCAGGATACAGGTTTGACAAGGATGACACAGTGAGAGATGGTAGGTTTTTAGATACACCTGACAAGATGGGTAATTATTGTGGGTTCTATTCTAGTTCTGGTTTAGAGAGACATCATCGTCATCACTACCACCATCTATATAGGATGAGTGAGAAGCAGTACTTTCCATAGCAGTTCGAGAAATCAAAGCCTCCTACATTTGATGGAGAAATGAAGAAGTCACAAGATGCAGAAGCTTGGTTGCTTTGGATGAAAAAAGAATTCAGATTGAATGATTATTTAGAAAATATGAAAGCCAGGATAACTACTTTCATTCTTAAAGGAAAAGCAGACACTTGGTGGGAAGATGTGAAGAATGTCAGAGGAATTTGAGAAGAGGAGTTGACTTGGACTGAGTTCGAGAGACATTTCAAGAAGAAAAATTTATATAAATAATATTATGATAATAGGGCAAAGGAGTTCTATGAATTGAAGATGGGATCTATGACCAATGAGGAGTATACTAGCAAATTCTTGGAGTTGTTGAGATATGTGCCTTATCTTAAGGAGGAGAAAGAAAAGATTCAGAGATTCATCAGTGGGTTGTCGGTATCATTCAAAGACGGGATTGAGTTTTATGAGCCTAGATCGTTGGAGGAATCCATCAGAAAGTTGAAATATTGTTATGAGCAATCGAAGCGCAAGACTAAGTCTAAGTAAGACTAGAAATGTAATGAGAAGAATAAAGGAAAGTGGGCTAAGAAGAGAGGAAAACCTCAGGATACAAATGACAAGGAGAATGTAGTGTCACACAAGAAATTCAATGTAGTTGATAAAGGATAGGGATTTCAGTCTAAGTAGCATAACAAGGGTGATGGTAGGAAGCCTTTGCAGTGTTGGACTTGTGGTAAGGATCATCGTAGGAGAGATTGTCCACAACATCAGGGTGGCAGACCGCAGATTTACAGTGCATAGGAGGAACAGACAGTTGGGGGTGTTGAATAGATTATTCCTTGGATTTATGTAGCATTGGATAAAATGCAAGTTGATCATCAGGCATTTATTATCGAGATGGAAGGTAATATTTGTGATCAAGTTGTTTCTATTTTGATTGACCCTGGATCTAACTATAGTTATATCAGCACTGACATGATAAATAAGTGTTGCTTGAATAAATAAGTGCATGTAGAGTATTGGCTGGTGCAGTTGGCTACAAGTACTAAGAAAAGAGTTCATAATTGGGTAAGATCTTGTGCATGAGTTTAACGATATGTCTACGTCAGCGCATCTAAATGTGCTTCTGTTGGCATCATATAGTATGTTCTTGGGTATGATTGGTTGTACATTCACAGGACTAAGGTAGATTGTTATGATAAGGTTATTGAGTGCTTGGATGATGATGGGGAGAGGAGAATCCTACAGGATAATAAGAATCCTACGTCAATGAGAATGTTTACAGCCTTGTAAGCAAAGCGTAGTAGCAAGAAAGGATGTGTATTGTTTGCGGTTCATATTTCTAGTGAAAAAGGGAAGGATGTTGAGGATGTTGAAGCCTTGAAGAGGTATTCGGTTTTGTAGCAGTTTCAGGATGTGTTTCCAATAGAGATCTCAAAGTTACCGTCTCATAGGGAAGTGGACTTTTTTATTGATTTGATGTTAGGAGTAGCACTAGCATCAAAGGCACCTTACAAGATGAGCACTCCAGAGTTGGTGGAATTGAAGTCACAGCTTAAGGAAACACTTGAAAAGGCATACATTAGGCCAATTTTGTCACCTTTGGGTGCACCAGTATTGTTTTTGAAGAAGAAGGATGGTACTCTCAGGTTGTGTATTGATTACAGGAAGCTGAACAAGGTGACGATTAAGAACAGGTACCCCTTGTCATGGATTGATGACTTGTTTGATCATCTAAAGGAAGAAGCAATGTTCTTGAAGATTGATTTGAGGTCAGGGTATCATTTGGTACGCATCAAAGAATAGGACATATACAAGACTACTTTCCGGACTAAGTATGAGAATTATGATTTTGATGTGGTTCCTTTTGGTTTGACTAATTCTCTGGCTACTTTCATGTGTTTAATGAATAGTGTGTTGCATCTTTATCTAGACAAGTTTGTGATAGTATTCATTAATGGCATATTGATATCTTCTAAGAATGAGGAAGAGCATGCAGAACATCTAGCAGCAGTGTTAAGATTGTTGAGAGAGAATTAGTTGTATGCTAAAATTAGCAAGTGTGGTTTATTTCAAACAAAATTTCATTACTTGGGGCATGTTGTTTCCAAGGAAGGTATAGTAGTGGACTAGCAAAATATCAGAGTTATCATGGAGTGGGAAACTCCTAGGAATGTGGATGAGGTCAGATCATTTATGGGACTAGCATAGGCATTTCATCGGGAACTTCTCACATATTGCCTATCATATTACATCTTTGCAATGAAAAGGAAAGAAATTTGAATGGAAAGAGGAATGCACAACTAGTTTTGAGCAGTTGAAGCAGTTGCTTACAAATGCCCTGGTCGTGAAGATTGTAGATCCAGATAAAGAGTTTGTGGTATGTACAAATGCTTGCAAGTGAGGACTTGGTGGATTCCTAATGCAAGAAGGATAGGTAGTATGTTATGAGTCAAGGAAACTGAATGAGCATGAGCAGAACTATGTGACTCATGATCTTGAGTTGGTAGTGATCATCCATGCATTGAAGATGTGGAGACACTATCTTCTTGGCAGGAGGTTCATCTTGATGAGTGATCACAGTGGGCTGAGGTATTTGTTTGGCCAACCTAATCTAAATTCCAGGCAAGCTAGGTGGTTGTCCATGCTTAGTGAGTTTGACTTCGAGATCAGGTACATTAAGGGTAAAGAGAATAGGGTTGTGGATGCTCTTAGCAGAAGATTCCAAGTAAATCACATTGCAACAGTGAGTTCATATGTGATAGACTTGCAGGTGCGGATATTGCAAGTAGGACAAGAGGATGACAGGTGCCAATAGCTTAAGCACATGTTACAGCAGTAGGGTATAGGTGATCAGGATGTGGATTATCATCTCATGATAGATGGCTTGGTCAAATTTAGGGACATGATCTATGTTTTGGACAACAGTGAGCTCAAGAATCTTATCTTGAGGGAATTTCATGTCAAGCCATATTCAAGTCACTCATGATATCAAAAGACATTGATAGTAGTTAATAATTTCTACCATTGGCCAAAATCACTGAAAGAGGTGGTTGAGTATGTTGCGAGATGTTTGGATTTTCAGTGGTAAAATCAAAGTGTAAGCATCCAGGTGGTTTATTGCAGTTGATTCTGATTCTAGAGTGGAAATGGGAGGTCATTTCTATGGAATTCAATACAAGTTTGTCAAGGACATCAAAGTAGCATGATTCTATTATGGTAGTGGTTAACAAGTTGACCAAGGTAGCTCATTTCATTGTAATTAAGTCTACAAACTCAGCTAGTGACATAGCTCAAATTTTCATTGAGGAGATAGTGAGGTTGCATCGTATTCCTAAAAATATTGTGTCAAACAGGGATGCCAAATTCACTTCCAGGTTTTGGAAAGAGTTTTTTGCAGGTTTGGGGACAGATTTAGTCTTTAGTACAGCTTATCATTCGTAGTATAGGGGCCTAATAGAGGGTAAACAAGGTTCTTGAGGACATGTTGAGGATGTGTGTCATGCATTAGCAAAGGAAGTGGGAAGAGTTTCTTTCACTAGTATAGTTTGTGTATAAAAATGGGTATCAGGAATCTTTGAAGACGAGTCCATTTGAGGCACTTTATGGGAGGAGTTGTAATACTCCTATCAGTTGGAGTGATCCAGTGAACAAGGTGTTGATTGGACCGGATATGTTCGAAAATATGGAACAGGAAATGTAGGTTATCAAGAAGAATCTAAAGGCAACAAAAGGTGGGCAGACGAGTTATGCAGATAAGCACAGGATATTTAAGGATTTTCAGATTGGGGAGCATGTTTACTTGCACATCAATCCCAAGAGGATCTCCTTGAGGATTGGATCATGTGCCAAGCTATCACCTCGGAATTACATACCTTTCGAGATCCTTGAGAGGATTGGACCAGTGGCATACCGAGTTGCACTGCCTCTGATAGTGAAATTCCATGATGTTTTCCATGTGTCATTACTTAAGAAGTATGTGCAATATGTTGATCATGTGATTTACTGGTCTATATTGCAGGTGGAACCAAAAGGATAACTTCAGTCAGAACCTCTGTGCTTTTTGCAGTGAAAGATTCTCATGCTTCAGAATTGATAAATCAAGCAATTTAAAGTGTAGTGGAAGCATGTTGGGCCCGATGAAGCTACATGGGAGATGGTGGATCAGATGCGAGCTATATATACTTCTATATTCGTTAGTTGAGTGGATGTATTATGCTATATGTTTTGATGTTGTGTTGGTTATGTATGTATATATGCATATGTATGTAAATATTGCATCAAGTTGTGTTATAAATATCCAATAAGTGGTATGGTGTTCATGGTATGATGGTCATGGTCTCAGAATTATGATATGATGTAAATTTTGCATTGAACTTTGTTATAAAGTTCTATGGATAGCAGGTGTTTTGTTGGTTTATAAGTGTCATTGAACACCGAGGATGGTGTTCCCCTAGTGGGGGGGTTGTAAAAGGAAAAGTGGAAATAATTGGCATTTTATTTATGAAAATAAAGGAAAATAGGAGAAAAGGAAGGTGAAGAGACACATATTTGCATGAGAGGGAAATTAAAGGAAAAATGAAGAAAATAGAGGCCTCAATGATAAACAGGCTTTTGAGGATTAGTTCATAGCTTTTATCAATTCAGTCTTTGGCTCTCTCATTCATTCACTCATTCTCTCATACTCTTGCACACTTAGAGTATTCTTGGAGCACTTTGGCATACATTGGATTTGGAGAAAGAATGCAAAGGAAAGCAGGAAAGCACAAGCGAACAGGTGGATTAGCAGCTACAACAGGATTTCATTATAGGTAAATGGTTTCATGTGTGATTTCCTTGATGATTTATGGATGCATGGTATATGCATGTGGTTTTTTGGTTATGTGTTTTCATTGGCATGGAGTATTTCCTATATTGATAATGGTATTAGAATTTCCTTGCCATTTCCTGGATGGACATGGTGTTGTGGGTTTTTCCACTTGATTGTTTTTTTATTGGTCCTCATAATTCCTTATGGTTGTGGTTTGGAACAAACGCTTTGAAATCCCCCTGGAACATCTTGGGTAGATTTACTAGTCCTGCAGCCTAGGTTGGGACAAATGCTTTGGATCCCTTTGTGGGTTGAGTTACTAAACCCTAATGTTAGGTTGGAAAAATTCTCTAGAGCCCTGGAAGGCTATGGGTTGACTTACTAGTTCCTGGAGCCCTAGACATCTTGGGTAGAGACCAATATGGTTGGTGTTAGTGATGTCTGACCATGAGGTGAAATCATTGGTTGAAGGTTGAGGTGGTTTGGACTCTAGAATCCCTGGTTTGGTTTTTTCTTGGAATATGGCACAAAGGTGATTGGCTAAAAGAGAGATTTGGTTCAGCCCAATATATGGTCGAGTGGTACATGGAAGTCCCTAACTTGTTTGGTATTTTCATATGTTAATAAGAGTTATTTCTCTACTTTGATTCATGTATGTTTGTAGTGGTTATGTTGGCGATATTATGGTTGAGTTGCCATGGTTTCTATGTTGGTTATTTTTTGGTTATATACTAGTTATGTGATGTATGTTATTTATGGCTCGTATCTTGAATGGTTTAGCTATTGATTGGTTGATGAATTCATGGACTAAAAAATTTCATTGCATTTATTATGAGAGGGAATTAGACCCTCTTGGTGATTCTCAGATAAGTCTCAGACTCCTATGATCAGATATGCATTCATAACATGTAGATTACATGTTCGCCATATGTTTGACGAAATTACCTTCATGGTTAGGCCTAGTTAGCTCAATTTCTTGTTCAAATTTCGTGTGTTTGGTGTCCTCCTTATTTCATTTATCATTCTGAGAAGTCTCAGGTATTTATGGGTAGTGTTCTGGAGGCTGGCCTGGAATTGTGGCTTAGATCTCTGGACTGCACCTTTTGAATTGGCCAAGTTGGGTCACAACCGCACTTTGGAAGTGGTGTGCATGCGGGTGGAGGCCTTCAACCACACCCGAGCCTTGTCATGCATGTGGTTGGGATCCTAGGTTAGTGAAAAGGAGCCCCAACTCATGGTTTGGTCACCTGGGGTGGTTATTTGGCCGATAAGTGTTTTATAGCCCTAAGGGGTGTTGTGAGTTGTTAGTTTGTGGTCAGTTTGTAGGCCCCACTTACTTAACTAGAGATTGGAGGTTGAGTCATGTCATAGTAACTCTTTGTCTCATTTTTACCCTGGTAGGCTGATGAAATTGGGTAAATGTGGGAGGAGGCATTACAGTGGTAAACCTGAATTCTCTTTTGTCCTACTCTTGTGCACAAAATACTTAAATGTGTCAAGAGGTTTGCATGGTAGGAAATTCCCACTCTCATGAACACTTATCAAACATTATCAACAACTTGTCTAGGATTGATTCATCTTTTATTAGTTCTAAACAATTCTTCATGAAATTTTTAATGGGACTCACCTCTTCAATAATTTCTCCGGGTGAAAACTTGTTGTGGACTAGTGGCATGTCAAAGACAGAAAGTTCTGGTATTACAGTAGAGCTTGATGGAACCCAATCTGCTACTACCAATTCCCTCTTGGCTTCATGTACGTGTCTTTTTCTTTCATTGGATCAAACCTTGGAGTCAATTCTATGAATTTCTATACACATTTGGGTCGCTAACCTCCTTTTCCAAATGCACCTACTATGATCCTCATCCCTCCATGCCTAACTACTCCAACCTGTGGACAGTCTTTGCATGCTTAAGCGGCTGTCATTTGTACATTTTGACCTTTTTCTCTTGCCACTTCATAATAAGTTGAGGGAAATATTTTGTAGCATTATCCAATTTTTTATAGTATGTACACGTTTTGTAGGGGTTAGGGTAATCTCGTGCAACATGCCATGGTTTCCCATCTTCCAAATCCTCCTCTACCTCAACATTAGAATTCTTGTCCTCTTCCTTGCATCCCTTGACCTCTACCTTGATTATAAGCTTAGGGTTTGTTATAGGTGTGTGCTCCTACATCAGAGCCCTTAGCCTCCCATACCTCATACGTATCCGTAACGCACTCTCTCATCAAATCTAGTGTGCAATATGTATAAATGTTGTGTCCTACTAACTTGCAAAAGTCATAAAACAAAGTTATGATTAAGCTTTGGTACTTTCACATCATAGAATATCTTTTGTATATGACCCCATACTCTAAAAACTCTGTACCATAATCCCCTGCCTTGAGCCAAAGGATTTGCAGCTCTTGTGGCCATGTAGTACCCCACAGTTGGGCATTCATTCCTATGATGTTCTTCTTTCCTACATATAGTACACTGAAATTCCCCATGTGTTTCCTTACCTTTCTCTATATACATAAATTGTATTTTTAAGGTTGTTAGTTGCAACCAAACTTGTGCCATTCCTGCATTGTTTTCGCTTCTTGCAGGAGATGCTTCTAGCTTCGTGGCAATCTCTAGAGCCTCAGACTCCAATGAAATTTTTTGTTAAGTTAGTGGGATGCATATATGAGGGAACATTCCTACAATAAACCATTCCTTATGCTACTCATCCAGAATTTGAAATGTCATTCTATCTAGCAAGAATTTAAATATTTAATTGAAGTCCCATACTAATTCATTCATGCTATGTGTAATCTCCTTAATCTTTGTGATACACTAGGATACACTGGGATATCCTTTACTAATTCTTGGGGATATAATTTACTAATGCTTGCCTAATTTATCCCAATGATCTAACTTGTCTTGTTGGCATAATAGAATTATATTTCATATACCAATTTAATGTGCGATACCTAAAGGTGGTCTCCAACTATGCAACCTTCGTCGATTCACCCTGAACCTATGTGAAAATCAATACTGCTTCAAAAATAAAAATATGTTGTTCAGTATCCTTTGTCCCAATGCCATGAAAGATAGGTATCTGAAAAGGAGGATCAATGCTCGCCATTATGTTCTGTGAATTGTTATTTCATGACTGGATTTTTGGTATGTTGGGCCCTACTCCTTTTGTTTGACTACTTCCACTATCTTTTCTATTTTCCCTACTCTCTTCACAAACTATAATAATATGCAATAAGTTATTAGTTGATCTCACTTCTTAGGGTCATGGGTTCGACACAAGGTATGGCCTTAGCAAGATCACTAGGATACACTAGATCTTCTCGTTCTGGACTGACCTAATGATTACCTTCCTTATTCCTCCTGTTACCCTTTATATGTGGCACTTCATGCAGGTGATCTAGACTGATTTATTCTTCCTGGTCATGAGCCTCCTACTCTTCGCTAATGTTTTTCCTTCTCTGTCTTTTTATAATCATCCTCACTATCTTTCTGTCACTCGCAGGCTTCGATGCAGATCTTCTCATTATCTCACTACTACACAGAAATCTCATTCCACTGCGCAAAACTCAATTGGATTCTTCTATCGCACTTTCCTCCAATGTTTTGTGGTGCCCTTAATCTCCTCAAATATTCTTCACTTTTATCTCTACAATGCCTTGACATCCTTAACTCATCCAGTATTTCCTCGTTCTTTACTGTATCCCACACCTTTATTCCTTATACCACCCTTTATTCATCCCCTAGTCTCCCCATCATGCACAAAGAGATTTAGTTGTTCATAGTGTCAAATTCCAACATAACTCCTTTGACACACAATATCATTTTTATCCAACTCAGTGGCGATCTCAGGTACCTCCCTCGCAGACCCTTGAAAAATTTGTGTTGTATGACTGAGTACCCCCTATAGAAAATGCAATAACATAACCTTCCAATATGTTATTTAGCCAAAAGTCGACTGTGCATGAGACCTTGTTGCTTACATAATTTACCCTTTGGATTAATTCTGGAGTCCAACTCTGCGATACTACAAGGTGCCAATTTTCACTTTTTTTTGCCATTCTTTGCAACCACTCAACCAGAAAATTTCAGAATTCAAAGAATAAAAATTCCTAAAAATCTGTAAAGACGTACCTTTGCATCCATTTCTCGAGGTTGATTCATGGATTTTGATCTGTTCCACTGTGAACTCATGTTCCTTTGTTCGCACCCATTATTGTATTTCTTCCTTAATAAGCCTCCAAGTCCCTTTCAGTAACAAACCTCGGTCCCAATAAAAGAGCCATTTTTTGGAAATTAGAGGGCATACCCAAGTTCAGAATGAATTTTTCCATCAAAACCCCTCAAACAGCAACCCTTTCAGAAACACCTATGAGCAAGTGAAGTCTCACTCTCAGCATCTATGTGGGAATATAGGAACTTGGCCAGTTCTGTAGTGATGAACAAGACATAGATCCTACATTATCACTATTATACTCAAAATATTGTTGCTTCTTATCATTCATAAATAGAAATTGAGGTATACCCCTATTCTGCACAGTAAATCATTCATAAAGATTTAATAAAATCATAATATAGAAAGAAAATGATTCATCGTGTAATGTGGAAGCATAGAAGATAAGCCAAAACAGATCCTTTTATTATCACTAGAAAGTCTTCATTACAATCCCAAATGTCTTCGCTCACCAACCTCATAGATTAACTCCTTACATTGCAGACATAAACTTGCGTATATGCGTAAGCATCCAAGATCATAAACCATATACCATAGACATCAACCCCTCTTTCACATCATGGCTTTCTCTATTTATATTTTTACATTTAGGTATAAGCTTACCCAAGAATCCCCTTTTGTTATGGGCAGTAAACCTTACCTTGGGAAAAACATACAAAATAAGCCTAATGGCTTTCATTATTCTCTGAATACTCACATATAGTAAGCCAAAACATATCCTTTTATTATCATTGTAAATTCTTGATTACTATCCCAACTATCCTGGCTCACTAGCCTCATAGATTAACTCCTTACAGCACAGACATAAATTTAAGTATATGCATAAGCATCCAAGACCATAAACCATATACCATAGACATCAGCATTGACCCCTCTTTTACATCATGGCTTTATCTATATATAGTTTTGCATCTAGGCGCAAGCCGACCCAAAAACCCCCTTTAACTCAATGTTTGTGGACTCGAACATACACTTTCGTGAAACTTGAAAATGTTTTTACTATTGCTTTCTTTAGTGGGGAATCTATTCCCAACTCACATTTAAGAGTACTAAGAAATGTACTCATATTTGATTCTTGGTCATCATGAAATAAAGCATTTTTCTTCCAAAAAAAAACCTAGGCCATAGACTATATAAATACTAAATGCATTCACATGATCTGATTATGGAATAAAATTTATTGTTGCATGCAAAGGAAGAGTAATTATTTTTTATGAGTTATCTATGTGAACTTAAAAGATTTATTCCTTCCAAATTCTTTGTCCTACATATTCCTAAAACTGGGATAAGCATATCCTTAATGGATTACTCTCATGAACAGATGAGTAACAAGCATAACACTAATTATTGTTATATACGTCGAAATCCAATCTAAGTCGAAGCAATGTGTTATGCAGTTGCACTATAGAACAATAATTCAATGGATGCCCCTTCACACCAAACAAATTACTGTTTCAATTTTTTATATTGTAATATGTCTTCAAAATTCAAATGGTTTTTATTATTTGTATTTTAATGGTTCAAAATATGTGTTTTCTTATCAAAAGTTAAAAATGAGAGGTTTAACTTTGAAGCTTCTATAATTTTAGTGTGAGAAAGAGGGGTATGTGTGGGAGAACCTTTATTCCTCCACTTTCACGCCTCCACACACTTCTTCTGCACACCTCCATCCCATACAACACTTCTTTTGCACATGCATGAACTTTTTTCAATATGATGCATGAAAGAACATAATCAATAAACCAGTAGAACTAAAACTGCAAACTCAAGTTAATTAAAAATTGCAAAGTGTCAATTTCCACGGTATTTGACAGATGAAAAATGTCAGATAAACTTAATCAAGCTCCCGCAGTGCAGATTAACATCTATAAAAGAAGTAATTGAGGCTTTATACGATTAGCAAAAGTTGCATTGTTCATAAATGTAAATATAGTTCTTAATGTATATACAAATAATACAAGAGATGTGATACTACAAGTGGTAATTAATTGACATGTAATCAGGACATCATTCGAGTGCTTAATTTACTCTGATGCTTTGAGTAACGATTATTGGTTGTAAACAAATAAAAAAAAGTCGTACACATCCATAATATAAAATGGTCTTTTCAACATTTATTCGTCAAATCGACACATAATCAAGACATCGTTCGAATGATTAATAATATTACTGGTTGTAAACAAATCAAGAAGGTGCAGAGGGCTCTTCAGCCAGTATCTATCATGTTAGAAAATGTAACTAGGTTCAATCTTCATAAATTCTATTGTACTTATGTTATTGTATATTTCATGTGAATATCAAAAGAAGAAAAATACATTATTATTTTATAAGCATGGGTTTCAAGCTCAAATTATTTGGTCATCCAGGTCAAGCATGTCCTTCATGCTTCTAGGGTTTATTGAGTCAAAATAGTATTTTTCATAAATCAAAATATTGTTCTAGAGTCAAGTCTCATTTGGAATTTGAAAAGAAAATGAAAAAAGAAATGTATTTGAGTCGAAAATATAATTTTTGTACCCACAAAACCAAGTCAGCCTTGGAAGGGGTAATTCGACATTGTGGATGTGTATAATACAGACAGTTTGATCTCATTTGAAGCACCACTCAAGCAAGTTTGATCTCCAAGACAAGAAGTTTGAAATTCAAAAGAAGGAGCTAGAAAGAAAGAGAGGAAGCAAAGTCTAAGGAAAATGAAAATTAAAGTTTCTGGCCTAAAATATTCCCTAGATATCTCACATGAAAAAAATTTAATTTGATAGAGGGGCTAAAGTTACAGATTCACTGCAAGTCTGAAATTCTAAATCAGGGGGGAAAATTTTTGAAGTTGGGAACCGAAATTCTGAAGTTGAAGTTGGTTTGGAAGGTTTTGACTTGAGTTGACTTTGACTTGTTAGAAGAGCATAGGAGGAGGGCTAACTTGGGTCTTGTTGAAGGTCTTGGTATTTTTATTTGGGTCTTGGATTCCCATTTTATCTTATTCTATAAGAAGAGAATAATTTTCTAGGTTTTCCCTTGGAGGGGTTTTTCCCAATCTTGGAGCCTACGTCTTATGTCCATTGTCTATTTCCAATCTTCATAGTTTATGGTTTAGTAATTGGTTGATGAATAGAACATAATAAAACAATGAGAATACAACATAACTTCACAAACAATTATCAAGTAAAGAGAAATCACCTTAATTATTGCCCCTATCGATTTCTCAACATGGGATTAAAGTTAAGGTGAAAGAGAAAGCAACTTCAAGATCACTCTTTTTGGCATAAGGAGAAGAAATTTATAGAATATACCTTGGAAGATATCATTTGTAGGAAGGATACAACGAAATTCATAAGGAAAGATATAAGGAAGGGCATAAGAGAAGGATACAAAGAAGAAGACTCAAAAAGGATCATATTGAACGAAGGTTACTACTCCTCCATTTAAGGCTTTTGTTTACACATCACCATATTGAAGAAAAATATTGATCTTTTTCTCTTGCAATATTGTCATTTTGAAGGTTCTTTGGAAGATAAGGAAGCATCATACAAGGAGTATCAAGAATCCTGGGTATATCATACACTCTCTTTAAACCAACTTGAAGTCACTATTGTTCCAGACATCCTAGAACTCATCATTCTAGGGCATCTTTGAAGACTCTTGGAAGTCTTGGGAACATTAAGGTATTTGAAGATCTCTTCATCAAGCTAAACACTCTTATATCAAATTTTGGTACATTTAAAGAAATATATGACAAGTTCATGAAATTGTATTCGGTAAGCAGTATGGTTTATAAAATATCTCTAAGGAATAAGCTTTACAAGACAAGGGTATCAAATGATGATGAATTTACCCCATATCTCTTAAAAGTCTCACAATTGAGGGATCAATTACAAGGGATTGGACAAGTTTTTTATGATTCTAAACTAATAACTTGTATACTCAATGCATCACCTCCTGAATGGAGTAGTTTTATGAAAAGAATTTATTCAGGAAAGGACACTTCAAAATTTGATGAGATATGGTATTTGTGTATGATAGAAGAGACAAGAATAAAGGAAAAACATGACAACGAACCAAATGAAAAGTCTCAAGCTTTTATTGCTAAGGTAAAGAAGAAGAAAGGGAAGTTTGGAAAATTTGAACCTCGTCAAAGAAACAACAATCAGCCATGAAGAAATCAGGATATGTCCAAAGTGAAATACTTTGGATGTAATGAATATGGACACTTTAAGAGAGATTGTCTCAAAGACCTGAAAATTAAAAGGAACAATAAGAGGAAGGAAATAAGTGGAGTTACAGCTAAAGAAAATGAAGAACCTGAAAAGAACCCGAATAATGAAGACACCAAGTATCTATATTATTGAAGGACTCCTTCATTATTGGGTCTACTTATAATAGCATGTATAGTTACATTTTTAGAAGAAGTTTGGTTTTTGAAGCATGACATCATGAAAAGAAGCATAAAGCATTGGAAGGATTAGAGTCTACATCGTCAATTACATCTCATTAGTAGTAGAAATCAAGCAAAGATATATTATCTTGGACCATCGAGCATGCCACCATTGCTGCAATTACTTTTTGACATCCACATCATTATAAAAACAACCAACTAGCTAGAAAGGATCACAAGGATCCTTGATAGTGATTATGAAGGTTCTTCATTATGTGAAGGAATATTTGTAACATGAACAAAGGTATAATTCTATTAAGATTATGGAAGATAGCATCAATGAAACTCGCATAAATGAAGATAATCGAGTTGCAGCATGAAGATATAATTGAGTACTTCTCATCTTAGAGAAGGAATCTCATCTTGAAGATCATTCTAGACATCATCCTCAAGAAAAGATGCAGCTCATTCAAAAGGAAGAATACTAGATGGCAAGCATAAGGGAAGAGGTATGTATATATTTACTATCTTCTCATTAGAAAGTTGAATTCATGTTATCAGTAAAATTACGAGTAGCACAAGCATGGTATGTTTTGAATAAGATTGGACAGAACCCTTCTATTCGACTACTCAACACAAAGAAGCATGATGAATAAGATATATATCTTCCACATACATAGAAGCATAATAGATGATAATGATGGTCTATTTTGATTGGATAAGAAAGAAATCTTCCTTATGATTATTCAGTATATAGAAACATGATGGATGGGAAGAACACATGATGATATTAATCAACATCTGATATGGTCTCTTGAAAAATGAAAGAAGGAAAAACTTCAAAGGGAACTGCATAAACTCTGCTAGATACGATTTTGAAGGTTGTTGATTAGCTCACTCCACAACACATTGGTTGATATTCGAAAGGAAAAAGACATGGATAAGGATTATAGTATGAAGATAGACCATAAGAAGGGATGTTGATCTCAGAGAGAGCTAGAAACAGAACATGACATCTTAAAGGCTATCATGATTGGGTAACTCTAACTTTAATGACTTGTTATTGATTATTTGTTTGAAACATGACTTGGCTACATGAAAGAACATGTTGTAGAAAGACAAATTGGAAAAATAGCATTTGAGATATTATACTTACAATTGTATGGTTTAAACTCAATTCTAATCACATGTATTGATAGGACAACATTGGTTTTGGCTTAGAAATATTGATGGTAGTAATGTGCACACCATGAAGAAAGGAAATGTAGAAAGTCACAAGATGGCTTGTTGGTCATGTTAGATCCAATGATATTCACTTTCCTAATGGATAGAGGGAGCTATGATTATCTCTACATTAATTGGTTTGTCAAGATACTATTGATGATGAAGATACTTTAAATAATGATTAATGGAAAGTTATGTAGAAGGTTGATGGCATGAACCCTGTTACGAAGGAAGATTGAGAAAGTGTTTGGTTCCCCAACATCCAGGAAGGTCGAAGCTCAGATATGGTATGATGATAAGAGAGAGGATCCCTTGCATCTACTATTATGATCACCACGGAAGAACAAGTAGTTGAAGAAATAAATAAAGGATGAAGCATATGTTTGACATTAACTAAATATTATGATGAAGTCTCCATGATTGAGAGGGAGCAAGAAAATATCCTTCATATTTGATGAGTAAGGACCTCCTCCTTGGTTGAGAGGGAGCAATGGTGGACACCATATTCTCCATAGGTTTCATGCACTAGGCCAGGACTAACCATCATATGTTTATTGTATCGCACTGGGAGGGAAAATGGAGGATTGGATAAGCATATGGGGATTGGTACTCATTAAGGATTGAAATCCAAGATAGGAAGTAGTTTCATGGATCGACACTCTTTGAGGATCTAACATGGTATCCAAGATAAGAGTGGTCGAAGAGAACATATATTCTTTGAGGATTTGGAATCCACAATAAGAATAATTCCAAGAAGGACATAGCTTATGAACATCCAGATGGGTTATGTGCCTCGAGAGGCTGAGGTGTCCATAGGTATGCCTCTCAGCATTGTGATTTGATATTGTGGATATTTATAGCCTATTAATCAAAATGCCTTAATATGTTGCTACTTGAAAATGTTGGTCATGATGTTGATGCTTAAAAAGATGGCTTACGAGTATTACTCTTCTTATGAGAATATTTCATTTTGAGAGTATCCTTGTACCTATTATGGGATTATGAATACATGTGTATTTAAGACGGAGTGTTAGAAAATGTTAATAGGTTTAGTCTTCATAATTTCTATTGTACTTATTTTATTGTATATTTCATGTAAAGATCAAAAGAAGAAAAGAAAACATTATTTTATAAGCATGGGTTTTATGCTCAAATTATTTGGTCATCTAGGTTAAGCATGTTCTTCATGCTTCTAGGGTTTATTGAGTCAAAATAATATTGGTCGTAAATCAAAATATTGTTCTAGAGTCAAGTCCCATTTGGACTTTGAAAAGAAAATGGAAAAAGAAATTTATTGGAGTCAAAAATATAATTTTTGTACCCACAAAACCAAGTCATCCATGGAAGGGGTAATTTGACTTCCTAGATGTGTATAAATAGAGACAGTTCAATCTCATTTGAATCACCATTCAAATAAGTTTTATCTCCAAGACAAGAAGTGTGAAATTTAGAAGAAGGAGAAAGAAATAAAGAGAGAAAAAGCAAAGTCCAAGGAAGAAGAAAATCGAAGTTTCTGACCTAAAATATGCCCTTGATATCTCACATTTGAAAAAAATTGAAGTTGTTGCAGGGGATGAAGTTACAGATTCACTACATATCTGAAATTATAAAGTATGGGGCTGAAATTTTGAAGTTGGTAGCTGAAATTCTAATGTTGGAGCCAGTTTGGAAAGTTTTGACTTGAGTTGAATTTGACTTGTTGGAGTAGCTTTGAATGACGGCTTACTTGGGTCTTGTTGAATGTCTTGGTCTTGCTATTCGGGTCTTGGATTTCTCATTTGATCTAATTATATAAGAAGAGAATAATTTTTTTGGTTTTCCCCTTCAAGGGGTTTTCCCCTTCAAGGGGTTTTCCCCTTCGAGGGGTTTTCCCCTGGCTTGGAGCCTACATCTTGTGTCCATTGTCTATTTGTGATCTTCATAGTTTATGGTTTTGGTAATTTTTTGATGAACATAACATATTAAAGTAATAAGAAGGAAACATAACTTCACAAACAATTATCAATTAAAGATGAATCTCCCTAATTTTTCCCCCTATTGATTTCTCAGCACAATGTAGCAAACTAAAAGGATGTGTGAAAGATGGATATGTGTGGAAGAACCTTTATTCCCTCAGTTCCACACCTCTGCACACATTCCCCCTTCGTACACTTCTTCCACACATTGTCTCGTTGTGTAATCATGTTTTGGTGAAATGTTACATTACATAGTCTCAACTAACCTCCCACGACATGGATTAGCGAATATTAAAATATTAATTAATACTTAATCCTATGATTAAGAGAAGATCCCCTACTAGTAAATGTATTTCTTTTTTACATTTATTTGGTGAATCTACATGTAATTTTTAAGGTTCTTTGGAAGGTAAGGAAGCATTATACAAGGAAGTCTCGAGAATCATGGGGATATCATACACACTCTTTAAAGAAAATTGAAGTCACTACTGCTCTAGGCATCCTAGAACTCATCATTCTAGGGCATCTTTGAAGACTCTTGGAAGTCTTGGGAACATCAAGGTATTTGAAGATCTCTTCATCAAACTAGACACTCTTATATCGAATTTGGGCACATTTAAAGCAATATATGACAAGTTGGTGAAATTGTATTCGGTAAGCACTACGGTTTAGAAGATATCTCTAAGGAATAATATTTACAAGACAAGGGTGTAAAAGGATGAAGACTTGACCTCATATATCTTAAAAGTCTCACAATTGAGGGATAAATGACAAGGTCTTGGAGAAGTTGTTTATGATTCTGAACTAATAACTTGTATACTCAATGCATTGCACCCTGAATGGAGTAGTTTTACCAAAAGAATTTATTCAAGAAAGGACACTTCAAACTTTGATGAGATATGGTATTTGTGAATGATAGAAGAGACAAGAATAAAGGAAAAAGATGACACAAAACCAAATGAAAAGTCTTAAGCTTTTATTGCCAAGGTAAAGAAGAAGAAAGACAAGTTTTGAAAATTTGAACCTCGTCAAAGGAACAACAATCAACCACGAAGAAATCGGGATATGTCCAAAGTGAAATACTTTGGATGCAATGAATATGGACACTTTAAGATAGATTGTCTCAAAGACCCACAAATTAAAAGGAACAATAAGAGGAAGGAAATAAGTGGATCACATACAGCTAAATAAAATGAAGAACTTGAAAAGAACCCGAAGAATGAAGACACCAAATATCTATATTATTAAAGGACTCCTCCACTATCAAGTCTACTTATAGTAGCATGTATAGTTACATTTGTAGAAGAAGTTTGGTTTTTGAATCATGACATTATGGAAAGAAGCATAAAGCATTGGAAGGATTAGAGTCTACACCGTCAATTACATCTCATTAGTAGTAGGAATCAAGCAAAGATAGATTATCTTGGACCATCTAGCACTCCACCATTCATGCAATTACTTTTTGACATCTACATCATTATAAAAGCAACCTACTAGCTAGAAAGGATCACAAGGATCCTTGATAGTGATTATGAAGGTTCTTCATTATGTGAAAGAATCTTTGTAACATGAAGAAAGATATAATTCTACTAAGGCTATGGAAGATAGCATCAATGAAGCTCACATAAATGAAGATAATCGAGTTGTAGCATGAAGATATAATTGAGTACTTCTCATCTTAGAGAAGGAATCTCATCTTGAAGATCATTCTAGACATCATCCTCAAGAAAAGATGCAGCTCGTTCAAAAGGAAGAATACTAGATGGAAATAATAAAGGAAGAGGTGCTTCTCATTGGAAAGTAGAATTCATGTCATCAATAAAATTGCGAGTAGCACAAGCATGGTATGTTTTGATTAATATTGGACAGAACTCTTCTATTCAACTACTTAACACAAAGAAGCATGATGAATAATAAATATCTCTTCCACATACATAGAATCATAATAGATGAGAATGATGGTGTGTTTTTATTGGATAAGAAAGAACTCTTCCTTATGATTATTTAGTATATAGAAACATGATGGATGGGCAGAACACATGATGATATTGATCAACATCCGATATGATCTATTAAAAAAGCAAAGGTGGAAAAACTTCAGAGTGAACTGCATAAAATCTGTTGGATATGATTTTGAAGGTTGTTGATTAGTTCACTCCACAAACACATTGATTGTATTTGAAAGGCAAAAAACATGGAGAAGGATTATAGTATGAAGATAGGTCATACAAAGGGATGTTGATCTCAGAGAGAGCTAGCAACAGAACATGACATCTTAAAGGCTATCATGATTGGATAACTCTGACTTTAATGACTTGCTATTGATTATTCGTTTGAAACGTGAATTGGATACATGAAAGAACATGTTGTAGAAAGACAAATTGGAAAAATACAGTTGAGATATTATATTTACAATTGTATTGTTTAAACTCAATTTTAATCACATGGATTGAGCGGACAACATTGGTTTTGGCTTAGAAATATTAATGGTAGTGATGTGCACACCATGAATAAAGGAAAGGTAGAAAGTAAAAAGATAGCATGTTGGTCATGTTAGATCCAATGATATTCACTTTCCTAATGGATAGAGGGAGTTGTGATTAGCTCTGAAATAATTGGTTTGGAAAGATACTATTGATGATGAAGATACTTTAAATAATGATTGATGGAAAGTGATGTAGAAGGATGATGGCATGAACCCTGTTATGAAGGAAGATTGAGAAAGAGTTTGGCTCCACAACATCCAGGAAGGTCGAAGCTCAGATATGATATGATGATAAGAGAGAGGAGCCCTTGCAGCTACTACTATGATCACCACAGAAGAACAAGTAACTGATGAAAGAAATAAAGGATGAAGCATATGTTTGACATTAACTAAATATTATGATAAAGTTTCCATGATTGAGAGGGAGAAAGAAAATCTCCTTCATATTTGATAAGGAGTAAGGACCTCCTCCTTGGTTGAGAGGGAGTGATGGTAGACACCATATTCTCCATAGGTTTCATGCATTGGGCTAGGACTAACTATCATACATCTAGTGTATCACAATGGGAGGGAAAATGGAGGATTGGTACTCGTTGAGGATTGAAATCCAAGAGAGGAAGTAGTTTCATGGATCGACACCCTTTGAGGATCTAACATGGTATCTAAGATAAGAGTGCTCGAAGAGAACATATATTCTTTGAGAATTAGGAATCCAAGATAAGAATAAGTCCAAGAAGGACATACCTTGTGAACATTTGGATGGCCTATGTGCCTTGAGAGGTTGAGGTATCCATATGTATGCCTCCCAAAATTGTGCTCTAATCTTGTGGAGAGTTAGAGAATTTTAATCAAAAGGCCTTACTATGCTACTACTTGAAAATGTTGGTCATGATGTTGATGCTTAAAAAGATGGCTTACCAATCCGACTCTTCTTATCAGAATATTTCAGTTTGAGAGTATCCTTGTACCTTTTATGGGATTATGAATACCTTTGTAGTTAAGAGGGAGTGTTAGAAAATGTTAATGCTTATAATTGTTATTGTAATTATGTTATTGTATATTTCATGTAAAGAGTAAAAGAAGAAAAAGAAAATATTATTTTATAAGCATGGGTTTGATGCTCAAATTATTTGGTCATCTAGGTCAAGCATGTTCTTCATGCTTCTAGGGTTTATTGAGTCAAAATAATATTTGTCATAAATCAAAATATTGTTCTAGAGTCAAGTCCCATTTGGACTTTGAAAAGAAAATGGAAAAATAAATTTATTTGAGTCAAAAATATGATTTTTGTACCCACAAAACCAAGTCAGCCCTAGAAGGGGTAATTCGACTTCCTGGATGTCTATAAATAGAGATCGTTCAACCTCATTTGAATCACCATTCAAACAAGTTCGATCTCCAAGACAAGAAGTGTGAAATTTCGAAGAAGGATCAAGAAATCAGGAGAGAGAAAGTAAAGTCTAAGGAAGAAGAAAATCAAAGTTTCTGACCTAAAATATGCCCTAGATCTCTCACATGTGAAAATTTTTGAATTTGTTGTAGGGTCTAAAGTTACAGATTCACTACATATCTTAAATTCTAAAGCAGGGGGCTGAAATTTTGAAGTTGGTAGTCGAAATTCTAATGTTGGAGCTAGTTTGGAAAGTTTTGACTTGAGTTGAATTTGACATGTTGGAGGAGCTTGAAAGGAAGGCTTACATGGGTCTTGTTGAATGTCGTTGTCTTGTTATTTGGGTCTTGGATTTCTCATTTGATTTGATTCTATAAGAAGAGAATATTTTTTTGGGTTTTCCCTTGGAGGGAGTTTGCCCTGGCTTGAAGCCTACATCTTGTGTCCATTGTCTATTTGTGATCTTCATAGTTTGTAGTTTTGGTAAAGCAATTATGAACAAAACATAATTAAGTAATAAGAAGACAACATAACTTCACAAACGATGATCAAGTAAAGATAAATCGCCCTAATTATTGCCCCTATCAATTTCTCAACACATTGTAGAAGACTGAAAGGATGTGCAAAAGATGGATATGTGTGGGAGAACCTTTATTCCCTCAGTTCCACACCTTTGCACACATTCCCCCTTCATACACTTCTTCCACACAAAGTCTCGTTGCGCAATAATGTTTTGATGAAATGTTACATAGTCTCAACTAACCTCCCACAGCATGGATTAGTGAATATTAAAATATTAATTAAGACTTAATCTTATGATTAACAGAACTACCCCTACTAGTACATGTAATTCTTTTTTACATTTATTTGGCGAATAGACATGTAATCTGGACATCATTCAAGTGCTTAATAGAATATTAAAAAATTAATTAAGGTTTAATCCTATTGTTAACAAAATCTCCTTTCCCAGTAAATGTAAGTCTTTTCGGCACTTATTTGGTGAATTGATGCATAATCAATACATTGTTCGAGTTCTTAATAACATTTATTGGTTGTAAACAAATCAAGAAGGTGCAGAGTGATACACATCTAATATTCATCGTATCACATTGGAAGGATGTGCGGAAGAGGGATATGTGCAAGAGAACCTTTATTACGTCACTTCCACACCTTTGCACACATTCCACCTCTGCACATATTAACCTACCGTAATGCAGATTCGCAGATATTAACAAATAAATTAAGGCTTAATCTTACAATTAATAGAAGCTTCCCTACTAGTAAATATAGGTATTTCTGACATTCATTTGACAAATTGACATGTAATAAGAACATAGTTCAAGTGCTTCATAGCATTTACTCTGAAGCATTGTGTAAGGACTACTAGTTGCAAACAAATCAAGAAGGTGCAGAAGGCTCTGCAACTAGTCTACGTCCTAGTATATTGTAGAATGTGCGGAGGAACCTTTATTTACCCACTTCCTCATCTCCATGCACATTCCCCCTTCACACACTTGTTTCACACACTACCCCATTTCACGGCAATGTTTGATTGAAATGTCACGTAAACTCAATCAACCTGTCATGGCGTGGATTAGCGCATATTAAAAAACTAATTAAGGCTTACCAGTTATAAACATGTCAAGAAGGTTTACTACTTGCAAACAAATCAAAAGGGTGCAAAGGGCTCCGTAGCTAGTATACAGCCTAGCTTAAACTTTTTTTCATTTTAAACTTTTACAAATTCAGTTGTGGGAGAGATCGGGTGTATGGAGTTGGGGATGTGTGTGAAATGAAGGATGTGCGGACAAGGGGGTATGTGCGGGAGAATAGGGGTGTAGAACGAACTTTCTTCCCCAAACATGAAATTATTTTAACTTTAAGCAGAAACTTAGTATCCAGAATTAAATGACGTGTCTTTTAATGCATGTGAGAAAGAAGTGTTGTGTGGGAGAACGGGTGTGCAAGGAAAGAAACACAAACTTGCATCTGCAATGTTTCACATCTCTACATACAATCCCCCTTCTCACAATTCTTTCGCATGCCTCTCTCCCACACAACACTACATATTGATCAATTAATTAACAGTTTTGGCTTATTAAATTTTGGGGCATGAAAAAAAATTCACCTCTCTACACACATTCCCCCTCTACACACTTCTTTCGTACATAGCCCCATTGCCAATCAACTTCCCAGAGCGCATATTGGCACATATTAAAAAATCAATTAATGATTACTATTTGTAAGCAAATCAAGAAGTCGTTTTCATGAGGAAAAGACACTGACCATGGTTTTTTCAACAGTTTTTTGGTGAATCAATGCATAATCAAAACATCGTTTACTAGTTGCAAACAAATCAAAAAGGTGCAAAGCACTTCGCGACCAGTATTTGTCATAACAAATTGAAAAAACATAATGTTCCGCCACATACAAATCGTTTTCATAAAAACAAGATGCAGAGCCCACACTGCCTTAATCACACTAACATATCGATAACTATCAAAAACACAAAAACTATCTTATTATAGAGTGATTACTCTTTTTCTTATTTATTTGTATCTTTAATTTCTTATCTCTATATGAATTATAATAATGATGTAAAAAATGATATCACCATGAATAAAGCCTCCATAAAATGACTTCATCAGAGATAAATAAATAATATTTATTTATTGTATCTTTGATTTCTTATCTGTATATGAATTATAACAATTATGTAAAAAATGATATCACCATGAATAAAGCCTCCATAGAATGACTTCATCCAATTTTATCTTTGAAGAAAATCAAAACTTCAAATATCTACTTCCTTTTTACCTTTAACATAAAAAAGAATATATCGAAAGTCAATTGTTTTCCTAGTGGACAGAACTTGATACACTCCTTGGTTGTTATTAAATTTCTTAATACAATAGTGTCAACCACCTTTTATTTTATTTTATTAGATTAGGTAGTTATGCCACTTAAATTCCTCGTAACTAATTTATTAGGTGTTTTTATAACAACTACACCCTTTTATTTAAAGAAACGTATAGATATGCATGTGTCGTTGAAGAACTTTTGAAGTGAAAGACATAGACATGAGAACATATAAGTACGCATGATGTTAATCATTATCATAAGTCAAGGCCCAGGTTGCACTTCATAAGTTATTAATTGTATTAATTGTTTAGTGCACTTTGAGCATTTTAATCACTAGTTATGTTATTAATTTTCTTATCATTGCGTAAGTTTAAGTGTTATTATAATAGTAATTAAAATGGAGAATAATAAAGTTTTTTTGAGAAAAGAAATATAATGAGTTATATATACAAAATTGAACTAATAATATTTTTTTATGTTAAATGAGTGCTACATGGTAGCTAGTCTTTTGTCTAGTTTAAATATAGTTAAATTAAAGTAAAAGATAATAAATAAGTTGAGTTTGTTACAAGTTAAAGAACAATTTGTTATAGACAATATTTATTTTTTAATAAATTTATATATAATTTACAGTAAAAATATATATATGGTGAGTTGATTCGATTAAATAAGCATATAATTTATAATGAGATTAAATTTATTATTTTAATTGTTTTATAAATTTCACAATTTTTTGTAATCCATAAAATATATTATTGTATGTTGCAATAAGAAACACATTTTTTTTTATGTATTTCATCAACAATATTTTTGTAAAAAATGATGTTGTAAATCATTGGTGTTACATTAAACTAACGCTATATAGAATTTGATTATATTTGCTATGGAATTCTAATCGACATGAATATTGCTCATTTAATTTTAAATAAGTATGCATCAGATAAAACTAGTAACTTTAAATAAAAACAAAAATTAATTATGACACAATCAAAAATAAAATAAATGTTTATATATTAAAAAAATTATAAATACAAAAGTACAATATCAAAATTATTTTAAAAAACAAATTCATTTCAAAATAATATTACTAAAAACAATTTTAAAGAAAAACAATTATCTACTTCATCATTATAAATATTTTCAAAATATTTAACTTTTTTATATTAAAAAAAAAATTATGATTATTAAAAATATATTTTATAATTAAAATATATATATAATATTGCAATTATATTAAAAAATATTTTGTAAAAGTTAAATTATTTAATTGTTGAAATTAGATTATCAGACATATTTATGAATTTTGTATATGATTTGCTAAAAATTAAGAAGATGTGACAAATTAAAAAGAGAGATGACTATCTATTTGTAATAGTTGAGAGAGTCATCAGTATATGCATTCTTATACATTGCAAAAAGGACTAGTCATCAATATGTATGTTGTAAGAAGACCGTTCTTGTACATGCTCTTTGGAAAGGTATAGACACTGTAACATATGCAGCAAAAAGTCGTAGACTAGCTTACATACATAAAAGTGGACCTAACGGTTCTCCATTAGAAGTGACTAAAATAATGTGTGCAAGAAATTTTAAAAGCATGGAAAAAAACAAAGTGTGCACTTCAACATGCACGTTAAATCGTTGTTTTTCCAAGTCTAGTGGTGTGCTAAAATAGAAGTTTAAAATAGTGAACAAGCTAACATAGAAAGAAGGTATGACTTGTACCAGGCCATGATTTTTGACAACAACAATGTAAACAAAGTAACTATTAAATAAATATATAAAATGTGGAATTAAATACATCCACAAACTTCACCAACCCACATTCAACCACACAGGATATGTCTTTAGAATCTCAACAAATGCGTTTGTGAATGAATTTGGCGAAACACAATCATGGTGAAAAATATGGAACACCTTCATCCATGTTCATAGTGTGCGTCAACTATCAAAATATGCGAACTCCAATATGCAAGACTTTGTACTTTACTAGGTGGAGTGTGGGTAGGTTAAACAATAAATGGAGCCATGCTTACTTCGGAAGCCAACTTGAATGAAATACAACATACATTTGTTGTCATTATGGTTCAACACTCATCCACTCATCGTACTCTTGTGGCGAGTTTTCCAAGGCACTTGGAAATAACATGTTAAAATGAACAACAAATCGAATGATAAATAAATGAGAATAAAATAATTCACAAAAATAGAAAATACTTTTTTAAAGTTACACTTCCCAAATTGAAAAATATTTGGCATGTTTGACTAAATTAATATGTAATCAACCTAATACCCAATGTATAATGCATACATGGCAACAAGGATGATTAAAAAAAAAAACCTATTGAATAAAAATGAAAAACTGAAATAGAATGCTTTACAAACAAATTAAAAAAAAAAAAAGAAAAACAATAACCTACATATACAAAATTGAACTAAAATAAACTTTTTATATTTAAAAAGAAAACTAAGCGCCATAACAAAAACATTATAGGTAAGTTTATTGAAACAAGATAGAGCTATGGAGCAACTAAGTCCTTGTCCATATTGGCATGGAAACTAATAGTGAAACAAGATAAAAATGAACTCACATTGTAAATTAAGAGTCTTTTCTTTTGTAATTATGTTGAACAATGTATTAATTAGTTTTGAATCTTATTTTTCAATGGGTCCTTTCTTCGGTAATTATGTTTAACAATGTATTAATTAGTTTTAAATCTTATTTTTCTATAAAATGAATTTGTGGATTTGCATATGCTCTCAAAGGCTTCTTATATTAGTGAAATCAAAAAAGAGGTTGTGGGAGTAGAGACTCTGATATAAGATACAGAGCATTAAAAAAACACAAAACTAAATAATAGGTTTATGGAAAGAAAACCTTAATTAAGAGAGAAAAAAAATGTAATAATTCATTGAAAGAAATTGCAAAAATTATCACTAAAGAACAAAGCATACAAAACCCCAAAGAAAGCAAACAAATATTATTAGAAGATACGGTGTTACTGGGAAAACCTGTCAAAATTAAATTCTACTTAATCATTCATAGATTTGAAACTTCGTTTAAAAATCAACTATCAATATACGCGGAGAGAATTTCAAAATAAGTAAATGCAACTACATATGTTTTCAATCATTGTATCTAATCTTAATTTCAAAATAAGTAAATGCAACTACATATATTTTCAATTATGGTATCTAATTTTAAAATGAGTAAATGCAATTATGGTATCTAATTTTAAAATGAGTAAATGCAACTTTATTTATGTTAACTATTATATCTTGATCACTTAATTAAATGCAACTATATTTATGTTATCTTTTCTTTAATGGAAGGTTTTAAATTTAGTGTTAATTTAAAGTATATGGGAGGGTTATGTAGCTTACAAAATAGTGATTAAAATATTATTAATTTAAAAATTAAAAAATATAATATAATATTAATGGAAAACAAATTTATGTATTTTGTTTATAAAAGGTAAGATTAATCATTGCAATGTAATATAGTTTTTATCTCTATCGCTATTTAATTGATTCTCTTTTCATGAAGTTTTTTATAGTGAAAGTTTCAACCGCTTCCACAAATAGCTACTTTTGTACTCAAATAACACCTTTCGATCGGCGATTGACATTGGAAGTTGTTACTAATTGAAAAATATGTTCGCATCAATGGATTTTATTTTAGTATTTTAATAAGAGCTTGACGTATACAATATTATTGGTAATATTTTAATTGTCAATAATGTTTATTTTCGTATTTTTTACTATCTCTTTGTTTGGGCTCTCGTGCAAAAGCGCGCAAGAAGTCCATTATGTGGAGAAAAATTTCTTTGTACAGATCTCTGCACTTCAAACTAAAGGTTTTTATTGCTAATATTATTGGTAATATTTTAGTTATAAATAATGCATATCTTTGTATTCTCTTTTGCTTGAAGAGTCATTTAGAGATCTTGGTCTTTTATAGATATCAATAGTCAATTGAGTAAGGGTTGTGTGGAGTGCACACAAAATTATGTACAAAACCACATACCAATAAGCAGAAGCTTTGTTTATGGGATGTGCAGAAGTGCAAATAAAGTTTATTGTACGAAGGAAGCTTTCAAACTTTCATTATGTGGATCTTTGCACTTCGCACTAAAGACTTTCATTAATAATATTTTAGTATTAAAACATAATCCATATTTGTTGTTCGCAATAACATTGTGTATGCTTACATTATTGATAATATTTTAACTGTAAATAATACACACTATTGTTATTTAATTGATTGTGTTTGCATGAATCTTTCCACACTTCCGTACTCAATAACGCTTTTCGGTCAGCCATTAACATTAGAAGTTGTTATTAATTGATAAATATGTTCGCATTAAAGGATTTTATTGTTAATATTTTAGTAAGCGGTTGACGTATACGATATTATTGGTAATATTTTAATTGTAAATAATGCTTATGTTCATATTTCCAAATATCTCTTTGTTTAGGCTATTGTGTGGAAGTGCGCAGGAAATCCATTATGCAGACAAAGTTTTATTTATGCAGATCTTTGCACTTCCACATTTCATTAAGCAAAAGCTTTGTTTATGGTTATGTTTCTAAAACTAGGCAGATGTGCGAAAGTGCGAAGAAATTTCATTATGCGAAGGAATCTTTCAAGCCTTCTTGTGTGGATCTTCACACTCCACGTTGAAGGCTTTTATTGCTAATATTTTAGTATTAAAACATAATCCATACTTTTTATTTGCAAATAACATTGTTTATGCTTATATTATTGATAATATTTTGATTGTAAATAATGCATGCTACAATTATTTAATTGAGTCTCTTTGCATGAATCTTTATGCACAATGAAATATTTGGGCACTTCTGCAGATAGCTACTTCCGTACTCAATAACGCTATCCAATCAGCTATTGAGTACATATGATACATCCATTCAAAAGAGTTGAAAACACATTATAATTAAAAGGTACCTTTGCATTTCTCTTATTCCGCACAAATTCCACACATCCCTCATTTTTAACATACATTTATTCTCTGCATAACCTCTGCACATGCACAACCACTTCTGCACAACACGTTCCTAAATAAGAATTAAAAAATAGATTTGTATATTTCTTATTTTAATCAACTTTGCACAAAGCTTTTGACACAGTGCACTATCAGTACTAATCTTCCTTTTCTTTTTTTTTGTGGCATATATTGTTATCTTGTTTCATTTATAAATGCTTCGGACATTGTGCAAAATCAAGATTGATATAAAATATTGCTAATATTTTAGCAAGCGATTGATGTATACGATATTATTGGTAATATTTTAATTGTAAATAATGTTATCTTCACATTTCCTAATATATATGTGTTTAGGCTCTTATGCAAAAGTGTATAGGAAGTCCATAGTGTGTAGAAAGCCTTCTTAGTGTGGATCTCTGAACTTCACACTAAAGACTTTAGTTGTTAATATTATTGGTAATATTTTAGTTGTAAATAATATGTATCTTTGCATTCCCTTTTACTCGAAGAGCCCTTCAGAGATCTCAGTATTTTATAGATATCAGTAGTCAAAATCGCATTTCATTGAGTAGAAGCTTTGTTTATGGTTATGTTTATGAAATTAGGTACATGTGTGGAAGTGCAAAGAAGGTTCATTGTGCGGAGGAAGCTTTCATTGTGAGAATCTCTACACTCCACACTAAATATTTCATTACTAATATTTTAATATTAAAACACAATCTATATTAGTTGTTTTCAATAAGATTGTTTATGCTTATATTATTGATAATATTTTAATTGTAAATAATGCATATATTTGTATTTCTGAATATATTTCAAATTAGGCACATTTGCGGAATTGCAGAGGAATTCCATTGTGTGAAAGAGGCATTCACTGTGTTGATCTTCGTGCTTCACACTAAAGGCTTTTATTGCTAATATTTTAGTATTAAATAATGCATACTTGTTGTTCACAATAACACTAAAGCAAGCGTTGGACCTATACGATATTATTGCTAATATTTTAGTCATAAATAATGTGTATCTTTGTATTCACTTTTGTTGGAAGAGAACTCCAGATCATTATGTCATAATATATAGGTACCACTTTCTTATCAAGTGCATCAATTTTTGGATCTTTGAGCAGAAGCTTTGTTTATGGCATTTTTTCTAAAATTAGGTATATGTGTGGAAGTGCAGAGAAAATCCATTGTGCAGAGGAAGCTTTCAAGCTTTCATGGTGTGGATCCCCGCACTCTATGTTGAATGATGTTATTGTTAATATTGTAGTAATACACACTTATGCATAATCTTGTGCAAAGAACTTGCAAATGCATCAATTTTCGCATCATTAACCAAAGCAGTGTCAATGTTAGAGCACCCTTGTGTATGCAAAGGACCCCCCATATTTGTAATAAGACCGAAACAAATGGTGCACCCATACGATATCATTAGTAATGCTTTAATTATAAATAATGATTTTATTGCTAATATTTTAGTATTAAATAATCCATATTTGTTGTTTGCAATATTTTAGTTATAAATAATGCAAATCTTTGTATTCTCGAATATCACTAGTCAATTGAGTAAAGGTTGAATAGTTCTTGAATACAAAGAACCAGAAACCACATCAATGTTCGGATCATTGAGCATAAGATTTGTTTATGGTTATCTTGTTGAAATTAGGCACATGTGTGGAAGTGCAGAAGTCCATCGTGTAGAAGAAACTTTCAAGCTTTCATTGTGTGAATCTATGTACTCTGTACTAAATGATTTTGTATTTTTTTCTCAAAACACGTGCGTGAGTGTGGAGACTGTGTGCAAAAAATTTAAAACTAACATACAATGTTGCACAATCACTTCATAACCAATATACAATATCAATTTCCATTTATCGAATTTAATATCGCATATTGTACTCGTTATTTGTGCAATATAACATTATTGTTTATAACATATTTTATTACATAATTATTGTAATGATAACAGTTAACATACAAAATGTTGGAAGAATTTAGTTTTTCTTCGCTATCAAGTTGCATTAATTGTGCATTATTTGGTTGCGTTTTTGCAATTTTAACTAAAGTTTCGGAAAAAGGGTCAATATTTCTATTTTTTCATATATTCAAAAACAATTCTCAAATTTTCAGTAAATGATATTTCTACTTTTTGATTGGATGAGGAAGCTTTGTTTATGGTTATCTTTCTGAAATTATGCACATATGCGTAAGTGCGGATAAAGTTCATTGTGCGGAGGAAGCCTGGAAGCTTTCATTGTGTAGATCTCTAGACTTTGAACTAAGGGTTTTATTGATAATATTCTAGTATTAAATAATCCATATTTGTTGTTCGCAATAACACGAAGGCAAGTGGTGGACCCATACAATCTTATTGCTCATATAATTTTAATTTTAAATAATGTTTTTATTACTAATATTTTAGTATTAAATAATCCATATTTTCTCTTCGCAATATTTTAATTATAAATAATGCATATCTCCATATTTCTGAATATCAGTAGTCAATTGAGTAAAGGTTGTGTTAAGTGCGAAGAAAATTGGATCATTGAGCACAAGCTTTGTTTATGGTTATCTTGTTGAAATTAGGCAGATGTGCGGAAGTACGAAGGAAGTCCATTATGTAGAGGAAGCTTTCAAGCTTTCATTGTGCACACCTTCGCATTCCACACTGAAGGATTTTGTAGATTTTTTCTCAGATACATACGTGAGTGCTTAGTTTAACTGCGAAAAAGTTCAAAGCCAACATACAATTCCGCACAATCACTTTGTTGCCAATATACAATATCAAGTTTCTTTTATCAAATTTAACATCACATATTATACTCATTATTTTTGTAGTATAACATTATTGTTTATAACATATTTTATTACGTAATTATTGTGATGATAACAACTAACATATAAATTGTTGGAAGCATTTAGTATTATAACATGTAAGAAAGGAAAGTGTTTTATATGCAAAAACATTGTTGAGATGATAGTGTTTAAGAAGATGTGAAAACTTGAAAATCGCACTTAGCATTAAATAAATAAATAATTCTCATTATTCATATTAACATCTATTGAGAAAATAGATACGCACTTAATTTATTCCTGAAATGCTACGTGAATTGAAAAATACATAGTGCTTTTGAAAGAGAGGTTTTGGTTAGAGATGTTGTTGGTGTTGGTGATGGTGATCTATAGTTTGTATATACATGTCATCAATCAGAAACGTTAGTCGTAAACGGAGGATATGTGGAGGAAGTACAATTTACGTATTAGAGATTAGGTTGCAAGTGAAGTGATAGTTATGCGAATGGACCTGATTTCATTTCTTTGATGCCAGATTCAATCTATTTCGAAGGTTATTTCTCAACTAAATAGTTTGAGACATATATGTATTATGTTGTGCTTATATAAAAATGCAACATAGAAATGGATAGTGCTATTCAATCATAGTTTTTTTGTTATGTTTAGATAAAAATAGTTTTTTGCAATGCAATGATCCTAAATGTTTTCCGGATGCTGAAAGTTTTGTTAAACTATTGCAAAATTTACAATCAAAGCTTTTGCTATGCAGAAAATCTTATAATAGTTTTGGAATGATAGTTTTTAGGTTAACGCAAAATGGCAGAAATCATACGAAGTTATAAATTATTACCTAATTTACTTATTTTAGTGAACATAGTTCATTTAATATTTGGATAATGGCACAAAGCAACAAGGCATCTAGGCCACAAATTGACATCTAGGATCTGAAATTACTTCCACAAAGTAAGAGTTGGTCGATAGCAAGGAAAGCCTACATGGTAAATATGTTGGATATGCGTTGGTTTAGTGAATAATTACGGAAAATACTTATTTATTGGAAAAATAAATTTATTTAATGAAAATAGGATGTGGTTTACAATATTAATAAAATAGTATCTTGATATCGATTTCTAAAGCGTGTAAGATAGATCAATCATGAAATGTAATCATATCAATTGGATTATGTCAAGTTGGAATTTAAGTAAAACATATATGATTTAATGTAACAGATTTCACAATAGTATTTTATGATTAAAGAACAAGCAAATCAATAGTAGCCATATTAATTACAATCACTAGTTGACAAATACCATTAAAACCAATAGTAGTTAAATGTTGTTTCAAAACTAAGATATCAATTCGTGATTTAGATGACGTATCGCCTCTGCTGCATTCTATGTACGTTTGTTTCTCGTCAAAGCAAATTTATCAATGTTCATTTTGTTCTAGACTTGTTACTAAGTTATAGGAAACCGACTTGCTTTGTTATTTTGAAACTATTAAGTGTTTTAAGGTTTTTCTTTATAATTTGTCTATTGTTTTCTGGATTTGTTACTAACAGTGAGAAATGGCCCAAAGAAATAATGGCAAGAGCACAAAGGAAGAGGTACATGCAGAGAGCCAAGATATCTTAATGCTCAGCCAAAATATCTTAATGCTTAACCAAGATATTTTAATGTTAATGGATAAAATATTGGAACTGCAACAAATGCTTAGGATACTCGAAGATGGAGTAGATGTTGTACGAACGGTGTCAGAAGAGCTCTTGCAAAACATGAACAAAGCAATCATTTCTCGATTCTAGCAGCATAATCCCTAGAAGCATTAATGTCTAGAAAAATGGTTAATTAGTAAATAAATTGCTACCAATTTTGAAATTCAGTATATGCTAAAGGTTATGTATCATAATATTCTCGACAAAATTAAAGCAAAAAAACATATCGGACTATTCTGGATTACAAATGGATGTATAAATGCAATATATTTTTTGTAATTTACACTGTAATCTTGTGTATTTATTTTAGAAATTCGTTTCATCTTTGTATCACAATGATTTATTTAGATATTTGTTTGAATCTTATATGGAATAGCTTTTTAAATAGAAAAATTATTGGATTGGTCGACATTATAAACAAAGAAAATTGTGATTGTAAAATTAATGTCATCGGAAATTGCAATGTAACCAACTTGTAATATTACTTGAGTAGTTATAGAACTTGCAAATTTGATAAATCAAAAAAACAATGTAAGAAACTAGACTGTAAGAAAGCAAAAATGACATAGCATAGTACAAAACATAGAGCTGGAACAAAATGGTTCATTGGATTATGTTTCTGTACAATTTCATTGCAATGCCCCCTCCCACACTTACCCACTTTTACAAGCCCTTTGTGTAAATGTGAAACGGAGTGCCACTATGAGATGACCTGACCTCCTAGCTCTAGTTAAGGAAGTGGGGCCTACAATTGAGACTTCTTGACCACAACTTAACTTCCTATAGGGACTACAAGTCACCAAGGAGTTGAAGAAACACCCTAGGTGGGCAATCCTTAAGCTGGAACTTTGTTTCAGTGACCTAGACCCCAAAATTCACCCTTGACACTTCATGCATGCAGTTGAAGGCCTCCAACCACACTCACAAGCCTTGCTCCATCTGGTTGTGACCTAAATTGCGTAGTTTAGTTCTTGTATTTCCGAGATCTGAACCATAATTCCAGGCCAGCCTCCATACCCCTACCTAGAACTGCTTGAGACTTCTTAGAATGATAAATGACATAAGGACGATGCTAAACCTTCAAAACTTGAACAATAACTTGATCTAACCAAGCCTAACCATGATAGTAATTTTGCCAAACATATAACGAGCATGCAAGCTACATGTCATGAACGCATATGTGATCATAGGAGTCTGAAACTTATCTGAGAACTACCAAGAAGGTCTAATTCCCTCTCATAATGGCTACAATAACACTTGTTAGCCCATGCATTCATTAACCAACAAATACTTATCAAATTCTAAACAAGTCATAACTAGAGCACATTAAAATTCCATGTTTATAATCAGCATATAACTAGATTATTAACCATGATAGAACAACTATCAAATCACCATAATGACAAGTGCAAGTGCTCATAGATTACAAAGGGAAAATATCTCTTATTAACTTACGCAAAAGCCAACCAAGTCAGGGACTTCCACATACCACCCAACCATACATTGGATTGAACCAAATATTTCTTTCAGCCAATCACCCCTATTCCATATTCCAAGAATGAATGTGGGATCTCAAGACATAAACAACCAAGGCTTCCCAAAGATTAAACCACCTCCACCCTCGAGCTATCATGATCTTGCCAAAACCGGTCAAGAGATCACAAAGCCCAAAACAAGCTTGGATTCCTCAGAGTTTCTTCACCATTACCTTGAGAAATTTTCCGGTCTCCACCCACCTGTTAAGGCCTTCCCAGAGATTAAACCACCTCCATCCTCAACCATTGGGAATTTTCCTGAGACCACCTCACCCGGTCCTAAAACCTTCTGGAAATCCAAATATCAACCAGAAAATAATCCCATATCATCATGGTTATCCGAGAAATGGAAAGGCAAGGGTGAAACCACTCTCAAACCAAGCAAAATCCATGATAATGATAACAAATGAACTACATAAACAAATTCATGTACCATGCATTCACACATCAGCTAAGAAATCACACATGCAATCTATTACCTGCAAAATCTTCCTGTTGAAGTTGTTGATCCAACCTTGTCCTTGCTTTCCTTACTTGTCCTTTTCCTTCCTTTGCTTTGTTTACCATTTTGTTGCTTTCCTTTCTCCAATGCTAAAGTGCTACAATAATTCTCTATGTGTGCAAGAGTATGAGAGAATATAGAGATAAAAAGAGAGCTCCAAAACTGAACTGACAAAAGCTAAACCAACAAAAGTTGTGAATGGACTCAGAAGCCTTTTTATCATTTAGGCCTCTATTTTCTTCATTTTACTCTATTTTCCTTCAATTTCCCTCTCATGCAAATATGTTACCTTTCATCTCCCTTTTCTCCTATTTTCCTTTATTTTCATAAATAAAATGCCAAATAATGCCTTGTTGCCTTTTCCAATGCATTTTCCAATTTCCTTAGCCATAATAAACCGAAAGTGACACCCACTAGGATTTTTTTCCCAACATTTATCTTGGAATATGTGTCACATGACCTTGGTCTTATTTTTCCTTTATTAACCTTTATTACATGAACTTTTAACTCGGGGCTATTACAAACCCCTCCTCTTTAGAGGAACATCGTCCTCGGTGTTCTATGACACCTATGACCAACAAACCGTTGAAAACCAAAACATACTTCCCATGGAGCTTTATAACTTAGCTCGATGCAGTATTTACAATAAACGACTTGTTAAAAACAAAAACTAACATGAAAAACATGACAACATGACAATCATACCGCTTATTGGAGCTTTATAACACAACTCATTGCGGTATTTACAATAACAACCATACATAGATATGTACATATACCAAAACTCCTTTGCCTCATCCGGAAAATAATGAAGGATACATAGCCTGCATCTGATCAACCATCTCCCATGTAGATTCATCAAACCCAAAGTGCTTGCAATGCACTTTAACTTGCTCGATTGCTCAGTTACAGAGCATGAGTTATTTCCTTTGCAATATGCACTGAGGTTTCGGTTGGAATTCGCCTTCTAAATCCACCTGCAATATAGACCAGTCAATCACATGATCAGCATCCCTCACATATATTTTAAGAAATGAAACATGGAAAACATCATGGACTTTCATTGTTGACGGTAGTGCAAGTATGTAATACATTGGTCCAATCCTCTCAAGGACATCAAAAGGCCCGCAATACTGAGGTGCCAATTTGGCACATGATCCAATCCTCAAGGAGATCTTCTTAGGCTTGATGCGCAAATACACATGCTCCCCAACCTTAAACTCCTTAAATTCCTTGTGTTAACTCTTCTACTCGTTCTTTTTTGCCTTTAGATTCCTCTTTATAACCTACATTTCTTGTTCCATCTCTGCCAACATGTTTGTTCCAATCAAAATATATTCACTCAATCACTCCAATTGATGGGACTATAAAAACTCCTCCCATAAAATGCCTCAAATAGACTCATCATCCGTGACTCTTGATACCCATTATTATACACAAACTCAACCAGTGGAAGATACTCCTCCCACCTCCTCTGTTGGTGCATAACATACATCCTCAACATATCCTCAAGAATCTCGTTAACCCTCTATGTCTGTCTACAGATGATAAGTTGTATTGAAGGCCAAATTTGTACCCAAACATGCAAACAACTCCTTCCAAAACCTGGAAGTGAACTTGGCATCTTTGTCGGATATAATCTTCTTAGGAACACCATGCAATCTCACTGTCTCCCTTATGAAGACCTGGGCTACCTCACTAGCTGAATTAGTAGACTTCAATTGAATGAAGTGAGCTACCTTGGTCACCTATCAACCACAACCATAATGGAATCATGTTGTCTAGATGTCCTCAACAAACGTGTGATGAAATCCATATACATGACCTCCCATTTCCATTCTATAATTAGAATTGGCTACAATAACCCATCTATATGCTTGCACTCCACTTTTACCCGTTGACAATCCAAACACCTTGCGATGAACTCAGCTACCTCTTTATTTAGATGCGTCCAATAGTAGAAATTATTCACAGTTGTTAGTCTTATGATATCTCAAGTGACCTGAATATAGCTTAACATGAAATTCCCTCAATATAAGCTTCTTGATCTCACTGCTTTCCGGCACATAGATATTGTCCCTAAATCTCACCAAACCATCTGTAGTGAGATGATAATCCACATCGTGATCACCTCTACTTTGTTGTTGTAAATTGTGCTTAAGTTGTTGGTACCTGTCATCCTAATGTCTCACTTGTAAGATCCAATCCTGTAAATCTGTTCCATATGAACTCATAGCTGTTATGTGATTCACTTGCACTATCCTACTAAGAACATTTGCAACCTTGTTCTTCTTGCCCTTAATGTACCTGATCTCGAAGTCAAACTCACTGAGTGTAGCCAACCACCTAACTTGTTTGGCATTAAAATTAGGTTGGTAAAACAAGTATCTCAACCCATTTTGATCACTCATCAAAACAAACCTCCTGCCAAGAAGATAATGTCTCCACATCTTCAATGCATGAATGATCACTGCCAACTTAGGATCATGAGTCACGTAGTTCTACTCGTTCTCATTTTGTTTCCTTGACTCGTAGCATACCACATATCCTTCCTACATCAAGACTCCATCAAGACCTCTCTTGCAATCATTTTCACACACCGTGAACTCTTTATCTAGATCTACAATCTTTAGAACTAGAGCGTTTGTAAGCAATTGCTTCAACTGCTTAAAACTAGCTGCACATTCCTCTATCCATTAAAACTTCTTTCATTTCCTTTGCAAAGATGTAATAGGATAGGCAACCCATAAGAATTTCCTAATGAACCACTTGTAATAACATGCTAACTGCATGAATGATCTAACCTCATCCACATTTCTAAGAGATTCCCATTCCATGATAGCTCTGATATTTTTGGGATCCACCGTTATGTCTTCCTTGGAAACATGTCCCAAGTAATATACCTATGTCTGAAAGAAACTACACTTACAAAGCTTGGCATACAACTGATGCTCTCTCAACAGTCTCAATATTGTTTCCAGGTGTTCTGCATGCTCTTCCTCATTCTTAGTATATATCAATATGTCATCAATGAATACTATCACAAACTTTTCAAGATAAGGATGCAACAAACTATTCATCAAACACATGAAAGCAGCTAGAGCATTATTCAAACCATAAGGAACCACAACAAACTCATAATTTCCATACTTGGTCCAGAAAGCAGTCTTGTAAATGTCCTCTTCTTTGATGCGTACCTGATGCTATCTTGATCTAAAATCAATATTCGAGAAAACTGCTACTCCCTTCAACTGGTCAAATAAATCATCGATCCTTGGCAATGGATACATGTTCTTGATCATCACCTTGTTCAGCAAACTGTGATAAATACACAACCTAAGAGTACCATCCTTCTTCTTCACAAACAACATTGGTGCACCTCAAGGCAACATGCTTGGCCTAATGTATCCCTTATCAAGCATTTTCTTAAATTGAAGCTTTAGTTCCACTAAATCATGAGTGCTTATCCTATAAGATTCCTTTGATGTTGGTGTTTCTCCTAGTACTAACTCAATAGATAGGTCCACTTCCCTATGAGGAGGCAAATTTGAAATTTTTGCTAGAAATACATCTTGAAACTGTTGTAAAACCGAATACCTCTTCAAGACTTTAGCACCCTCAACATCCTTCCCTTTGTTACTGGAAACATGCATTGCAATAAACACGCACCCTTCCTGCAACTGTGCTTTACCGGCATAGTTGTAACCATTCTTACTGATGTAGGATTCTTATTACCTTGCAAGCTTCCCTTCTCTCCATCATCATCCAAGCACTCAATAGCCTTCTCATAACAATCTACCTTAGTCCTATGAAGGTACAACCAATCCATACCCAGAAGCTTATTGTATGATCCCAATGGAAGCACATTTAGATGTGTTGATGTCGACATATTGTTTAGCTAAAATGCACAAGATCTCACCCAATGATGAACTCTTTTCTTAGTACCTGTAGCCAACTGCACCAACCAAGACTCTGCATGCACTTCTTTTCTCAAGCCACACTTATCCACTAGGTTAGGATTATCATAATTATAATTAGATATTGGGTCAATAAAAATGGAAACAACTTCATCACAGAGCTTACCTTCCATCTCAATAATGGATGCATGGTGATCTGCCTGCTTGTTATCAAATGTTGCATAGATGCGAGGAATTCTTTGGCCAACATCCCCAACTATCAGTGCCTCTTGATCACTGTAGATCTGAGGTATGCCACCCTGATACAATGGAAAATACTTCTTGAGATTATCTTTTCCACATACACAACACTGCAATGGTTCACTATCACTACCTTTGTTTTGCTTCTCTCCAAGATGAGATCCATATCCCTTCTCTACCGCATTAAACTTATTGTAAGGAGCAACATTTTCCTTCTCACCTGCATCCTGAGGTCTTGATCACTTTGGTGGCCACTTTCCTTTAGTCTTGTCATTCCCTTTCCAATCATGTTGAAGCTCATCCTTGTGCTTTGATTGCTCATAACAGTGCTTCAACTTCTCGATGACTTCCTCCAGCGATCAAGTCTCATCATACTAAATATGATCCTTGAATTCTAATGGCAATCCACTGATGAACATTTGAAATTTTTCCTTATCATCCTTGAGGTAAGGCACACACCTCAACAACTCCAAGAAGTACTCCTCATCTCTTATAGATCCCATCTTCAGCTTGTAGAAGTCCTTATCCTTTCTGTTATAGTACCTCTCTGATATGTACTTCTTCCTAAAGAGTCTTTTGAACTCATGCCAACTCAGCTCCTTTGTCTTGATATCTCTAACACGCTTTACGTCTTCCCACCAGATGTCTACTTTCCCTTTGAGACTGAAAATATCTATCATGGCTTTCATGTTCTTTGTGTAATCATGTAGCTCAAAGAACTTCTTCATTCCATGTAACAATGCCTTCACATCTTCTGGTTTCTTCAATTCTCCATCAAATGTAGGAGGCTTTGCTCTCTTGAACTCATCTGGTAAGTATCCCCTCTCACTTCTCGTATAAGGATGATAGTGATGATTACCATGATACTTGTTTGAACCAGAGATAGAATAGAATCCATAACCATTGTCTCTCCTGTCAGGTGTATCCAAGAACCTACCACCTCTGAATATATCATCCTTGTCTCACTTGTGCCCACCATGAGATCTACTATTCCCATATGCCCCATTAGTATTGTTCTTCTATCCATAAATGATTTATGTTTTTCCGTGTCTCTACAAATCTGACAAACTTAGAAGGATAACTGCGTTAACCTCTGCTTGTTTTTCCTATGCCCTAGCAAGTCTTTCCTGTGACTGAATGATATTCTCATTATCTGCCTTGCAACTTTTGATTTCTACCTTTAAACTTCTAAGGTATTTTCTATGTCAGTAGAGTACTCATCTCTGTGTTTCTCATCTAATCTATAAGGAGAGTCACGTGAACTATAATTCACCATCCTGCTAGTCATCTTTGATATTCTTCTTCTTCTTACAAACATACCATATTAGATAACCAAATATAAACATAATAAACATACCTCAGTGAAGTTCAGGGGAGGATATCTCGTCTGCACAAATCAATCCAGATTATCACGATACATGTATATACATAATCATATCAATATATTGGCATCATGCATGATAACGTTGACTACATGCAATGACCTCATTCATGATAACCATAACCATGGCAATGCATGCATAACCACATGCATCTATCCCTTTCAGTCCAAGTATTTGAACCATGATCTGATACCACCCTGTAATGTCCCCTCCCACATTTACCCGCTTTTACAAGCCCTCTAGATAAATGTGAAACGAAGTGCTACTATGACATGACTCGAACTCTTATCTCCAAATAAGGAAGTGGGGCCTACAACTGAGACTTCCTGACCCCAACTTGACTTCTTACAGGGACTACAAATCACCCAAGAGTTGAATAAACACCCTAGGTTGTAAATCCCTGAGCTGGAACTTTGTTTTAGTGACCTAGACTCCCAACCGCACCCTTGACATTGTCTGCATGTGGTTGAAGGCCTCTAACCACACTCACAAGCCTTGCTCCATGCAGTTGTGAACTAAATTTCTCATATTAGTGTTTATGGTACTGAGATCTGAGCCATAAATTCTGTCCATCCCCTAGATCCCTACCCAGAACTGCCTGAGACTTATTAGAATGATAAATGACATAAGGGGATGTTAAGCATGCAAAAATTAAACAAGAAATTGACATAGTCGGGCCTAACCATGATATTCATTTCGTCAAACATATAATGAACATGTAAGCTACAAGTCATGAATTCATATCTAGTCATAGGAGACTAAAACTTATATGAAAATCACCAAGAAGGTCTAATTCCCTCTCATAATAGTTGCAACAACACTTGTTAGCCCATGCATTCATTAACCAACAAATACTTATCAAATCCTGAACAAGTCACAACTAGAGCACATTACAGATCCATAATTATAACCAGCATATAAAAAAATATTAACCATGAAAAACCAACCATCAAATCACCACAATGACAAGTACAACTGCTCGTAGATTACAAAGCGAAAATAGCACTTATTAATTTATGCAAAATACAACCAAGTCAAAGACTTCCACGTAGCACTCGACCATAGATTGGGATGAACCAAATATTTCTTTTAGTCAATCACCCTCATGCCATATTCCAAGCATAAATATGGGATCTGAAGACATAAATAACTAGGGATTCTCAGAGATTAAACCACCTCCACCTTCAACCTACCACGATCTTGCCAAAACTGGTCAAGAGATTGCAAAAGCCCCAAACAAGCTTGGATGCCTTAGAGTTTCTTCACCATTACCTTGAGGAATTTTGTTGTCTCCACCCACCTGTGGAGGGCTTCCCATTGATTAAACCACCTCCACCCTAAACCCCTAGGAATTTTCTTGAGACCACCTCACCTGGTTTCAAAACCTTCTGGAAATCCAAAGCTCAACCAAAAATGAATCCCATCACACCATAGCTATGTCAAAAATGGAAAGGAAAGGTTGAAACCACTATCAAACCATGAAAAACCCATGCAAATGACAGCAAATGAACCAAATAAACAAATGCATGTACCATGAATTCACACATCAGCTAGGAAATCACACATGTAACCTATTTCCTATAGAATCTTCCTACTGAAGCTGTTGATCCAACCTTCTCATTTCTTTCCTTTTTTGTCCTTTTCCTTTCTTTGTTTTCTTTATCCTTCCTTTGCTTTCCTTTCTCCAATGCTAAGGTGCTCCAATAATGCTCTATGTGTGCAAAAGTATAGAAGAGAGCTCCAAAATTAAACTAACAAAAGATAAACCAACAAAAGATGTGAACTGGTCCTCAAAAGCAATTTTATCATTGAGGCCTTTATTTTCTTCATTTTCCTCTATTTTCCTTCAATTTCCCTCTCATGCAAATATGTGACCTTTCATCTCCCTTTTCTCCTATTTTTCCTTTACTTTCGTAAGTAAATGTCAAATAATGCCTCTTTGCCAATGCCTTTTCCAATTTACTTAGCCATAATAAACCGAAAGTGACACCCACTAGGATATTTTGCCCAACATTCAGTTTGGAATACATGTCCCATGGCCTTGGCCTTATTTTGCATTTATTAACCTTTATTACATGAACTTTTAACCTAAGGTTGTTATAGTCATACTAGCATTTTCATTAGAAGAAGAAACCGTTTTGTTTGCTCTGATGAATACATTGTTAATATTGTTCCCATGAATATAGTATATTAATTGATAATGTGAAATTACATCCCAATTATCCACTAAAATGAAAGAGTTGTTCGACAAAAAAATGCAATTCTTGAACCAAAAACTTTGAGGTAGTGTTAGATAGCTTGGCAATGCAAGGAACGAGAATTGTGTTGTTACCGAATTGCTTGACAACATAAACAAAGAAACGCATCATTATATAAGTATAACTATGTTTTGACGATTAATTGTAAATGTGCCATGCGTCTCGAAGTTGGTTAAGATTTTAATAACATTTGTGTTGTCTACACAGTATTGGTCGTAGGAAATTTGTTATAGTGCAAGTAATACTCTTTCCAGTTTGACGCCCCTCGAAATACATTGTATTTCAATCTTGTCACTTGCATGTATGATGCATTTTAACCGATAATAATAAAGGAAGCGAGAGTACAAGCGGTGCAATAAAGCATAGTTTTATTAGTAGTTCTAGTACTTGTAATTGGAGTACTACATTTCACACATATAGTCTCGAATTGATTCGTATATGCACTAATCGTTGTCAAGTATCCCCTGAAATATTGTAAATTTGATATAACAAAGGCTTAGTAACATGAAACCAAATGTATTTTTTATTTCTTGTTCTTTATCTATGTCTATTTAAACAATATGATATAGTTTACCATGCATATTCCACTTGGCAAGGAAAGAAGATTTCTTAATTTGTCGGCTTTCTTTCCTGTTTTCAATGTACATATGAAAGTCAATTGTGAAGTTTGGAAAACTCTTTCTTGTTTTTTCCCAATAATTTTTATCAAGATCCATGGAAAAATGTTTTATTGCAAATCTCTTTGAATTGAAACAGATGCTGAAATAAGTTTATCATGTACTTGAACCTATTACATATGCAACATTTGTAAAACAATACATGAAAATCGTATAATAGATGAAGAATAATTATTATTTTTTTAAAATTGGGATAGAGTGACCTATGCATATGTAACTTGATTTGTATTTCAATGAAAAGTAGTTAATTTGGTGGGTGGGTGGGGTAGGGGTGGACAAACAAATGGACAATAACTTTGTAATAATAAAACGTTCAAATCAAACAAATCTTACTATAGTCGTGTCTTGTTCTCCATTGTCAACATTGATTTCCCATACATATTGCATTATTGTGTGCATTACCGAAATTGCAATAGTTGTGATTGTGCCGACTGGAAACACATCATCATTACATGATAGATTTGCAATCATCATGTTTGGAAAAAATCAGTACTCTGCACAAATAGGACAAATGTTTTCTACACTGCTAAAACTATTTAGAAAAATAGTTTTTTTCACAATCACCATTGTCATATTTATGCTTTGGAATTATTTTGAAATCTCTAATAGAAACACCAGCATTTGCAATAAGCTTTGACTCATGTTGTTCAATTAACGGTGTTGGCACAAGCAATGTTATTGTCATTTCCGCTTTCTTATCTATTAAGTCTGCACAGAGTATTTCTTTTGACTTATTTGCTTTGTCCAAAAATGTTTGATATGTAACCAAGACAATGCCATGAAAAATCCTCCCAGTTATATTGTTACTGGTATCTTCCATAAAAAATGGCCTAGACTCGATTTCTTTTTTCTTGGTCATGAGGATTGAATTGAAATGAATTAAAGAGTGATCCAGGAGGATCTTGTTAGATCAATTACACAGGTTCAGTTTCATCATCATCATTCAGTGTCCGATGTCTTCAGCTTCGATACTGATGTTTATGGTTCAGGTCGTTCGGTGATTGTCGTCAGCTCCACCAGGGTTTGGTTGTCGACTCATGTTCGTCGTCATCTCCGCCAGGGTTTGCTTGTCAATTTTGGTCCATGGTTATCGTCATGTGGGCTTGAATGTCACTTTGTGACAATTGGTTGTAAATGGGTTTTTTTTATGTAAAGACTAAAATCTAAACCTAATTCCTAGCCCTAAAAAGCTATGGTACAAATCAAATGCAAACCCTAAACCCTAACCTAAAACCTAAAGTCATGTATTAAAATATATTAAAAAACCTAATCTAAACCCTTTTGGGCCATGCTACATTCACCACCTATGTAACGAACCATAATACATTACAACACTATGTTTAAAAACATAGAACAACGCCTAACTCTTGTCTTGATCGCATTAGAACCATTAGCCTCATTTACATGAGCACTATCAGGTTAATTGCAGTCCCTAAACCACAGGAATTAACCCTAACTGCATCGGTAATGAGGCATGTGAACAACGCTATGGGTAGACCGCAGCGGAAGTGTCTGGATAACCGTCGAGGTAACCAAATCCACATAACCGTGGTCATGTGAGCGGTGCAGATAGCTGCCATGGTGTCGAAACCGCTGGGTTAAATATAGCACCGAAATAGTCATTGGAACCACGACATGTGAACAAGCCGGATTAACCACCAACAATCATTGTTTCAGCTAGCAGGCAGTGGAACCGCCAAAGCTATAGCCACAAGTTAGTTAACGGTGTTCACATGCACTGTCTCCTCCTCCGCCCGATTAGAAAGCCGTTGGCAGTTTGTGCCTATCCTAAAGTTCTAAAGTGGATTTTATTGTTCGGTTTTTGTTAAATTAATTAAATCAAGTGGTGAATGTCACTATATGACATTAAAGCTTAACCAAAACCCTAATTTAACCCCAAAAGTCAGCTAGTTCATTCCTAAACTTGGCACGAAGGAGTTTGAATGCATTTGCAAGGTTATAAAGGCAATTTGGTGCTTTGGAGAGGGAGGGAGTGGTTTTAATTTTTATGTGCAGATTCTGGAGAATATAGACAGTTTTTGTTTTCAATGTAACAAGAGCATCGGGAGTCAAAATTGGGAATCGTGATAGGCGTTGGAAAGCTATTTCAAAGAGATTTATTTTGACATTGACCAGAAGTGCCTGTGTGCACAATCAGTCTGGTAAATTTTCTGTGTAATCTACCTCCTCGGATTCAATCCTAATAAAGTGGTCGCCCATCTTGAAAGCGAACCCGGAGATGTAGTCCATCAGGGACAAACTCCGTAATCAATCTTGTTGTCTGGTATCATTGTGTTTTTGCTACTTTTCACTTCTGTTTGCATCTTGCTTATGTTTTAATTATGTTGTCAATTCATTCCTTTCCAAGTATTTCTCACAATAAAAGCACTTTCAGTTAACATTCAGTTCACTAATGGCATTAATCAATTCTACATCAGTTTGACATATGATCATTTCAGATCATATAATTTGGTATCAGAGCAGGTTGCATTTGTAGAATTTGTCAGTGAATGTTAACCAGGTCAAAGTCGCAACATGGAGAAGGAATCCTCGAGGAGATTAATCCAGAGATTGGAAAGCGAAGAGTCGTTCATAAGTCAACCATGACAGGATTTGATGCAGGTGAAAATCTTGAAACTAAGATGAGCGAGGAACAGTTTCAGCAAGCATTCTTGAGTATGCAACAGATGTTGGGAGAACTTTACGAAGATAAGAAGGTGAGAGATGCAGCTTCTTCTTCAAAGACATCGAAGAAGGACAAAGGTAAAGGCAAGGCTGATAAACCTCCTTCACCTCCATCATCATCATCTTCTTCTTCTTCTTCCAGTGTAGAATCTGAAATAGAAAAGAAACCTAAGAAAACATCTCTTTTGAAACTTGATGTAAAATTTTCAAGTTACCTATTTATGATGGCAAAATGAATCCTCAAAAGTTAGATAATTGGATTAAGCAGTTAGAAGTGTATTGTTGTAGTTAGAACATATCTAACGATAAAACAAAAATTCAGTTAGCTACACTTAGAATGGGGGGAACAACTTTAATCTGGTGGGAAAGTAAAACTCAGAGAGCTGTAAAGCAAAAAGGTAAAGTCGTCTCTTCATGGTCTAAGTTTTTAAAAGCTCTTAGGAAACAATTCTATCCTTTAGGATACATGCAGCAAGTTGTTATTGATTGGCAGCACTTGAGGCAAGGTAAAGGGCAGAGTGTTCAGGATTTTACTCAGGAGTTCAGAAAGAAAGCATTGGTGCTTGGTATTTCATTGGATACACGTGAAACTTTGTTAAAATACATCGGTACTTTACATTCATATTTGCAGCATACATTATTGATGCTTAATCCTGATTATTTTGATGAAGTGTGTGTTCAAGCAATACATATTGAGTTAGGTGGCAAACCATTCAAATTTTCACCGCAATCATCCAAAGAGTTGGAAATCAAGGATTCCAATGATAGTAAAGGGAAGAACAATTCGAAAAGAAAGAAATCAGCTACAGCTCGGAAGGAAAGACCTACTTGTTCTCATTGCTAGACAATCGGTCATGATGAATCTAGGTGTTGGAAACTTCATCCTGAACTTAAGCCCAAAAAGTTCCTTAAAGAGAAGGATGAAAAGAAAGCAATTGCAACAATCTAGCAAGATCTAGGTTCCAATTCAAGTGATGAAAGGAGGATAACTGCCATAGTTTCGACAGGTAAAACTTCTGACACTAGTTCAAGTTCGAATACTATTGCATCTTCATCAAACATAAATCCTTCAAATGAGGATAAAAGATTTGAATTATTTAACATAAGGATAACTTCTAAGCACACAAAGATAAATACAATGTTTGACAGTGGATCACAGGCAAATTTAATATCTGAATATTTAGTTAAGAACTTGGGTTTGGAGACACAGAATCATCCAAGACCTTACCCATTAGGATGGCTAAATAAATCAACTCAGATAAAAGTCACAAAATAGTGTCGATTAAGATTTTCCATTACAGCTAATTACATTGATGAAGTGGAATTAGATGTGGTTCCAGTAGACATATGTGGAGTTGTCTTAGGAAGTCCTTATCTTTATGATTGTGATGCAGTATTTTATAGGAGAGAGCATAAATATAACCTTAAGAAAGATGGGGTTGAATTTATTGTCAGGGCACATCAAAGTAAAAATCACTTGAATTTAGTTGTTGCTAATCAAATGAAGTGATTAATAAGTTCAAATAAGAGATTTGTAATCTTGTGTGTAAAGGAACAACAAAAGAATCGACATAATGTTTATTCAAGTTATGAGTCCTAGTTTAAAGATAGTTTGATCGAAGAGGTAGAAACTTTTCCAATTGTATCTAAAGAAACCAAACATCTTACTCATAAGAAGGGAATACAACATGAGTTACAGTTGATTCCTAAAGCTCCTCTTCCTAATGTCAGAATGAATCAATTCCATCCAAGTTTGGAAGTTATTAGTTACAGGGATGCAGTTCAGTATTGGGGAAAGTCAGTGTTAAATTTCTCTTGTATTGTGTCACCATTTCATGTTTCAAATAGTTTGGAAGCCTCTTTTCAAGTGGAGAGGAAGCCCATTTGTTTTCATATCAAAGCCTTTTCTAAAGCAGTGTCAAAGTATCCAATACATCTCAGGGAAACTTATGCATCAAGGTAAAGTGCTAATCAATGGAAACATCATTTAATGAATAAGGAAACAATGATTCAAACAAATCAACATCCATTTCTATACTTTCAAAATCAAACTAGGTTGCAGCAGTTTTCATATTACAATTTGATGGGTTTATTGCAGCAATTTCACTTAGTAATCAGGAATCAGGAAAGTATATCAAACCAAGTAGTTGGTTTGAGGTCAAAATGTCCTTGATTGTCTCTATTATTCCGCAATATAGATTGTTAATAGATGTCAATAGTATTGAACAATATCCTGTAGAGACTGTTTTCAAAGATGTGTATGAATCACTAATTCATGGTGCTTCATGGAAAGAAGTCAATTTCCATGTTCATAACAGGTTGTTTGACCATCTTTGCAAGTTGTGCATATTGCAGATGGATGGATTAGTTCACAAATTGAAAGTGTGTCGTGATCAGTAGCATCAGGGTCATCACTTTTAGGTGGTTGATCGAATGTATTGGTACATATTCCGGACAAGGTGGAGAGTGAGGGAGCTCTACCCTCATTTACTATATGTCTAGTCAAACTTTTGTGGTCCAAAAGCTTACAAGTGGAGAGGATTGATCCAGGAGGATCTTGTCAGATCAGTTGCACACGTTCAGTTTCATCATCAACATTCAATTTTTGGTGTCTTCAGCTTCGACAGTGATGTTTATGGTTCAGGTTGTTCGGTGATTGTCGTCAGCTCCGCCAGGGTTTGGTTGTCAACTCATGTTCGTCGTCAGCTCCGCTAGGGTTTGCTTGTCAATTTTGGTCCATGATTATCGTCATGTGGGCTTGAATGTCACTTTGTGACAATTGGTTGTAAATAGGTTTTTTTTTATGTAAAGACTAAAATCTAAACCTAAGTCTTAGCCCTAAGAAGCTATGGTACAAATCAAATGCAAACCCTAAACCCTAACCTAAAACCTAAAATCATGTATTAAAATACATTAAAAAACCTAATCTAAACCCTTTCGGGCCATGCTACATTAACCACCTATGTAACAAACCATAATACATTACAAAAACTATGTTTAAAAACATAAAACAATATCTAACCGTTGTCTTGACCGCGTCGGAACCATTAGCCTCATTCACATGAGTGTTGTCAAGTTAACTGCAGTCCCTAAACCGCAGGACTTAACCCTAACCGCATTGGCAATGAGGCATGTGAACAGCGCTATGGGTAGACCACAGCAGAAACGTCAGGATAACCATCGGGGTAACCGAATCCACATAATCGTGGTCATGTGAGCGGTGGAGATAGCCGCCATGGTTGTGGAACCGTCGAGTTAAATATAGCGCCGAAACAGTCATTGGAACCGACACATGTGAACGGGCTAGTTTAACCGCCAACCATCACCGTTTCGGCCAGCAGGCAGCGGAACCTTCGGAGCTATAACCGCGGGTTAGTTAACAGTGTTCACATGCACTATCTCCTCCTCCGCCCGATTAGCAAACCATTTTCAGTTTGCGCCTATCCTAAAGTTCTAAAGTGGGTTTTATTGTTCAGTTTTTGTTAAATTAAATTAAATCAAGTGGTGAATGTCACTATATGACATTAAAGCTTAACCAAAACCCTAATTTAACCCCAAAATTCAACTAGTTCATTCCTAAACTTGGAATGAAGGAGTTCGAATGCATTTGCAAGGTTATAAAGGCAGTTTGGTGCTTTGAAGAGGGAGGGAGTGGTTTTGAGTTTTATGTGCAGATTCTGGAGAATATAGATTTTTTTTTTTTCAGTGTAACAGGTGCATCGGGAGTCGGAATTGGGAACTGTGACAGGCGTCGGAAAGCTATTTCAAAGAGATTTATTTTGACATTGACCAGAAGTGCCTGCATGCACAATAAATTTGGTTAATTTTTTGTGTAATTGACCTCCTAGGATTCAATCCTAATAAAATAGTCGCCCATATTGAAAGTGGACCTGGAGACGTAGTCCATCAAGGACGAACTCTGTAATCGATCTTGTTGTCTAGTATCGCTGTGTTTTTGCTACTTTTCACTTCTGTTTGCATATTTCTTATGTTTTAATTTTGTCATCAATTCATTCATTTCTAAGCAATTCTCACGATAAAAGCACTTTTAGTTAACATTCAGTTCACTAATGGCATTAATCAATTATGCATTAGTTTAACATATGATCATTTCAGATAAAAGAGAGAGAGAGAGAATAATAAAAAGACAAACAAACACAAAAGAGAAAAGGGAAAGAAAGAAAGAAGAAATTTGACACAGAGTTAATTAAACATGCGCAGAAGCACATATTTGCATTTATTTCTTCGCTAGTTTGTGTTGCTATTGTAATTGTCAAATTTGATAAATTTTGCCTATTCACAAATAATACACTGAAATCACTGCTTAAAAGGACATTATAATTGAAACTAAGTAAGAACTGTTTTAATGAAAATAGAATAAGATAATGCAAAGTCATTACTATTGTACATAAATTCTAAATAGATTTTAGTTTTAGCAAATACAATGTTTTATAGAAATGTTCAAAGTACTTTTTTCCTTGTAATTGTTGTCTTGGATCTGAATCTCTAAGTGTCATATGTTTCCTGGAAATTTAAAAAGATTTTCTTTTAGTTATAGTACATTAAAAAATATGGCCCAAAAGCGGGGGAAAAATAACATTGTGGGTTGTGTAATGCAAATATAATCAAAGTACAATAAATAAAACAGAAATGTACCTCTTAGAAGAGTTATCATTGTCCTTAATGGTATATGTTCTGCTTGTATTCATTTCCGTTGCTATGACGATATGAGTTAGATCAAATATACATAAATAAGAAAAATAAGAGGTTCTAATTCCATAGCACGGAATTACTTCAGACATAAGAACTATACAACAGTCATGTATTATGTGCAAACATGTTTAATATTATCATATTATATAGTATTTGAAGTTTGTACATCATTGCTACAAGATTATGTCATATATTGTATGAATATTCTTAGCACTCGTAAATAGAAAAAAAAAATGTATTGTTTACTTGTCAATAATGCTACATGTTTTTCACTTTTGCTCTAAATGATAATCCCTCATGGTGTGCAACTACCAGAACTATATCGTAAACCCATATAAGGATTCTATTTGTAACCAACTCCTTTGAAAACTAGTTCAACATGCATTCTTAATGTGTATGCTAAAAATATTGCATGATGAACACCTGGTGAATGCTTTTATGGTTAGCACAACCAAAATTATTGGTTATTATTGTCACGTTACCATATAAATATTGAACATATGTATTAGATACTTAACAGAGTTAGGCCGGTAGATAGGAAAATTTGTAATTAAAAAAATAATTGAAAGTCAGCGGATTTTGACCACAAATGTTTAAGTTCAATGCCTTCCTTTTAAAAATATAGAAAAGAACCAACGCCACACATTACTAGATACTTAATTTTTTACATGTTTTGAAATAAATAATTAACTGGTAAATATGATTAATTTCATGAATTTAATAAAATGTTAAAGCTATAGTTTCAATAATTCCATTACCACTGTGGAAATTTTTAAAAGTAATAGTCGTCTGTTACTTAGCTCCCCAACCAACGCTAAGAAATAAACCTTAGAAATATTTCCTAAACTTATGCAAAACTTTGCTTGTGCGGAGTTTGCCTGTGTGGAGTTTTCACTGTGCGGAAAGATCTAAACACTGCTTTATATGCAAAACTCAGCACGATGTTTAAAAACTTTAAACACGAGGTGGGAAAAAATAATTTAGAGCTTTTCAGCAATATGTCTTTGAGACTTAGGCTATTTTTCTTTCTTTCCAAGAGCATAATACTCTAAATGGTAATTTAAAGATCTAGAAAATTTCCAGAAAATGTTGTTAGAGCTAATCAATGAGATCACTAGCTACTTTTCGCTAGTTTTGATTATGCTATCAGTTTGTGATATTTTGAATGCTTTGACAGTGTGTTATTTCTCTGCCCAATGGTGTTAGAATTGATGTGTTTGCATGTTTTTTGCAAAACTGGGGTAAACAGGGAATGTTGAACAAATTTGCAATTAATATTATTATTTTTGCTTCTACAGAGCAGATGGTGGGGTATGTGTGGGAAAACAGTGATGAAGACCAAACAGTGCTTATGCAAATCAATTTCTCAAACTATTTCTCAACCATGTAGTTTGAGATTCATTTCCATTACACTATGCTTATATAAAGGTGCAACATGGAGATGGATGATCAGTTTTCTTGAGTTGTGATTTTCAGTTACCATTTAGTGTTAGCTTTTTTATAATGTTTGAAGCAAAATGATTTTTTCGCAATGCGATAATGCTAAAAAAAATTTGCATCCTAAAATGTTTATTAAGTTATTATCGATATTCTAGTCATCCTTTTCTTTTTTTTGTGGCATATATTGTTATCTTGTTTCATTTAAAAATGCTTCCAACATTATGTGGAATGAAGATTGACTATGTTTAATTTTGTGGAGCTTTTACTGTGCAGAGGATGAAGTATGTGTGGGAAAACGAAGATGTAAAAGGAATTTTGAATTGATATTATTATGTTTCATTATACGGAGCTCTGACTGTGTGGAGCGGGCGGTATGTGTGGGAGAACGACGTTGCATATGGAACTTTATTCGCACAAATGAAATTAATTTTATACTATTTTTGCATTTGAAACTTTTAAAGATTTAGCTAATAAGGTGAGTAGATAACATGTCTGTAATGTCTTTCTTCTGTTTCTTCAATTGATGTTTTTTTGTGTAGAAATATAGGCCACCCACATGTGCATTGTAAGAGAAAATGCATTATCAGGAAAAATATCTCAAGCTTTCATTGTACAACCTTTTCATTTCGCACAATCTATTAATAATAAAATAACCACTGATCTTGTATAGAATGTGAGTGAAACTTTCAAGATATCAAATATAGAAACATGATTTCCAAAGCATAAAAATATTAATACTAACATATACTTTCAAAATAACAGAAATGCATATGTACTCTAAAGCTTTCATTGTATGCACTTTCGCACTCCACGAATCTATTAATAATAAAATAAGCATTGTTCTTGCGCCAAAGTGTGAACCAAGCTTTCAAGTTTCATTGTGCAGACCTCCACACTCTGCACAATCTACTAATATCAAATTGTAGGTGCACTAACTCCTAAAGAGTTGAAAATGCATTACAATTGAAAGATGTCTTCGCACTTTCATCATTCCACAGAAATTCTGTAAATCCTTCATTCCACACATGCATTTGTTCTCTGCATAACCTCTGCACATGCGCAACCACCTTCGCACAGCTACTTTCGTACTCAATAACGTCCTTTGTTCAGTAATTAACATTCGAAGTTGTTATTAATTGATGTGGGTTTCAGATATCATGGGGAGGAAGAAATCATTGTGAAATATGTTTCTAAAAAAGAACTAAAAAATATATTTGTACATTTGTTATTTTAATAAACATTGCACAATGCTTTGGCCACAGTGAAAGCTTTGTGCCCGTGCATTTGTTCTACGCACATGCTTCCTCCAAACGTACAGCTCTGCACAACCACATCCGCATAGCTACTTTAGTAGTTGCGATATATGTTCCTAAATAATAATTAAAAAAGAGATTTTTATATTTATTATTTTAATAAACCTTGTGTGCAACTTTTCTTGAGCAGAATTTCACTCTGCAAAATGCTCTGCATATTGCTTGTTCGCATAAAAAATGCCCTGTAAATTGCTTATTCCTCTTGAGAAAACTTGATAATTATGATAAAGGTATTTAACTTTTGTTTTTTCGAAGTGAGCAATTTCATTCACACTATAAAACAAGGTTTCATTGGGAATCCAATTCAATATATACAAAAAAAATAGTTATCACCCGGCAGTGTTATCCAGATTTGGCATTATTTCAAAGCATTAAAATATTAAATCTAAAATCATGATTTTCAAAGCATTGAAATATTAATATTAATGTATATTTTCAAAATTAACACAAATGAAAATCTTTGAAGTTTTCATTATGATTTTGAAAGCATTAAAATATTAATATTAACATATAAATTGTTACTAATTGACTTAATTGACATAATGGAAAGGTCCATTCAAATTCGAGACTGCAACACATCTAATGTTGATGTTTATTAATAGTCTAATGTTCATATTTTTTTCCTAATAGTCTAATGTTAATACGAGTCTAATGCAGAGTGCGGGGTGCATAAGTAGAGTCGAAAGTTTTATTATACGAAGCATTCCTGTGCTTTTTCTTACCTCCACATATGGCTTTTTTCGACAACTCCGCACTTCGCACATGTATTCGTTGAACATTATGTATTAGAATTATAAGGAAATGTGAAGATGCAGAAGCTTAAATTTGCAACGGGACAACCAATGTTTTCATTATACAAAGTACAGAGGGATAGTGAACTTCTTTCTACAAGGCTTTCATTATGCGCAAAGCATTACCCCGTTATGGTGGAATGTGTCGAAAGTAATTTGTGCTCAGCACAAGTTTAAAATATGATGATAATCAACATTATTCATTTTTCATAGTAAAGAGAACTATTTTCATGTTTCATGTTGTTGGCATATATGTATCGATGACATAATATAGGTGCTCAAAGCATAAGTCTGTAACATTAAGCAATAGAATCACAGTAATAAGAACTTTATCGAGTTTCAAATTGCAAACACCATAGCTATAATTAAAATAAATAAATACAATACAAATGCATAAAAGATCATATGCAAAGCATTAAGAACTCTGATTCTCAGCGGGAATCGCTTATATCGATAATGAAAATGCTTAATGGCTCAATTCATTAGCTCATTCACTATGTTATTTTGGCATCTTCTCTTTGACTACTTGCTCCTACATTCGGAAAAAGTAAATGTGTGAACATTAATATAGAAAGAGGGAATTGCAAAAAAAGATAATTGCATTGAGAAACTAGACTACGTGACATTAATCAAATTAACAAATCACGATGACTAAATACTAGTAAACAAAAAACGAATATGCAAAGATTTAAGGATAGTTACAATATGTGAAAGCATATGCGCTAATTATTTCACTATTAGTTGTCTTTTGAATGCATGGATTGTTGAACCAATGTCTTCAACTTAGCTTCAATGAATTTTTTCATTGGTCCCATTGTAATCTCCAACCTCGCATGTTGATTAAATAATTGCTTTCAATCTCCATCGCATCTTGTTGTAACTAAGTAGATAACACAAACTTCTTGTCATTAATACTAACAAATAGTCATTTTCTAATTTCTTCTAAAGTAAAATTAGTTATATAATCAAATTGTATTACCATTAACCATTTTATTTTTCCAATTCAAATGTTAACGTATATTTTGTAATCAATTCAGAATTTTGTATGATGTGTGGGTCGTCTAGATCTTGAAAACTTTGTGTCACCTTTAGAAATGGGTCACTTCTCCTATTATTTATGCTTCCACATTTAGAAATAATGTTTTCTAGTGTATTGATTCTTTTGGACCATCTAGCTTTTATTTGCCTCATTCAATTAGCATTTGACAGTTCTCTATTTTTTTGTCCATATTAGACAATAATTCAAGCCTTTGACTAAAAGCAAGTCATTATTAACGAAATGCTTGTCTTTCTTAATATTACTTCTCACCAAATCGAGAAATGAGTTGATTTCCTGTGCTAACTATAGCAAATCAGAAACATCTTTCCATGCATGTTCAATGATTTCTAACCTCTAGCATATATTAATGACAATATGACATTTGAATGCATTAACTAGTGCGGATCTTTAATAGATCCATGAATGTGCTAGTAGTGGAAATTGTAGATTGTAGAGTTTGTATTGTGAATGGAGTCATCAAAAAATGACCTAGATTTAAAACATTTTCTAGCTCTTTTATTGTTTCCTTCAATACTAGGATCTCTCCTTCTCGTTGCTCAATAGACACTACAAGTTCATTCCCGATAGCTTCATGGAATCTCATAACATCTGTGGATGCAATTCTAGACATCTGAATATTCGTTTTCGCTTTATCAATAAATTTTTTACTATGAATCCTTACTTTTTCAATTTTCAATATTTTATTTTCCCTATTATGGTTTGCATCTAGAAAAGTGGCAAACTGATAATCGAAAATAAAAAAATTCTTTGGCAATTTGCTCCATTATTTTTTTATTTTAGTTAAAGGAGTACTTACCTAGTCAAGTAGCGGAGTTTCAATTTCCATGTTGATAGCATCTTGATTTCTTCTTGTTTGCAAGGGTCTTTTCCATTTTGCCAATTTAGTCATGTGCATTTTCTTTAGAATAAATGTTTGATGTGGCTCCTTGTCATCTCCGACAGTTGATGGCTGACCATGAATTAGCTCAGCAGCTTCAATATCTTTTCATTTTCTTTCACTGGAAGGTGAATCCAAAGAAGTTTTGGATATGCAAACTGAAGATTGTGCAAGTTTTCTACCTCTTTGTTTGCACTTTGTTTCAATGTTGATACTTGCTTCTTCAACAATTTCTCTAATAATCATTGTTGCTTCTTAATTAATGACTCTTTTCATTTTCACTTGTAACTCTTGTCAACAAGCTCTCGCATTTGATGGCACCTAGATGTGTGATAAATAGGCCTTTTGGATCAACATCTCGCCAGCCTTCAACTTATTCTAAATTAAAACAATGCAAATACTTCGCAAGCTCTGCAAGGTGGCTTCCATTCTTCACGGTTACTTGTCCAACAGTAAATGGCAAAGAAATAAACTATTTTTTCTTTTTTCCTATTCAAATTTAACTTTCTAATTATAGTATTGTCTACATACTTCGGATACAAAATACTTGTCCATAACAATTCTTGGAAGCAGTAGTGGTTTACCTCGAAACCCATAAACTCGAATAATCGTATTATTTCCTCTTTCTTCATGTATCCCTTTTCGTGTTATTTTCATGTATCCAATTATCATGCAAATAACTTGTTTTACAAAAATATCTTGAATTAGACAAAAAGTTGAAATTGGTTCCCGCCTCCACAATATGGGAAAGTGGAACTGTATTGGTTCTTTGTCCAAATTGAAATTAGGTTTATGTGGTGTTGACAGTGTTGGACCCACCAACATTCAGGGGATCTACTCGATATGAAGTCCCAACTAGACCTCACATCATTTGGAGTAGGAATCCCAGCAGTGGGTGGTAATGTTATGCCTTGACTGCGAAAACGCGTAGAGTGAAGTATGGTAACTTTGGGTGAGAGCAAGTGTGTGACCCTGTGGAGAGTCAAGTGTGATGCATGAAGGTTCCAACACACAAAGGGAAATAAAGTGTGCCCCTTGGAAACATGTAATAGTATGCATCTTGAAAGGAACACACGAGCGTAATGACATCACAAGATAAGATGTGAAATAGTCCACAAGTTAAAGTGATGAATTAATATAACAACACGCATTCAACAAGATTCATACAAATGCAAATAAAATAGTTCATAAGCATAAGCGTAATTTAAATAACATACATTTCAAATACAACAAGAATAGTCCTACTATATTCACAACATATGCATGAAAGCGTGTCAGCTCTGGTTTTATTATAAGTGAAAGTTCCATTCATACATACACCATTGACGGACCACTAGCCCCAATAGTGGAACATTAAAGTCAAGAACACCTGCTCCTCCAAAGAATGTGTACTCGCTTTATGCTACGAAGAAGCCAAGTCTCTTCAGAATACTCCCAAGCTCCTTCTAAGCCTAACAAGAGGGGGGTGACTCTTCAACTCCCCTTTGTGACCTTTGGACTACCCTCATGAATCTTCAACTCCTTTACAAAATGACTCATTACATTACATCATATCTCCTCATATTCCAATATTGGCACATGGAATTTCACTTACAATATAATTATAAATAATATTACTACACTTGTAACCATATAAGACAAAACAGGGTAGAGACAACTTGACAACCTAACAAGACACAACACTATGATGCTTGATTTTGGTAGAACTCTAGCTCAGCAACCTCCACTTGCTACTTCTTGGTCACATATTCGTGCCAAGCTTGGTACTGTGTGATGATGTCCCCAAACTGCGTGATGGTGTCTAGCTGGAAGTGGACTCTAGCCTCCATGGCATCCGGGTATAATCTCTTGGAACCATTTTAGATTTCGTTCTAAAGCATGAGAAAAATTGTTTTGATTTGGACAGGACCACCGATGTAATTCTGCATGTTCTGTCTATTCAACTCTAAATTGTCCTTGGTGGCAATCTGTCTCAGCTACTCCAAGTACTCTTCAGTCTCTTGTCGAACTTGGTTCTTGGGTTTGGCTTTGGTGAGTGAACCGAATGATGGGATCTTGTGTGTTTTCACCAAGACATCCAAACTACTGAACAATTGTACATATGAGGCCTAAATGCTACCAATAAATGAGGTGAGTTGCTTGTTGTTCAGAATCAACATCTGAATTTCACTTTCTTCAACTCTGCCTGTGGCTTCATTTTCTTCACTAAGTCAAGCGATGCCCCTTTGTATCAGATTGTCCACTCTTGCACATAGGTAATAGTAGTTTGTATGTTCTTTAGAGTTTTAAAAAACTCTTTCCTCTATTGTTGTAATTCATGCAAATCGAAAACTGCTTTATGTATTGTCACAAAACCCTCATAGATCTTTTGCAAGGTTTCTATGAGTGTTGATACTTCAGAAAATATCACTTCTCTCATCTCCTCCTAGTAAAACTATGCAGAAACTTCATTTTGTGTTGTTGCACGGAGTTATTCTGCCTCTTGACTGATAGCCTGCAAGTTCTGCGCCAATTGCTCTTTCTCGGTCGTCAAATACTGAATGTTTGATTTTGTTGCTCCTGCAAAGGCCAAGTTGGCTTCGGAAATGGCATTTGGATGCTTCTTGGTGTTTTCCACTATCACCCTTTCCCTAATGAATGTAGGTGATGTGTGATCATCTAGAAAATTCTTTCTCTGTGCTTGTACAGTCCTCTTTTAGAACTCATCAAACGACAGGTTGTACACATCCATTACTGGATCATCATCAAGGGGGACAGTATTCCCTTCTTTGCTAGGGGTTGGCTCTGCTATTGGAGGTGGTGTAGACTGAATGGTGACCTATGGCATGCTCGGCATCAGATTAACATCTTCATTTTGTGGCTCTTGTTTCATCTCCATGTCTGACACTTCAATCAAGTGCTCAATTTGCTGAGAAATCTCTTGATCCTGCAGCTATTCACCTTGCTCCTTAGTTCTTGGTTGGTTCTATTCCTTCTCTTCAACTTGTATCGACATTGTTTCTTTTGTCATTGCACCTTTCCTTTATTCTTCCTCCTACTTCTGCTTCTCTTCTTATTCTCTCCTCCTTAACTCATGTTCTTCCTTTAGTTTATACTCTGTCTCATGCAACCTCAGTTCTGCTTCCTATGACCTCTGCTTTTCTCTCTTCCTTCGCTCTTCTCTCTGTATCCTCTACTCCTTCTTTAATTATACTGCTAAAGCTAATTTCATAATAATAGGACATACTTTAATCTTGTAGCTTTGTCCTCCCTTTGGACTATCAACAATCTTCCTCTTTCCCTTGTCCTACATAGGATTGTTGCCTTATGTTGTTGTTTCTTCCAAAATTGTTGTCGCCTATGGAGTAGCCTGTGAAGTCCCTACTAAACTGACAAGCTCTCTGAGCCTAGAGGCATTGTAGCAATTCCTCCAAGGGTCCTCCTCTAGCCAATGAAATGCCCCACTGATCCACTGAAAGTAAATTCTCTTCTCACGCAGTGGTCTCTACAAATACCATGGGGATCATACGGATTAAAGTCTCATGTACTGAATGAAAAATTCACTATCTTCATTCCCTCGGTATTTGCAACTTTCAAGTTATTTATCTCGTATAATCTAATTTGCAGAGGAAGAGTGGGCCATGGTGCTTTCTTCTTCCTATGCAAAGATGATGACAACCCTGTGGCAAGACAACATGACACTTCTTACATGACAAGATTTTTGGTTCTGTACCTTGGTAAAACATGCAAAGGCTTCTCTCCATTGAGCACTCTAAGGAAGGTGCCACTAGGTGAGGCATACCAATTTGCGGTGTCTGTTATCACTTCCATTTCTCCTCGTGACATGCAAGGTGGATCATCTTCAAAGATAAGCTTGTAAAGTGGGATGATGAAGTGGTCAGTTAGTTGTTCGATCACCCCTTGTTGGGAAAAATACTGGGAGGGACAGGGGTGAATCAGTATTTTCAAATCAATAACTTTTTGCATTTCATATGCATATTTCTATACGCGACTTTATTGAAAGGAACTTGCGTGTGTACGCGACTGTTCTTAAGAAAACTAGCGTATATCCAGTGAACTTATGATTCATTTAATTCATCATATGTTGGTCTTCATCCAGTGCATTAGTACTTTATTAAATATTAGATAAATAGTAATCACGTGTTATAAGAAAAAAATAAGCCATCACACATAAGCAACACACATGAACACCAGGATTTAAGATGGAAACCCAATGCAGGAAAAAACCACCTGTTGTTGTCGTCTATGTCTTCTTTTTAATATAAAGAAAAAGTTGCTTACAATCTTGTACTAGCACAGACTCATACCAATACGCAGGCACACACCTGCATAAGGCTACAACCTTTGTTCTTTCTCCAGCTCCTACTGGAAGGGAGCTACAACCCCCTGGTTTTTGTACTGGCATAAACTTGTACCAGTATGCAGGCACCAACCTGCAGAAGGCTACAACCTTTAGCTACTACTGGAAGGGAGCTCCAACCCCCTGATCTGATCACCAATGACTACTAGCAAGAAGATTTGACTTCCTCATTGAAGGCTCCAACCCTCAGCGTGCTCCATGGACCATGTTTCATGAATTTTCACACTGGATCCACCTGCTTCAACACATCATAACTTGTAGGCCATGTTTCATCAAATTTTCAAACTGGACCCCTTATCAACACTTAATCTCAATATCAAAAATCAAACTGTAACACATTCATCCATCTCTCACACATCTGAATCAATCAATCACTGAAACCCAATTATCAATATCTGGCATAACTAAAACCCAACCATCAATTTCTGAATCAACCAATCACTAGAACCTCTAACACAACTGAATCGGTGAATAATTGAAACCTCTAACACAAATGAATCACCTAATCATCAATTTCTGATACACCTAAATCAACCATTCACTCAAAACCCAATCAACTGACACTTAATCAAAATTCAACCAATCAACTGGAACAATCAGATCACTGTAACCAGTACACAGAACTGAACCCAGAATATTGCATCAACACACATAATCAACTATAGTCTTGATCATTCAAATGCCAAAATGCATACGTTAATTCACATAAGGCAACTTGCATGGATACGCGCTTTTCTATAAAGAAACACGCGTACAGATCTTGAAATACTAAAAACTTGACTACTGCAAATCTGAAAAGAATATTGAGTCATACTCAGATCTACTGCAACCCTCTGAACCAATCACAAAACTGAACTTGATCTTCAATCACAATCAGTGAGTAATCTTAACACTATTCATAACCATATTCAACTTCATCATTCAATCATTTCTACTTCAAACATTATAACTTAACCCATATCAATCATGAGGACATCATTGAAAGACAGCAGAGAAGCAACAACACTGATTAGGTTGATCAGTCATTTATAAATAGAAACCCTTACCTTGTATACGCGACCTTGAAGAGGTGTACCCGCGTGTATACGTGCTTTTCCCGAGGCCAACTAGCGTATAGTTTGCAAAATTTGACCTAAAATTTTGTATCTCTTTAGAACTTTAGAAAGACCAAAATCACAATAATCAGAGATAAAAAGATCCGTCAATACCTAGATCTAGTCAATCCATGAGAAGATCATACAATGAAAAGTCATTTCAGGTCTCATGATCCTGATCCATCATTGTATTCATTCGTGCATAATTATTTCAGATCTATTGGATCTCATCCATCATCAAACTCTCAGGTGCATACTTAGTTTAGATCAAGCAAAGCATCAAAAACCCATAACATGCATATTTTCTTTTGATCTAACTTTTCATAAGATTTCCATCACTTGCACACTCACACACTTTGATCTTCACCTCCTTATATAGTTTTAGCCTTTTTCAATACCTTGGGTCAAAACCATAGTTATGCCGATGGTATTCTTTGATGGGATCAATATTCTTTGTCGCTCATTACTATGGGCCAATACCATGGTAAGGAACCCTGGTATTTATAATACCATGGTACAAAAACCATACACTACTTTTCTTCACTGAACTCGTGTGCATACGCGACTTGGCTTAACAAAACCCACATATAGTTCTTGAACTTCCAACTTTATCATTCCTCTGAACTGCCATGCATTATGTCATATATGTAAACACATCATGTTTATACCTTTAACAAGTAGATCAAGAGATAACTTATCAAGTAGGATTCCATTTAAGGACAACTCATCAGGTAGGTTGCCAGCAAGGACAACACCCGATTCATAAATCCAACAATATCCTCGTATCGAACTTCTGATTCTGAGTTTTAAACCTTTGACCCATCATCCTGTTCCATCATTTTGTCTCCTCTGAGTTGACCCGTGGATTCATCTAGTTACCATATACCTGTTTTGATACAAGTGAGTTGTCATCAAGGACAACACATGCATCATAATGCCAACACCCCGCATTGACTACGATCTAAAAGAAACTTGAAATAGATATGCACAGCAGATTCTCTTGGTGTCCATGTCCAATTCATGCTAGGGAACCGTTGTTGTGCATAGATTGCATCCAGTAAATACGAAGACATATAGAACCTTTCTTGCTCACCATCAGGAGGACTCCGAGCATGTGTTACATGGGACCTCAACTGTCGAGCCAACAGATCTAACCAGTTGAATGGCTTCCACTCAACCTGGTTCAATAAGAATTACCACCCTTCACGAAAGGTCTTCATGCTCTGTTGACCATGGATCCTACAAGCTAAGATAACCAAGAGCTGGTAGGCTTCCCGAGGGACTTTATCTTGTATAAATGGGTGGGTATCTGTCGAAACTTTGATGGCTCTTTCACCCAACCTTTAACAATGTCTCTTGTGTTCACATAGTTGTTGGTGGCATAGAAGAATGAGTCCATGAGCTTCACTGGCTTAGGAAAGTGATACATGTGTTGATAATATTTTTCCCGAAATGTGTCAAGATTTTATCCGTTGGCACTACTCAATGTCATGGTCTTCTCATCAATGTGTGAGACTATCTAGCTGATGACATCTGCACATGGGAAGGTTGGACATTTGCATGCAACCTTGTGTAGTCCTAACTGTCGGATACTAAGATACACTTGCCAATCCTCTAGATCTGTCTCAAGGCTCTTTGCTAAAAGAGCTTCATTAACTTGTTTCTCAATTATTTCCCCAGTACTTCTTTCAGTGGTCTATTTTGAAGCAGCTCTACTTGGTGTCATGGTAAAAATGACTGTTGGAGAGAAGTCCTTCACAAGTGTGGTACTTGTAGGACAAAAAGGACACTCATGGAAAGCAAACATTACCTTCACGAAATCTACCTTCAAAGCATGATTAAGCAGTAAACCAGGCAACTGGAGAGAAGGATTGCACAATTTTTATCAATAAGGGAGATTGGTTGATTATGGGAATTGCGCACTACGTAATCCCAACAGCCAAGGATGAAGTTTGAGGCTTGGGACTGCGCAATGCACAGTCCCATCCTAGGCAGAGACTGGGAGAGACTGCGCATTGTGCAGTCTCAGTGGCCAAGGTAGCAGGTTGACTCCTAGAACTGCACAGTGCACAGTTGGAGCAACCTGTACTACGCAATGCGCAGTTCCAAAGGCCAAGCTTGTGGATTAAGCCTTATGATTACGCAGTGCCCAACTGGGCAAGGCAGATTTGGCCAAAGCAAGTCTAGATTTGCCTGATGGAAGTGTGAAAAACAAGTAGAAGTAAGTGATGATGAGAGGATGAGTGAAAAACTAATTAAGTATGAGTAAATCAATGGAGATTAAGTGCAGTAACTAATCATACAAAAGTAAAATCATGTGTGTGAGGAGAGTCGCCACAACGGCCACCATCGATGCAAAAACAGGAAAACCAATGTGACACTTGTGAAAGGCAAGCAAAAACTTAAAACAACACTTTTACAAGTTAAAAAAGTTGAAACTCCAACAGCTATGAAGCAAAATAAATAAGACAACACTCACACAAGTGAAACAACAAAAAGCAACATAAAAAATGGCAAAAGACGATAAAAGCGAAACTCACCTAGAAAAGCGACGGCGATCGCACCGAAGGTTCCTTGATCTCCTTCGGAATGCTAGAGCTCCAAGATGGAATGTGAAAATGAGCTCTAGAGGTGTCGATTAAATAGATTTTAGTGAATTAGGGTTTATGACATGCATGCCTAAAATCAAGGAAAAAGAGACACTTGGTGGAAGTTTATAAAAATAATGAAAGCGCCTCCTTTGGGATACTAAAAATAGATCCCTGTTGTTTAGGGATGCTTTTGCTTTTTTAACTTTTTTTCTTTTTTTATTTTTCCAGGAAAACTTTCCATGCATACTGCTTGGAAAGACTATGCAATTCTGGGTAACTGGGAACATCTCTGACTCAATGTACTACACAATTTTTGAGCTCAATGAGGGATTGTGCAGTTTTTGGGCTAAGTGTTGGGCTTCCTTCCTTAACTGCACAATTTCTGAGCTCAAGGCTGACTTTCAATCAAAACTACACAATTCCCATCATAAAGGTTTCTTTCCCTCAAGGATTGCGTAGTTTCTAGAGGCAAGCCCAAAACTATTGTGAGACCAAGTTGGGAGATCAGCTTGTGAGTTAGATCAGATAATGTGAAACCAAGCAAGCATGAGCTCAAATGAAAATATGAGTCTTAGTCAGAGCATGAATACCTAAAAATAGCGCAAGATATGCTCTTTTGAATAGGAAGGAAGGCTCTAAAATCGAACCATGGGAAAAAATTTAGAGGGTGGTTGTAGCGCTACAACATGTGGCAAGTCATCAAAATCATGACTTAAGACAAGGGCTATTATCATATATGCCATCATGAAGAATCTACCTCTTTTGAACAAATTCACTAATTGAAAAGATAATTCATTTGAAATAAGATCAACCCAATCGAATAAACATTTTTTTATATGAATACTAGAGAACATAGAGAAAGTACCATGGGACACTGGTTGTATTTTCTTGGCCCATTAAATTTTAAAACAACGAACAAAACTCTCTAACTGGTTCTCTAAACAAAGTAATATCTAGAGAGGAAAGATCATAAAGAACCTCATAATTTGGCGAAATAAAGAACCTGCCTATAATTCTAAAAACCTATTCTCTTTTGATAAATCTAAGTGCATATTCGAAATTGATAGCTTCAATATGAGCCTGAATGTCTCTGAAGTCAAATAAATATAAGTATCTTTGGTTGGTAACCTAATTTTTTTTTTTGTTAAATCAAATTTCTATCTGCATAAATAAACTATTTCTCTAAAACCAAATACTTTTGGAAGGCATCCAGCATTCGCTAATCTGGTAGACCAAATATTATCGTTATTCTTCTCCTATGCAAATAGATTCACATATCGTTGATACGTAGTCGACCCCAAAAAGCTTTGATTGACGAGTGCAACTGAATTAATAGTATCAATGCAAACAGTTTATTTCCTTCCCTCGTAGCCATTTTTTCTCTATACTTTTAAAATATTATGTCAACCAACAATGTTTTCAATGAACTTTAGGTATAAATCATCAATATGCTAAACAACCACCACCTTTTACTATTCTATGTATGAAATATCTTCTACATGACACTTTTTCAATATATAGTAATTCAGTATAGCAAAGTTTGCATTTACGAGAAATAGTAGATATAATTTACATAACCTAAACATGTCTCAATTTTATCCTGAAAACAATATAAATTCTAACACGATTTTTAGAAAATCAGGCATAGATTTTTGGAAAAATCGGATTATATTTGTCAAGCTTTAAGATTTTCGGTATCGAAGTAATTGTTGATAGTACTAAATTTTCTGTTTTTTTTTCGTTTCCACTATCTGTTAATATTATGAGTGTGAAATTTGTTTGACGTAACATTTTGAATAAATAGCAAAACAAAAACAACAAAGCATACATTTCCAAGAAATAGTAGAAATAGTTTAAAAACAAATCTTGGAAATTTGGAAATCAATTTCTCCATGTACGAAACAAATTAAATGTGAATATTTTCTAATAATGACAGCTAGCTTAAAGGTTGTCAACAATCACATCCACTACTATATCGATGTCAGTTTAGAGGTAATAGAATTTACATTCCTTATTACATGTCGATTCATCCATTAGCTAAAAGGATATCGAACCGTTAATGTCATTATTCCATGTACAAAAATGAGGAAACCGCACTTCGCACAATGAAAGTGTTTTTGTTTCTTCTTCTTCTTCTTTCTTCTAGTTCTACATAACGTGATTTTGTAATTACGTGTCTTTTCCATTTGCAGCATGCGTCTCTCGCATTGATTACAATGACCAGTAAAAATTCAGTCACAAACTTGGAATAGAGATAAGATTTTTCTGTATAATAAAACTTTACATACAAATATAGTTCTTAGCTTACTAGGTCAAATCTTTTTAGCATAATAACATTATTAATTATTTTTTGAGTTATATAAATACTTAGTTTCGTAGATGCATTTGCTCTCTGTATAACCTCCACACACACAACCACTTTCGAACAAATTTATCCACACAACTACTTTCGTAATCAATAATGCTCTAAAAATACTCATTTACAAGTAATTACTACAACTTTTATGATTTACAATATAAGCTTCAATATGAGCTTCAGAAAAGAAAATATCTACGCAATAAAACAACTTTATATATCCAGTAGGAATTATTCAAATACTTATTTGTTTTAAGAAAACAAATTGTATATGTCTATAACCAAATTACTTACAAATATTGGTTTACAATTGACTAATTGCAAAACGGAATATGGAGTTTTGTCCACAATGCTTCAAAAAAGAAGAACCCTTAGTCTAATGCATTATTAGTATTGTTATTATTATTATTATTGTTATTATCATCATCATCATCATCATCATATGTTGTCGTACGAAGCTTTTACTCCCGACAAGAAGCTTCTTCTGCATAATGAAAGCTCTCATTCTAAGCCTCGCACAATGAAAACTTCGTACAATGAAACAATGATGTGTGCAATTCTTGCTTTTGTACATGCATTCATAAATAAAGAGAACTCGAATAGAATAGTTAGGATTTATAGGTGAGCATCCTTCAACAGTAATCAACATAGTTACAACAACTGTAATTGTATTCAAATTCAAATGCTAGTCATAACAAATGCAAAAGATATATAACAACGAAAACTTTTGTGAAGAATTCATTTCCACTGTAAACAGAACTAGAACAAACTAAAGAGTCTTTGTGCCTCACAAGCCTTGAACAATCATGAACACAGTGACAACAACAACAATTGTATTAAGATTCAAATCATAATCACTATAGCTATCATTCAAATAAACATCACAAATGCAATAGATATCTCTGAACCAAAACTCCTACTAAATGTTTATTTTCATTGCAAGTAATATTTATACCGTTAAATAGAAAATAAAAGGTCAAAATCATAGTCTTGTGAACTTATGTTCAATCAATGATATTGAGAAACACTAAAGAATCAAGAGTAATACAAGTTCACAGGTAAAGCATTATCTAAGAATTATTGATATAACTGGTGAAAAGTTCTAGTATTACAACAGGGTAAACAAAAATCCATTTTAATTATCATTTATTTACAACATTCGAGAACTCAGGTCCATACAACATCCCATGTGAAACGTTATCTCATAATTGTTTACATAATTATTAAACATGCTGAGAGATAGAAAAGACAGTAATCAAAATTCAAATAAGCTATGATTACAGAGCCATGGTCCATAAAATAGTCTTTGTTCATATGAAAATGCTAATACTTCAGTCTCAAAACTAAATGCATTCATCCCAATGGGGACTGTGATTGGGATCCTGTCAACCATAATCTCTAAAAGTCATCTGCAACAAATAACAAGGAACTACATTCATGAATTATATTATTCCATCATAACGCCCACAAAAAATTTCAATAGTACAATGCTTTAACAACAAAAACAAATGTTCCAAAGTATTAAAACACTTACAATATGCAAAAGCACAACCTGAATTGTTTAACCCTTAGTTATCTTTCAGAATCAGGTTTTTTGCAAAAAATTCATTCACTTCAGCTTCAATTAATTATTTCATTGGAGCGATGGTAATGTCTTGGTTAACATGTTCATTAAATATCTCCTCCTCAGTTTCTCTAGCTTCTTCTTGGAATTGCAAAACCGAGCAGAGTAAGCTCCATTAACACTAACAAAAGTAATTAGCCAATTTCTAATTTCCTCTATAGTAAAATCAGTTATATCATTGAACTTTATTTCCTATGGTTGTTTTGGCTTCTCCATATCATCCATCAGTTTGTCTTTCGCAATTAATCCACACACATATGTAATACATGAACCGTTTAAATCTTGAACAATCACTACCGCCTTGAGATACGCATCTGCTCTTCGATTTTCTATGCCTCCACACTGAGAAATAATGTCCTCCAATGTTCTTATTTTCTTATACCATGCAGCCTTGATTTGCCTCATCCGATCAACATCTGGTAGCCCTTATTTATATTTTTCTAGTTCACACAGTAAATCAAGCTTCTGACTAAAAGTTAATAGGTCATTGTCTACGAATTCCCTGTCTCCCTCCAACTCACTTTTAACCAACTCAATAGAAGACTTAGTTCTTTTCTTTAAATGTTGTTGAAATATGTAACTAGGTCCAGTCTTGATAATGACATGTGTAATCATGATTTTATGTAATTAATGTAAAGAAGAAAAATAAATTTATTTTATGCTTGAGACATGAGTTTCATGCTTAAGGAAATTTATTTTATATAGATGAAGCTCCCATTGTGAGCTATTAGGTTTGGTAATTAGATCATAAAGTCCATGTAGTCAATTTCATGTATTGAAGACCCATTTGGGCATGTTACATATTCTAAAAGAGAATTTATTTGAGTCATAAACCCTCCAAGACCTCGTCACAAGCACTCATTCAAGTCGGCCTTCCAAAGGAGATAAAGAATATTCTAGAACGAGATTTCGGCCTAGACATAAGCACAGTCGGCTTATTTTGCATGGATAGACTACTATATAAAGGAGGAATTAGCCTCACTTGAAGACATATTCGATAAGCATTTGAAATAAAAGAAGAAATGTGAGATACAAGAGCATAGGAGCCTCTCATCAAGCGAAGAAGGGAGAAGAAGAAACTGAAGTTTTTTTTTATTTTATTATTGGGAAAATATCTCTCACACATGTGAGAAGGGTTAGTACTTTTTGCTGCAAAAGAAGTCGAGTTATTACAGTCAAACTATGAGGTCGAATCAAGGAAGAAATCAAGTCTCCAGTCAAGCTTAATTGCAGAAGAAAAGAACTCCATCCAAGCAAGAAGGGATCAAGGGATAAAAATCATTGTTTTTCCCTCACACGTGTTGCAACTAGGGTTTGTGAAGAGGTCAAGTATTGCAGACCTGTCATAATAGGCCGAAATATGAAGAGAAATTGAAATCCATGGTGGAACAATCAGTTTGACTATCGTTGACTCAAGGAAGAAGAATTATTTCAAGGAATCCTTGTGACTTGGTCTTGGAAAGGTTAATAGGTCAAAGGTATTGGTCTTGGAATTCATCACTTGAAGATTCTATAAGAAGAAGAATTCGTTTGGGTTTTCCTCTCAAATTGGAGAGGTTTTGGCCCTGGCTAATTGCCTATATCTTGTGTCCCTTGTCTCACTATTTTTTGTATTTTGATAGTTGTTAGATGAAGAGAACATTATAATAATCAAGTCTAAAGAAGAAACCAATCAAAAGAATTAAAAACTATCCACAAGAAGTTATCATTACTATAGAAACCACCTCTTTTCTCTGCCCTATATTTCTCAACATGGTATCATAGCTAAGGTGACAAGTTAAGGAAGGGCAACTCAATAAGAGACACTCAAGCTCTCAAATATTAAGGTTATAGAATAATATCAAGGGAATCAAAGAATCAAGAAGATATTCTCATCTCCAAGGCATTTGAAGACAAAGGCTACATCACCATCTTGAAGGAAGTGTCAAAACCCTAGATCGATCAAAGAAGAAGTCCACAATTAAAGCACCCTTGGGATCCTCACTCAAGTCATTATCACAAGGAAGGATGCCTCAAGAGACCCTAATTCTTCTTGAATTGAAGAAATCATCAAAGCAAATCATCTTGAAGTATACTCATCCAATGGAAGAAAGAAGAAAGGAGTTGGTGGCATCATCAAAAGTCTCAAGGTGATCTCCCTGTCTTTCAAGTCAAGGATCACTTTTTAATAAAACCATATTCATCAAGAAGAAGTTTTCTATTATCTATATCATCATCAAATTCAAGAAAGTAGCAGGTCGAAGGAGCATCTTCACAAGTAAGTACATTTATGTCTACATCCAAATCTGTCAAAATTTCTTTTTGAAAGGAAAGCAACAAATTGGTTGGGGCTTCAAACTTTCTTACATGGAAGAAAAGGATAGATCTAAACCTCATAGAAAATGAGGTCATGGAACATGTTAAGGGCTCAATCTCCAAACCTCCAAAGGAATATGCTCAAGCACTTGCAAGGTATATGAAAGGGGAAGTAAGGTCTCAAAGGATTCTCATAGAATCCATCAAGGATCACATCATTCCCTATGTATCAAAATTAGAAACATCAAAATAAAGATATGACAAACTTGTAGAATTGTTCTCCATAAGCACTATAAGAGAAGTAATCTCATTAAGGAAAGAACTCTACAATATGAAGATATCAAAAGAAGAAGGAATAGCCACATACTTTATGAGGATATCTGAATAAGAGATCAACTACAATAATTGGGAGAGATAATGTCTGACACAGAGATGACTACCATAGTGCTCAATGCACTACCGGAAGAATGGGGAAACTTCACATCAAGTATCTATGGGAAAAAATAAACTACTCCATTTAATGATCTATGGTCACTATGCAACATTGAAGAAACCAGGTTGAAGGCAAAATCTGATGTAGGATCAAATGAATAAACTCAAGCATATGTTGCTATGGAAAAAATAAAAGGGAAGTTTGGGAAATTTGGTCCTCATAAAAGAAAGAAGAATATGGCAAAGGTTCAATGTTATGGATGTCAACAATATGGGAACTACAAGAGAGATTTTCCTACGATCAAGAAGGACAACAACAAAAGAGGAAGGGAAGAACCCCATATCACTGAAGAAGTAGAGGAAGCTCAAAAGAAGAAATCCAAGAAGTAAAATATCTCTACTCTAATTAAGATAGTCTTCCTTACCCAGTTCTTTTCAAGTTTTTGTCTCAAGTTCTTCTGTTGTAAAATATAGCTATCATAGGAATCATATAGGCATGATAGGATGCATCATAGAATCATCTTAAAGAAGCATGAAGGGTAGTTGAAATAGAAGTCTATGGTAGCCACCCATAGAACGATGCAGCTCTTGATAGCCTCATTAGAATCATAAGTAGTACTTATGGGAAAAAGAAAGGCATCTAGTATAGATATCATCATACATCATTCAAAAAGAGCATATGCAAGATGAGGATGATCAAGATCCTCTATTGGAATCTTCATTGGAAGATTCACCTACTAGAAGAAGAAAGTATCTCGCTGAGAATTACAACTTGTATGGGATTCATGGGATGATGGTATGATGGTATGATATCAAAATAATTGAAGTAGGTCAAGTGACTGAAATTCTTTCAATCAAGGAAGTTTTCTAAGGAAGTCTACATGATCAAAGAGAAAGAGATGAGGTATGTATGCTTGTGCTTAGATTCATATCATATGGTTGCACATATCATGAATGAGTTCTCTACCTCAATATCATGATCAAAAGAAAGGATCTCCTCCTTTGAAAGGATGCATGAAATCAACACAATATGTCCTCATATAAAATATGTGGTGGTTGGAAAAATTGAAGGAACTATGATTGGAATTTCCTGGGAGGAAATGTGTGAATAAAGAAAGGAAGAGATCATGAAAAATGCAAATGTGGAGAAGGAAATCAACATCCAAGGACTAAAATATTTTACTATGATATCTCCATGGGAAAGATATGAATATCCTGATAAATTATGCAAAAGAAAAAGACCCTTGATGTTGTATATATTTTTAAAGATGTGTCAATATATATGCAGGATGTTGATGCCAACAAGGAGATGTCATGATGAAGGACCATCACAAAGGTATTTTCTTTTAATATTCATATTCTATTTTTGAATAATATCTGGATGGTTTGATGCAGGGCTACCAAAGAAATAGTTGTATATGTCATCTACAACTACCACTCATGTGGTAGGATGAATGATCATAAAGGAAACATGATGCAAAGAAGGTAGCAAGGTATGAAGGAAAGGTCAGATACGGACAAATAGATAACTTTCCAATAAAATAAAGGATGACATGACTAACATGATTCATGGATGAAAGTGATGGATGGTCAATTCCCTATGAAGAAGTCCCGAAAGGATGAAGACTCCTAAATAAAGAAAAATAAGTTCATGACATCAAAAGGAGGAGCTCTTCAAGTAGCAGGTTGTCCCATGATATCCACCTAAAGATTTGTTGGAAGCAAGTCCCTAGTCAAGAAGGAGCTTGGTCAAGTCCCTAATTAAGAGGAAGTTTGGGTAAATTCCTTTTATAGGAATGGGTAAATTCCTTTTATAGGAATGGGTAAATTCCTTTTATAGGAATGGGTACATTCCTTCACTCGAATGGGCATATCCTCCCTAATTGAGAGGGAGAGATAGACACGTCATTCTTTTCTTCACCTGGGAAGATAGAATGGACCATTGGGTAAGCATCTAGAATTCGATACTTTTTGAGGATGTGGTAGGGCATCCAAGATAAGAGTAGTCGTAGAGGACCGATATTATTTTAGTACTGGGAATCCAAGAAAAGAATAGTCCTGGTGGAACATACTCTGAGAAAACCCAGGTGAGGTATGTTCTGAGAGAGATGATGATGAAGGTGTCTATAAATCATTGGTCTTTCCAGCATTGTGCTCTGATCTTATGGAGAAATATATCTTTTAGTCAAGGCCTTGCTATGTGACAATGTTGGATGATATGATGATATACATATGGGTTATCAATTTAACTCTTCTTATGAGAATTCTTCTGATTAAGAATGTCCAAGTACCTTGTATGGATTATGAATACCTCCCTAGTTAAGAGGGAGTGTTGAAATATGTAACTAGGTTCGGTCTTCATAATGACATGTGTAATCATGATTTTATGTAATTAATGTAAAGAAGAAAAATAAAATTATTTTATGCTTGAGACATGGGTTTCATGCTCAAGGAATTTTATTTTATATAGATGAATCTCCCATTGTGAGTTATTAGGTTTGGTCATTAAGTCATAAAGTCCATTTAGTCAATGTCATGTATTGAAGACCCATTTTGGCATGTTACATATTGTAAAAGATAATTTATTTGAGTCATAAACCCTCCAAGACCTCATCACAAGCACTCATTCAAGTCGGCCTTCCAAAGGAGCTAAAGATTATTCTAGAAGGAGATGTCGGCCTAGACACAAGCACAAGTCAGCTTATTTTGCATGAAAAGACTACAATATAAAGGAGGAATCAGCCTCACTTGAATACATATTCAACAAGCATATGAAATAAAAGAAGAAGTGTGAGATACAAGATCATAAGAACCTCTCATCAAGCGAGGAAGTAAGAATAAGAAACTAAATTGTTTTGGGTTTATTTTTGGGAAAATATATCTCATAGGTGCGAGAAGGGATATTAATTTCTACTGCAGAAGAAGTAGAGTTACTATAGTCAACCTAATAGGTCAAATCAAGGAAGAAATCAAGTTGAATTGAAGAAGAACTTCATCCAAGAAAGAAGGGATCAAGGGATAATAATCTTTCTTTATCCCTCACACATGCTGCAACTAGGGTTTATGAAGAACCTAAGTATTGTAGACCTGTGAGAATAGGCTGGAATCTAAAGAGAAATTGATATCCATGGTGGAACAATCAGTTTGACTAGCGTTGACTCAAGGAAGAAGATTTATTTCAAGGAAGCCTTATGACTTGGTCTTGGAGAAGTTAGTAGGTCAAGGGTCTTGGTATTGGAATTCATCACTTGAATATTCTTTAAGAAGAAGAATTCATTTGGGTTTTCCTCTCAAATTGGAGAGGTTTTGGCCCTAGTTGATCACCTATATCTTGTGTCCCTTGTCTCACTGTTGTTTGTATTTTGATAATTGCTTGATTAAGAGAACAATATAATAATCAAGCCTAAAGAATAACCTAATCAAAAGAAGTAAAAACTATTCACAAGCAGTTATCATTACTAGATAAATCACCTCTTGTCTTTGCCCTATATTTCTCAATAAATGTCATAGATCAAAAGAAACTTTCCATGCAATTTCAATAATCTGCAATATTTTAGATATATTACTAATGATATGTGATTTCATTTCACTTAGAATATTGACAGGTTTCACAAATATATGAGATCTGCCACAACTAGAAATTACCAATGGCAGTCTGCGTATCTCTAGTGAGTCTTCAACAAAGGAAGTGGGCTCAGAGTATCTTATAACTCTTTTATTTTTGCTTTCAACTTCACATTTTTTGCTTGTTGTTGACTAATAGAATCCGCAAGCACTTCACCACTATCTTGATGCAATTTTGTCAGCCCTGACATTGCAACCAAAGACAGATCAACAATCATTTATGCCTGATCAATAACATTTCTGTTGGAAAGTTGTACCCTTTCAATATTCCATCTCTTATTGCACCTGTCATAATTTGTATCCTACAATGTGATAGAATGGTCACCTAAATTAATGTCTTCTTTGGAAATTTCCGCCATTATTTTCTACTTTTATTGCAAACAAGTACTAACGCAATCAGGTAGTACAATTCTATCAACTTCCATGTCCACGAATTCTTCAATGCTCCCTATTTCACGCTGATTCTTGGATCTAGATAATTCATTCGTGTGCACTCATTTTGGAGTTACTCTATGAGGATGCTCTTCATCATCCCTGTCACCTGATAGCCTATCGGCAACCTTTTTTTGCTTCTAGTGGTTATTTTACCTTTTCTTTTGGCAAATGAAGTCGTTTGCAATATTGAGATTGTCTCATAGGATTTGTGCCTCTTTGCTTATATCTTTCTCACGTCTCAATGATCTATTTTTCAGTGATCTGTTCAGCATCTACTAGTGTTTTTTGCTATTTTCTTGATACACCATGATTTTCCTCACTTTTCACTCTATTTCTCGGAAATAAGTTCTCGTACCTCATAGACTCAAGGTGTTCCATGAAAATTATTCCTCTACAAAAACCATTAATAACTTCAAATTCACTTAAGTTAAAAGCATCAAAAGACTTTGCAAAAATGTTAGCATAAACCATATTCTTCATAGTGACTTTTCCAACAGTAAACAGAAAAGAAATAAATTATTTTTTCTTTTTCTATTCACATATGGCTAGCCAATGATGATATTTCATGTAGATCACTTCAGCAAGAAAATGCATATCTAGAACAAACATTGGCTATAGAAATGGCCTATTTTCAAAATCATAAGTTCATATAACCGCATTGCTTTCTATTTCCTCATATTCCCCTTTGCCAGATAGGAAAACCTCAGCCTCTGCAAATATTCGAGAAAGATCTTGTCCAATTACCATGCAATACACTTGCATTACAAACACATCTTGAATTAAACAAAAATTTAAAGAAGCTTTGTGCTTCCACAATATAGGATACCATAACTACATTGGTTCCTCACGAAAATTGAATTTAGGATTACAGGGTAAACTGTCAAACACATGTCTTGACATGAGAGTTGTTATCATATATGCCATCATAAAGAAGCTATTGTTCTTGGGTAATCTATGTAACTGAACAACTAATTCATTTGAAATGACATTAGCCCAATCGAAAATACAATTATTTTTGTATGTCTCATAAAGCACATAGAAAATTCATTTCAGAACATTTGTTGTACTTTCTAGCCCTACTACACGAGCAAAGAGACAACATAAATTCCTAAACAGTTGCCTAAAGAAATCAATATCTACAAGATAAAGATCGGAAGGAACATCAGAAGTTGGAGAAATGAATTCTCGCACATTGTCAATTTCGCAATTTCGCGTCCTTCTGGCTTCAGGAAACTATTCGCAACAAACGATTCTAAATGCTTGTTCAGTTCCGGTAACTTGAATAACCATCTGAATACATTGGGATTCAAATGAACCTTTTTCGCTCCTATCTTAATTGTCCTCTTTCTTAAATCAAAATTATTTGCATAGAGATAAACAATTTCTGTTAAATCAAAACCTCTGGAACACACCCAACATTCGCTAGTTTAGTACTCCAAATATTGTTTCTTTTTGTCTCTTTCATTGACAGATTCACATATCGCTCATACGTTCTCGACCAATCAAAGATATCATCGATCTCATCAAGTGAGTTAATTGTATCACTACAAATTTCCTTTCCCTGCTACTCATTTTCACTTTGAAGTAAAAAAATACTCTATCAATGAATAACGTATTCAAATCCTATTTCATTTTACAATTCTCTATTTTCTTCACAAATACTGGTTGTTACTATTACTTGTGTGAAAATTGTTACACACAACACTCTAAATAAATAACAATTAAAGATACCAAATCCAACTTTTACAGAGAGTAATAGGAAAAAATTCCAAAATTCCAAAAGCATCATGTGCATTTACTTTGCACTTTTCTCTTGCTTCAAGATTATTAATATATGTGTCATAAGAAACAAAAACTTATGATATACAATAATAGATGTTCTCTACCAAGGCGATAGATTCGCCCACACGGCCAAAAATCACCGCAATTCAATTTTTTTTTCAATAAGAAACAGACAACTCAAGTGTCTGAATCATGTTTTGTGATAATGGAAATGGATTCAACGTCATCAAAAACTCCATCAGAAAATTTTCCCATAATGCTAAAAATACTCGCAATCTGACATTTTTTCAATAGAAATCTGACATCATGAGTGTTTGAATCATGTTTTTTGATAGTGGAAATGGATTCAGTATCATCAAAAACCCAGTCGACACTGAAGATCATGAAAGTTGACAGTTGTAACCTCGAGTTACAAAAAAATTATGCCATATTTTATCAAGAATGTGCCAGAATTTCCATTGTTTTTCCGGTCAAATTTGAAGACTCGTAAAAATATCAATAATAGCTACAAATAGTAAAGTGCACAAGGACATTCACAAATAAATATTATGCCAACATGTATTCAACTACCTTCTATAACGAATCAACTTGACAGTTGCTCCCCACTACTTTGTAAAACCGAACCAAATTTGATTTACGAATGAAATAACACACATATTTTTTGCAAAATTTGACATGCAGTTTCGATGTGGGAACCTTATTCTGCACAAATGGATTTAATTTTAAACTCTTTTATTTTTGCGGACGAGAAAATAATTTAATTACTGAAAGTAGAAACTTTAATTCTTAATGTAATAGGCACAACTATAAAAAGCAATTTGTAAACTAGAAATAATGAATGTTTTGTCGATTAAATACTTATTACTATTATGCAATATTAGACTAAGTGTCTTTTTAATGGATTCCAACAAGTACCGCTTTGCGGTAGAACATATGTGCAGAAAAAGGATGGGAAACGTTGATACCTTGTGTATATCGATATATTGAATATAGATGTGCACACATACCTACTCGATAAATTGAATGCCAAAAGAACTAATATTTACCCGCACACGTGTTTTCTGCTAATAAGAGAACAAACATCAGAACAATTAAAAATATGGATGACAGAAAATGCCATTTAACATTAGGATTCATTCGAAATAAAAAATCAATGACTTCAACTAAACTACACAAGTCAAGGAACAGAAACTAACACTATGTCATATTCCTTGCTTCTCACACCCGTTCTCTCGCAACTATTACTATTACCTGCTCAAAACTCATATACACGACATGCTGAATAATTAGCAATCCAATAAACCAAATCTAATCATAATCCACTGATTTAATATCAGTGTTATATGTGTCCTAAGAAACAGAAATTTACCATACAAAACAAGTTCGAACTAACTATAATCATGATAATTAGCTAAGAAATGCCAACTGCGAATAGGAAATTGGCAAAGGTAAATCAGTTTAAAAGCTTGCAGTATTGTAGAAATTTTGTATTTTTACACTACTGCTATCGTCCATGATTTAAAATAAACACCATTGAGACACCATTGAAGATGAAATCTTAGCTTCGAAGATAACAGTTTATGTAAGGTAGCAGAAGCTTAAACAATACTCCAAGCTCTTTTGAACGCAATTTGCAAAGAGAAAACACTACACGATCTGCTACTCGAAATATGTAAATGATTGGAAAAGGATCCTATTGATATCAACAAATAGATTATTTCCTCCCTCTGTCAATGATTTCAAAATGCATGTTAACTCGTTTCCCTATAAATCATCACATGTGTGTCACGAAATCTCGGTATCAGAGATAACGCTGACATCTAGATCTCTCTATCGTTCCAATGTTTATCATGTCATTAGCATTCATTATTATTATTAATTCACAAATCTAACAATTTGAACGAAGAGAGTTATTTTTTTTATCACTACAAATAGCATTTTTCCCTCACTATACTAGCCATTTCAAATGTTTGCAGACTCATTTCCTTAGAAATCACTAGTTGTCATTATTTTGCATCTAAAACACGTTACAAAGATAAGGCTTCCATCAAGACTTTTTTGTTGATTTGGGGTAGCATCGAATGTTCTCTAACCATGAAAATTGGTGGAGAGGCTAAAGCACATGAGATCTCCATGACCCTAAAATGGTTTGGGCAGAATCTAACCAATTTGGGAGATATTAAAATAATTAATATTTTTAATGGAGTCCCTAAGTCTAAACTTAGGGAAAATAAAATATTATTGTGCATTAATATAAAACTGAGTTAGAATGGTCCAAAAGTCATGGATCAAGCCAGCTCTAATCTTAGTCGTTGATTAGGGAATTAATATCGGTCGTTAAATTATCAACGAGAAAAGTATAAGATGAGGCTTGAGGGTCACTTGGAAAATACACCGAATTGATCAAGAATTCGATTTTCTAGGGCAGGACTTGCTAAGGAAATCGAAGGAGTGATCAGAGTTGTAGCTGAGGGGCAGTGAATGCAGTCCCGAAGACACAGAGATAGTACCAAGAGAATTAGCGCAGAAGCTGAGAGAGGGTTGACGTAGAGTTAGCTAGAGGCCACGTAGAAGCAGCCATAGGCCATGCAGAGGTAGCCAAGAGCTGTGCAAACCCTAAGGAGGGCCAGCGTGGGAGACGCAGAGGCTCCGGAGGTTGACACAAAGCCCAGAGAGGCTGACGTAGACCCTAGATGTTGATGCTGGGAGATTTCGTGGGGCAAATTGGGGCTGATATATGTCTCCGACCGAGAGGTAATACTACCGAGGGCATTCTCTGTTGGGTGAGCCATTTATGGCACCCAAATTGTATTCTAAAACTACTTAATAATAAAACCCTCAGATAGTTGCACCGGTTTTCCCGCATTGGGTTTTTTCGGGGACATTAGTCCAAAAATAACGGTGTCACTTATGTGCTTGTTTTTCCTTCAGTTGATGATCTGTATGTGTTGAGACTGTATTTGTATTAATTTTTTGTATTTTACATGGTAAATAACTTGTTAATTAACAGAACAAGTAGGAAGAAATAAATCAGAAAGTACATGAAGGATTTCTAACAGTTAGACTTAGAAATTCCAACATGGTATCAGAGCATGGTTGCAAATCACACGATAACTGAGGGCATCAACCGAGTAGAGCAGCAGCAACAGAAACAATTATCCTGAGTGATAGAGGTTGTTCCCAGTGGAAAGGCAGCAAGGAAGGGGTGACACGGTGCCTGCGTCATCAATTCGAGCCGGGAAGAAGATCAACATAGTGGCAGAGAGGAGAAGACTTGACCTACAAAATGCCCAGTCATCTTTCTCAGTCAAGAAGGATTGACGCCCGTGGCCAGGAGGTGAGGATTTTGCTGGTGTCGGGATTGTGCAGAGCCTAGAGGCTCTAACCTTCAGTTTGTTGGGGCACAAGAGTTTGTGGGTAAGTTGCAGAGTGAAGCTAGCAGGTTACTATGGTCAGAAAAGTACCTAATAGGGCAAAATCAAGGAGGAGGGAGTTGCTGCCAAGGATTTCTAGCGAAGAAATCTAGATCAGTGGTGCAGCTGCACTAACGATTGGAGCGGGGGCATCTCGAAATTGGCAAAGGGGTTTCCAGGAGGGAAATCAAGGCTTAGAGGGAGTCACGCCGAGAATTTCCAATAGGGAAGCAGAGGGACTCGGAAGAGTCAAAAGAGGAGTAGAGAAATGGTAATGAATGGGGTAAGAGATCAGGACAGACTGGACGGAGCCTCAAACTTTGTATTCTGGAAGGCCAGGCTCTTGTCCGTTCTAGACAGGAATCATCTCAAGCACTTCACCTCGAACAGGATAGAGATCCCAATTGACTTGACTGAGAACGAAAATTACGAGGAGGAAATGGCAAGGGCTAAGAGCATCATCCTTGATGGGGTTAAGGACCATGTAGTACCACATATTGCCGAAAAGGACACAACAAATGCGATTTGGGAGGCCCTGATGAAATTGTATCAGCATACTTCTATGCAGAGGAAGATGCTACTAGAAAATCAGTTTCAGTCATACCAGATACAGAAGGGAGAACAAATAGACACCTTCCTTGGTCGATTAAAGGAGATCTAGGATCAGCTGACTTCCATAGGGGCCACGCCGGATGAGGAGATGTTGGTGAGGACCACATTGAACGCAATCTCAGAGGATTGGAAGGTATTTTTCTGGAGCATAGTGGGCAGGTTGACCCTTCCAGATTGGGAGGAACTATGGGTGACTCTTCATCAAGAAGAGATCAGAAGGCTAACCAAGGCGGGAAGCAGTGGCAAGGGGGTCAGAATCAAGAAAGAAGAGGAGGATGTTGCCCTAGAATCTGAGGGAAAATAGGAGAAATGGAAGAAGAAGGATATCTCCAAGGTCAAATGCTTCCATTGTGGGGAACTGGGTCACTATGCAAGCTAGTGTTCGAGGAAGAAGAGTAAGGGAGAGGCTTCTGAGACCAAGGTTGTGCCAACAAGGGCAGAGAAAGAAGTGGAGACAGATGATGACTATGCCATGAGTGATCATGCGCCACTTGAGAGGAAGTGGGGAGACAACAAGTTGTAGTCAGACGGACTACAGGCGACGAGGGACAAGATCCTCAAGGTACCCAACCTCTTAGATTATACCTTGCTACGGGAGCCCCAAAGAGGAGTAGCAGGATTAGCGGATGTCAGTAGAGAAGGATGCGGATGGAGTGACAGAAGGAGATACAATGTAGGAGTCCTAGGACAGCGTGAGGCAGCAGTGCAAGATACACAGAGTTGTTGCAGCAGCACAGAGGTCAGAGAGGGAGCACTTGTCAATGACAGAGGGAGCTTCAGCATCGAGAGTGTTTCTAGCCCAACAGAGATGTCAGAGTTGAAAGATCAGTTACTTACTTCTCAGTAATTGAGTTAAAGTGCAGCAGTTAGCAATCACAGTGCTATGGGCAGCATGATGAGAGGGGTTGCAATGCAAATGTAACAGTTGGCAGTGGCAGGGCCATGGGCAGTAGCACGGATGCAGAGGGAGTTGTCATACAGATGCAGCAGTCGCAGTGGCAAGGCCATGGGTAGCAGTACATGATGCAGCAGTCCAAAGGATGTTGGGCAGCAGGCCTGGCATCAGCACAGGGACCGATGCCAGATGATCAGGGTGATGCTTAGTGAGGAGTATTACTAGAGCATAGTCCTCACTAAGAGGGACTATTGATTTGGGGTAACATCGAGTGTTTTCTAGCCATGAAAATTGGTGGAGAGGATAAAGCACATGAGATCTCCAAGACCCAGAAATGGTTTGGGCATAATCTAACCAGTTTGGGAGATATCAAAATAATTGATATTTTTAATGGAGTCCCTAAGTCTAAACATAGGGAAAATAAAATATTAATGTGAATTAATATAAAAATGAGTTAGAATGGTCCAAAATTCATGGATCAAGCCATCTCTAATCTGGGTTGTTGATTAGGGACTTAATCTCGACCGTTGAATTGTCAACGAGAAAAGTATAAGAGGAGCCTTGAGTGTCACTTGGGGAATACACCAAGTTTATCAAGAATTCGATTTTCTAGGGCAGGGCTTGCTGAGGAAATTGAAGGAGTGATCAGAGTTGGAGCTAAGGGGCAGTGAATGTAGTAGCAGAGAGGCATAGATAGTACGGGGAGCATCAGTGCAGAAGCCGGGAGAAGATTGACGCAGAGCCAACTAGAGGCCATGTAGAGGTAGCCAGGAGCTATGCAGAGCCTGAGGAGGGCCAGCATGGGAGACGCAGAGGCACCAGAGGCTGACGCAGAGCCTAGAGAGGCTAACACTAGGTCATAGAGGCTGATGCAGACCCTAGAGGTTGACGTTGGGAGATTTCATGGGGCAGATTGGGGCTGTGATCCAGGTGGATATTGGCGGCCACCCACCAAGTCCACTTGGACCCCCACCATTGTTTCTTTTAGTTTTTCATTTTCCTTAATTATAGCACAATTTACTATTTTTAGCGGTTTTTTGGGTCTTGAACTTCCAAAGCCATTTTGAGGCCCTAAAAGACGTTTTTGGGAAAACTGGGAGCAACATGGGTCCATGGACCGATGTTCCTCTTCCCAAAGTTGAATGTCTCGGATAGATCTTTCTAACGAGATATTGTGCGCGTCAAACGAAGATCATATGCCAAAGTTACGACCCCGGGAAGTTGATGTGCCAATTAACCCAAACGGGGCCCACAGTTTGGTGTTTCATCTTCTAGGGTTAGGTTTTTGGATGCTTAGGGTTTTCCATTGTTTCTCAACAATAAATAGGCCTTCGAGCCTCATTGTAACATAGTTCAAAGGCATGTAGCCGCCACATCTCTTCTCAAACATAAGCTACCATCGCCCTAGTTGGTTTATTTCCATCTCTGTTTGTAAGCATATTTCAGTATTTTACATTAATGAAATGAAGTGTTATTTCCGTTGTATCTCTGTGTTTATGGTTATCTCTGTAATTTGTTGCGTTCCTATTTAAATCCGGATCAATGGTATCAAAGCAGTCTGCTTTTTCTCTAATTTCTTTGCATGTCCCCAACAAGGTCGAGATATAAGGAGTTAGGGCTTCAACTGATCGAACCTTTGCAAGACCAGCCTCGCAAATCCTGACGGCCTCCCATGGAAGATGAAAAGAAAGACGAGGGGGCAGGAGATCCTATCAAAATCTTGCTCGAAGAAGCCCTAGAGCAACAAAGGAATGCGATGATGGACAACTTTGCCCAGATCCATAAGCTGCTACCCAGGGGCGATGCATCGGCTTCCAACAGCTACTCTAGAAACACCAGACCATTTAAGGTACAAGTTAATTTTGAAATCCCCATATTCGAGGGTCAGATAGATGCAGATGTCGTCGATAAATGGTTAAATCTGCTAGAGGGTTATTTTTCTGTTCATGATTTTTCCAGTCGGGAAAAGATTATTTTTTCTCTTCTCAAAGCAGCCCCCCACGTCAAGGACTAGTGGGAAACCTATTGCGAGCAGAAGGATGAAAGTACAGGCTCATTATTTTCAATCGCACCCACTTGGAATTCATTACAGGATGCCATCAAGGAGCAGTACTACCCTGTAGGAAGCTATGAGGATCAATACATAAAGTGGACCACGCTGCGGCAGGGAAGGGACCAAGACGTGCTGGAGTTTACCAATATTTTTTCAATACCCTTCGCACAAAGTTGGGTATCAAGGATTCGGAGTAGCATTTGGTACTCAAATACCACAGCTGCCTGCACAAGTACATCCAAGAAGAAATAAAATTCCTGAACATCTCCTCACTCGGCACAGCATACCGATATGCCATCAAGGTCGAGCAAAAGTTTAAACAGAAGAAGCAAGACTTTGGGTCCGTGAATCCGAAGCAAGGGAAAGGTGACCCAAAACCACAGAACAAAGGACAAAGCCAAGGCGGGGCGACCTAAGACAACCCACCAAAGCTGCAAGAAAAGAACAGCGCCACAAAGCCAAAAAAGGACACGGGAAAGTGGTGTGAGTTCCATAAGAGCTCCACTCACAACACAAGTGAGTGTCGGGCCAAGCAGTCACTGGTGGCTGAGCTAAAGGTTTTCGAATCAGATGCATGTTCTGACTCTGAGTCAGAACCTGACAAGGGGAATGACAAAGGGAAGCAGATTATTGATGCGAAGCCCAATGCCACCATTGCTACCACAAAGATCCAAAAGGAGGAACCCGAAGATCCATAGGAGGAGGAGCGTCTCTTCCACTGCCACATGTGGGTAAAGGGCTCCCCACTATAGTTCATTGTCAATAGTGGGATCCAAAAGAACCTCATTTCGGAAAAGGTCGTGAAGTGGTTGGGCTTATCGACCACAGCACATCCACAATCGTACACCATCAGGTCACTTCACTAAGGATGGGATCTTCGCGTGAACCATCAGTGTCGCTTTCCATACAACATCAATCCCTTCACGGATGAGGTATTGTGTAACATTGCTCCCTTTGAATTTTGTGATATATTATTAGGACAACCATACTTGTGGAAGCGACATGATGTGTATGAATCAAGGCCCCGCACTGTTATTGTTACTTTGGGAAATAAGTTGTACATGATACCAAAGGTAGCACCACTTACCGCCATCTCTTTGGTTATTGCAAAACAATGTAGTAAGCTCATTTCCAAAACTAGGAAATTTGTTTTCCTAATGATACGCCCTCAAGGAAAGAAGAAGACGGTGGCCACGACCTCCATACAGGGCCCCTCCGCACGACAACTACAGATGGACAAAGTCGTGGAGGAGTACGAGGACATCTTCACCTCCCCCGTAGGGGTTCCTCTGCACTGTCAGGTCAAGACTCCATCGATCTGACCCTGGGTGCACCACTGCCCAATGGACCAATCTATCGGTGCTCTGTTCTGGAGAACAATGAAATAAAGAGGTAGATTCAGGAACTGCTGCAGAAAGTTCACATCCACCTGATTTCATCGCCCTGTGGGAGCCCAATCATGTTGGTACAGAAGAAGGATGGGACCTGGAGACTCTGTATTGACTATTGGGCACCGAACAAGATCACTATCTGTAATAGGTACCCGATCCCACGGATTGATGACCTCCTGGACCAACTGAAGGGGGAAAAATATTTCAGCAAGATCAATTTGAAGTCAGGATATCACCAGGTACCAATCGAACCCTTCGATGTCTGGAAGACTCCCTTCAAAGCCAAGGAGGACCTTTCGAATGGTTGGTTATGCCTTTCGGATTGACAAATGCTCCTGCAACCTTCATGAGGCTAATGGGTGACATCTTGTGGCCATTCACCAACTCATTTGTAGTGGTATACTTGGATGACATCCTGATCTTCAACCAGAGTTGGGAAGAGCACCTACACCACTTCCGAAAGGTTCTCCAAACACTGCAACAACACAAGTTATGTGCCAATTTGGAGAAATGCACTTTTGGCATGACCTAGGTTCAGTATCTGGGTTACATTATTGATGAACAGGGGGGTGGATCCAACCAAGATCCAAGTCATTCGAGATGGGCCATCTCCAACCACTCTGACAGAGCTCCGCAACTTTCTAGGTCTTGCCAACTTCTACCGCAGGTTCGTGTTGGGATTTTCTCATATCACTTGGCCCTTGAGTCAAGTCACCAAGGGAGGAGCGAAAGCAAAATTCTTTTGGTCTGAATCTCAACAAAAGGCATTCACAGAGTTGAAAGATCGCCTCTGCTCGAACCAGTGCTCGCATTACCAGACTTGCAGCAACCATTTGAGGTCAATTCTGATGCCTCTGACTATGCCATTGGGGCAGTCCTTACTCAACACAGGCATCCAGTGGCATATCACAGTGAGACAATTTCAGACAAAGTCCATAAGTATCCCAATTATGACAAAGAGATGTATTCCATTGTGCAGGCCTACCGACAATGGAAGCATTACATTTTGGGGAAGGAAATGATCATCCACACAAACCACCGACCCCTGTAGCTCATACAGACCCAGGGGAAATTGCAAAATGATCGCCATCAGAAGTGGTCCACATACCTGCAAAAGTTTCATTTCAATATCAAGTATAAGAAGGGCAGCACCAATAATGTTGCAGATTGCCTCAGTCAACCATCGATCATGGCGTTAACCACCATGCACAACTCTTGTGGACACGAGATTTATGATTGGCCACATCTCTACAAAAGTGACCCAGAATTTGGCCACACATACCAAACACCCTTGGAGGGTCAGCATGTTCCAGATTTTCACCTCCAGGATGCCCTGTTATGCCACCTGGGTCACCTTTGTGTTCCTTCAAGTGAGCGTGCCAAGATGATTTAGGAAGCACACTACAGTCGAGCTGCTGGGCATTTCGGGGTCGATAAAATGGTGGTAGTACTACAAAAGTTTTTCTATTGGTTGAATCTTTGATATGATGTCGGGAAGTACATCAGATCATGCACTACCTATGCCATTGCCAAACCGACCATCAAGAAGCAAGGCCTCTATACCCTGTTTCCTACCCTTAGTCGACCTTGGGAATCCATCTCCATGGATTACATGTCATGCCTTCCTTCCACTAAGCATGGAAACAACTATGTTTTTGTGGTCATCGACAGGTTCTCGAAGATGGCCATTATGGCGGCCTGCAAGAAGAATATCATAGTAGAAGCCACTACTAAACTCTTCTTTGAATGAGTGTGGGTACACTATGGGATTCCACAGTCTATCATCTCAGATCAGGACAGCAGGTTCCTCTATACATTTTGGTCCAGTCTCTGGTCGATGCTGGACACCAAACTCACTAAGTCCACAGCCTTCCATCCTCAAACTAATGGCCAGACAGAGGTTTTCAACAGGATGACCATACACATTCTGCGCATGTACAACTCAAAGAATCCATGCACATGGGACGAGAGCCTCCCCTATGTTCAGCATAGCTACAAACAGGCTCTCCACAACTCGACTGGCCACAGCCCTTTTTAGGTGGGCTTGGGATTCCAGAAACTATGTCCCATTGATGTGGCCATGCCATTTGCAGCTATTTATGTAGATTTAGGTCATGTCTAGTCCGAAACAGATAAGGCAAACAGCTTCATTAAGCACATCCAACATATTCGCCAGCCGATCCATGACATTCTGGAGAAATCAAATGCCAACTACAAGCAGCGACATGATCAACATTGGGTGCCACACAAGTTTCAGGTGAGCGACAAAGTCTGGTTGCATTTGCAAAAGGAACACCTTACCGGAGCCTATCGGAAACTCAGACCACTCTGATATGGTCCTTACACCATTACCAAGGCCGTGGGAGACAATGCATTTGAGCTCAGCATTCCCCCATTCCTTGGCCTGCACCCAATGTTCAATGTGGACTACCTTCGTCCATACTTTCCACCATTACTAGACACATCCAACATTGCAGAACAACTCACACCCACAGAGTTAAATCCAGATTGCATGGAACAAGCTACAACTGGTCGTATCATGGACACACAGATCAAGCACACTTGCCAGCAAAATATCCAACTGTATCGATTTGTCAAAGCAAGCCAACTCCTTCACCAAGGAAAGTGGCTCACCAGGGACCAAGTTCAGCTGAAGTTTCCTCATCTCATGGAGGAACTCAACGCAATGGGGACCATTACTTCCTAATGGGGGAGGAATGATCCAAGTGGATATTGGTGGCCACCCGCCAAGTCCACTTGGACCCCCACCATTGTTTCTTTCAGCTTTTCAGTTTCCTTGATTATAGCACAATTTACTATTTAGCAGTTTTTTGGGTCCTGAACTTCTGGAGTCGTTTTGAGGCCCTAAACGAGGTTTTTGGGAAAACTGGGAGCAACATGGGTCCATGGACCCATGTTGCTCTATCCAAAGTTGTAGTTCTTGGATAGATCTGTCTAACAAGATATTATGCACGTCAAACGGAGATCTTATGCCAAAGTTACAACCCCGAGAAGTTGATGTTCCAATTTACCCAAACGGGGCCCGCAGTTTGGCGTTTCATCTTCTAGGGTTAGGTTTTGGATGTTTAGGGTTTTCCATTGTTTCTCAACAATAAATAGGCCTTCGAGCCTCATTGTAACATAGTTCAGAGGCATGTAGCTTCCACATCTCTTCTAAGAGATAAGTTTATTTCCATTTTTGTTTGTAAGCATATTTCAGTATTTTACATTAATGAAATGAAGTGTTATTTCCACTGCATCTCTGTGTTTATGGATATCTCTGTAATTTGTTGCATTCTTGTTTAAATCTAGATCAGGCTAATATATGTCTCTAACTGAGAGGTACTACTGTCGTGGGAATTCTCTGTTGGGTGAGCCATTTCTGGCACCCAGATTGTACTCTGAAATTGCTTAATAATAAAACCCTCAGATAGCTGCAGCGGTTTTCCCGCATTGGGTTTTTCCGGGGACATTAGTCCAAAAATAACGATGTCACTTGTGTGCTTGTTTTTCCTTCAGTTGATGATCTGTATGTGTTGAGACTGTACTTGTATTTATTTTCAATATCTACATGGTTAATAATTTGTTAATTAACATAACAAGTAGGAAGAAATAAATTAGAAAGTACAGGAAGGATTTATAACAGTTAGACTTAGAAATTCCAACATATTTATCATCCTGATGTTTGTCCTCTGAATAATAGAACACAACCCTGTGGGTAAATACTAGTCCTCTCAGCATTCAATTATCAACTACACACCTGCCCACTTATTTATAAAACCACTGAAGTATTAGAACATCAAATCTAGAAAAATGATTTATGTATACTTTCAACATAACACAAATGAAAAATGTGTGAGACTGCAAAGAAAATCCATTGTGTGGAAAAATATCTCAAGCTTTCATTGTCTGAACCTTTGTACTTCACACAATATATTAATAATAAAATAACCATTGGTCTCATAACAGAGTGCAAGTGAAACTCTCAAGATATCAAATATACAAACATGATTTTTAAAAGCATTAAAATGTTAATACTAACGTATACTTTCAAAATAACACAAATGCATATGTACTCTAAATATTTCATTGTGCAAACCTCCGCACTCTGCAAAATCTATTAATAATAAAATAAGCATTGCTCTTGCACACAATCTACTAATATCAAATTGCACGTGCACTAACTCCAAAAGAGTAGAAAACACATTACAATTAAAAGATCCCTCTGCACTTCCCTCATTCCACTCAAATTCTACACATCCCTCATTTTTCATATGCATTTGTTCTCCGCATAACTACCACACACTCACAACTACTTCCGAACTCAACAACGCCCTTCGACCAATCATTAACATTTAAAGGTTATATTAATTGATGTGGGTCCCAGATATCATGGGCAGGAAGCATTCATTGCGAAAAACGTTCCTATATAGGAATTAAAGAAGGGAATTATGTATTTATTACTTTAATAAACTTTGCACAAAGATTTTGGCACATTGAAAGCTCTATGCACATGCATGTGTTCTTCGCACACACTTTCTTCGAACAGCACAGTCTATTGTTCACAAAAATCTCTCAAAATTTCATTGTATGAACCTCCGCACTCCCCAAAAATTATTAATAATAAAATAATAATTGCTCTTGCGTACAATCTACTAATATCAAATTGCACATGCACTAACTCCAAAAGAGTTGAAAATGCATTATAATCAAAAGCATCCCTCCACACTTCCCTCATTCCGCACAAATTCCTCACATGCATTTGTTCTCTGCATAACCTTTGCACACACACAACCACCTTCACACAATTACTTCCGCACTCAATAATGCCCTTAGATCAATCATTGACATTCAAAATAGATATTAACTAATGAGCATATTTTGTGAAATACATTTCTAAATGAGAATTTAAAAAGTTATTTTATATTTCTTATTTTAATAAACTTTGCACAAAGCTTTCAGAATAGTGAAAGCTTTGTGCACATGCATTTGTTCTCTGCACATGCTTCATCTGAACATCCAACTCCGCACAACTACGTCCTTATTTGCGAAATTTGCTCCTAAATAATAATTAAAAAAGAGATTTGAATATTTATTATTTTAATAAACCTTGCACAAATCTTTCCGCGCATTCGGGGAACCAAGAACTCAACTTACACTTATGACTTTTCATACCTGGGGGTGGTATTTACTGGTGATATTGCAATACATCTACCAGCCCCTTTCAATGGAAATATTGAATTGACTCACTTCATTTTATTGCACAACACTTCTTCTTCACACGGATTGAAAACATAGTTTATTTCTCGTGCACATACTCCATCCTCTACACAAGGAAATATAATAATATTAATTGGAGATTTGTTCAGCGTCCCCCCTCCCCACTACACAACACTTCTTCTTCACACGGATTGAAAACATAGTTTATTTCTCGTGCACATACTCCATCCTCTACACAAGGAAATATAAAAATATTAATTGGAGATTTGTTCAGCGCCCCCCACCCCGCGCCCCCACCCCCCCCTTCCCCCCCTGGCCTATGCAAAAAACCTGCAAACACATCAATTATTGCATCATTGAGCAAAGCATTACCATAACAGCGTCTTGCAATCACATGTCACACAGATTGAAAACACAATTTATTTAATATTGCATAATAAGAGTAGCTTTTATATTCCAACAATTACAATAAGTTACAAAAACAATACTAGCTCCCTCTGCACCCTCGTCAGTGTCAGAGCACCCCCGTCTATGCAAAGGACCCCCAGTTCTCCCGCACATACTTTGTCCTCCATAGAGTAAAATTTTTGCACAATGAAGCCGTACCAATTACTGCATCGTTGATTAGTGTCACAACACTCACTATGCAAAGGGCCCTAGTTCTCTTGCATGTACTACGTCCTCCACACAAGGAAAAATTATAATATTAATTCGACCATTTTTCAACAACCCCCCACCCCACCCCTAGGTCCTATGAAAACAACCTACAACCGCATCAATTCTCGCATCATTGAGCAGAGCACTGACATAACAGTGTCATGAGACCGCATCAATTCTTGCATCATTAGGCAGAGCGCTAACATAACAGTGTGAGTGTGAGAGCATTCACCAATGCAATGGCCACTCATAAGATTACTTTATTTTAATTTTAAAATTAATTGTCAAGCACTAGAAAAAAATCGAAAATAAAATTTCCTCCACCAGGGGAATTATGTCCCATCAGAGATTCCTCAACTAATGGAAAATTAGAAATGACATTAACTGAAAATTTAAAAATTATTTTTGAATTTATGCAAAAATAGAAATATTTAGAATTTTCTGGAAACTTTGGTTAAAATTGCAAAAACATAGCCAAATAATGCATAGTCAACGCAACTTGACCACAAGGAAAATGTTATAGTCCCCGACAAGGTAGAGACTAATAATGAGAACCTTAGAGTTTAAAAGAAATGGCATTACTTTCTTTTATTTACGTTTCAATAAAAAAGTAATTAAAAACTCTCTTTTAATGATTACTCATTTTCATATCGCCTTAAGAAAATTTGATCTATAAGCTATGCCATAAATATGTTTATAAATTAGAGCGATGGGTGGGATTGGAATTTACTTGAGAATGCTTTTTTCATTCAAAAAAGTATTTGATAAATGCATATGAAATTAACATGTCAATTGTTATGTGTATAAGAACTTTCAAGTTATTGATTTGCTATTTAATTGTTTAGGTTCCCTGTCATGGAATTTAATAGTAGTAATTGATACCTATTACCAAGTCTACATAATAACCTTTAGTGTATTAGTAATTACACATAGTTTGGTGGAGGCGACATCATTTGTTGGTATTCATTGATGGAGTAAGTGAAATTGAATGGTGTACTCTGGTAAACAACTTATTCCAATTCAACTTTACTTTGCTCCCTTGGGTCACTACAAGTTATACATCTCTAACACAAAATTATGACTACTTTTGGTTTTCATTTTCACATGTACTAGCTCAAGCACTAGAGTAGGAGGAGGAGTTCGCAAATTCCCATGAATTTACTTAACTAATATTATGTCATCCTAGTTTATCTACATTTTTAAATCTTAGTGGCCTTAATATAAAGTTATGTGCATTGATGATTTTAATGCTACCCAAATGAAGTTTGTGTTAATGTTGTCATGTGCGGGAAACTGTGGAATGGCATAGCAACATATATTGGCATTTGGGTTTGTTGGGCACTAGTTAGAGTTTGCATGCCAAGTGTTGGGAAAAGTTATCATTACCAACCAAAAATTGTAATGGGTGCTAGGAAAGCCTTGAGGAGAATCAATTTAGAGGAGAGCCCAAGGAATGGATGAGAAAATAGGGGCGAAAAGTTAGCATTTTCAATGGTTTTCGCCCCTTAAAATGACCAGATAGAAGATTGCACACCAAGGTTTTGACACAATTAATACTCCACAATCATGATGGATTCCATGAATGCCTTAGAAAAATCAATGCAAGGGTGAATCCCATGTTACATGTAATTATTCTCCTCCCTCCCACAACAATCCACTATTAGCATATTTAATTAGATACCTTCATGTTTCAAATGGATCAAATAGACCGATTTGACTTTACTGGCGAGCCTAGAATGGTATTGAATAGCAATATTATTCTATGTATTGTCTTTTCCACATACTAAATAGGGGAAACTTTCTAAATGGGTTTATACTAGGACTCTTACCCAAAAAAAACTATCAAAATCCCTTGTATTAAACTAGGTAAAAAACCATTCGATGAAGTAACAATCAAACCTAAATAGCTGCGTTGAGTTTAAAAATTCTAAGTTTTACATCACAAATAGTTTTTATAGTTTAGCTAAAAAATTTGCAAAAATTAACCAATTTCAATTCCTCCAACAATCATTCTTGTTATCTTCATTTATCCATTCAATTCTTTTGTTATGATTGTGGGTTATGATTGATGTTAAATTCCAACTTTGGGGTTTTTTTTTATAAAAAATTATATGATCAAAACTAGAGAAAAAAAAATAGGATGATAAAATTCATATATACCAATGCAAAATATTTAATATTAAAAAAATTTCAAAATACGTAAACTGATAAATATGCAAAACAAATAATCATCCTCCAATTTTCATTTTACAAATAAAAAAGATATGAAATTCCAAACTGAGTAACAATTACTTAACCTCTTATATTAATAAATATTGACAAAGACTTCACTTATGATGGGTTTACTTAAAATTAAGATCTAATAAAAAACAAAACAATGATGTGATACTCAAGACAATCAAATGATAAGTTTTTATGAAGTGATAATTCACTTGTATTAATAAAAAAATTAAACAAGAACGAGAATGGAATTTATATTGCTTCAAATATGTGATTGTAATGCAACTCTTACATCATAAACATCATTCAAAATTTAGGGCCTAGTCCAAATAAATTCCCCCTTGCATTGTCTTCTTAAAGGTCCCATTATCTTAAAAATTTGAGTTTTTTGCCAACTTTTATACTATATCTATATACATGTGTCAAAAAACATGCAAAATTAAACAATATTTACAAAATATTATACTTATAAGCTAAGGAACCAACTTCTCTCTTGGTTTCTTCTTGTTGAGGATGCTCAATGAATTGAGATCTGGTGGTATTTGAGCTATTGTAGGTTTCTCACCATAGGAGAAGGATGGTTCAATTGATCCTCAATCCATTGTTGACCGAAGGTCTTCAATTTTTGGCACAAGCTATTTACCTCATACCCATTTATGTCACTGACACTCTGTTGTTCTATTAAATTGTCCAATAATATTGTGACTATTGACACAGCTTGGTTATGTTTTAGTTGCAGTGTGATAATTTCATCTTGCAATGGATTGATTTTATCCGATATGTGTCTGATTTATTCACTTACGGATTTAGCCATTCTCAACTGAAAACCCATATAATTGCTTATTATTCCTCCTAGTGTTCAAATCTATCTCTGTAACTAATTATAAAGGATTGAAGAGGATTTCATTTAGAGATAAGGAAACAGGGATTTCCCTTTCCAGGGGCCAATGCAACACCAGCATAGGGCAGAGTCCCCAATTGTCCCAACAATAAACACAATTGATACCATCCCCCTTCAAATTTGTGATTCTCCTATCCCACCTATATCCTATCCACCATGGCCAATAGCAACAAGCAAACTTCATGGAGTACAAGGGTGGTGCAAGGGAAGTCAATTTGGATTTAATTTGTTGCACCTTGGTTTCTGAGATTGGTTGGTCCTCTTTGCACCCAATATTATTAGAGCTACCCCAAACCTTTTGTCTACCTTTTAGGGAAATAAAATGGAAAAAACCATTGTTTAAAATGTTCCCTATATATATTTTTTAGTCACTAACAAATAACCGGCTCTGCAACAGGGCGTGCGATTCTGCTGAGGACTTTAGGTCTGCGCTGTAGGTCGCGGCCGCCTGCCGCTGATCGCCCTAGCTGGGCCTTACCCAAGATTGCCCGCCTCCATGGAGGTGCTGGGTACTCCTCAGGGGCCACCCATCTCCCCTCCTCCGCCTTCTGCCTCTAAAGCATTCAGCTCTCTGCTTGCTTCCTTGCCTAAGAAGAAGAAAGTCAAAGCTGCAAAGTTTGTGAAGAAACTGGATGACATCCCCGAGATTTCCCTCCCCCGAAAGGGCCGATCCAAGTCGCTCTGTCTCTAGCAGATCGAGCCCTCGTCGGCCAGTTCACAAGGCTATGGCCTTCCCCTAAATCCACAGAGAACTGGGTTGCCAAGAACTGGGCACCCTTGATAAAAAACAGAGTAACCTCATACTTTCTCGGGAGAGGCTACTTTCTATTTGAGTTCACTGCAAAAGAGGACAAGGATCTGATCTTCCGAAATGGACCTTACTTCATGGGCCCTCAGGGATTGTATTTGAATAAATGGACGCTAGACTTCGATCAGGTAGTGGATGTTCCCACAGCGGTTCCAGTGTGGGTGAGACTCCCCAACCTTTCAGTGCACTGTTGGAATTGGGATTCACTGAAGCACATAAGCAACGCTCTAGGCAAATTTATAGATCGGGCTAACAACAAAGACCAGTACGACTACGCCAGAATCTGCATGGAGGTAGATCTAGAGGTGGGGCTTCCAGAAGCCATCAAAATCATCGTAGGTCCCTGGATTCATCTACAAAAACTCGACTATGAGCAGCTACCCTTCCATTGCCAGAAATGCCACGTCTACGACAATTTTCCCAGAGGCTGTCCGTCCAATGGGGCGGAAGAAAAAGGGAAAGAAGAAGGCCAGAACCAGGTCAAGCGCACCAAGACCTCTCTCAAGAATACTGCAAATGCAAATGTTAAATCCCCTCAGACGACTCCTACTCAGCAACCAACCATGGAAGGACAAGGGAACAAATTCGAACTCCTAAGATCTGAAAACGTGACCTCCCAAGAGGTTGAGATCCCAAAGGAAATTTCTCCTGCCAAAGCTTCCCCCTCCGTCTCGATCAAAGATGGAAGTGCCGCAGAGAGATCCAAAGGGAAGCTCTCAGAAGAGGAGGAGGAAGTCCAAGAATCTAAGGAATTAGAAGAAGAAGGAGAAATAGGAGACTCTCAATCCTCTCCCAAAAGATCCACAAGAGGACGTAAGTCTGCCAGGGAAAAAAGAGAGCAAGAAACCTACAAAGACAAGCTTCAAGGCAGCTAGCCAACTCTAGAGAAGCTACTAGCAAAAACCCCGAAGACGACGAGGAATCAACCTCAGGGGTCCAAGGGAGCTCACCATAACAAAAATAAATGATGAAGATAGTCTCCTAGAATTGAAGGGGTATGGGCACTAGAGCCAAGGAAGAAGCAATGAAAAGCTTAACAAAATTGGAAGCCCCAAATATCCTCCTCATAAAAGAGACCAAAATGGAGGATATAGCTTTCCTCCAAGTAAGTAAAAAATTATAAGAAGAAATTTCGGCGTAAATCACATTCAGAAAATCATTGTCGCCGCGTTTCGAACCAACCAGTGTGGTTCATCGTCGGGACAAGCTAAAGAAACAGATCCAGCTTTGCATGTTAAATAGTCTGAGCAGAGCCTCCAATGGCTAATTTTGACTTAGGGACCAGAGTCATAAAATCATTTTTATAATTTAAAGGAAGTTAGTTATATTCGGTGACCGTACCTTTCAAATATATATAAAATAATATATAAATATATAAAATAATTTTAATTGGTGTTTATGTTAATAGTTAGTTAAAAAGGTATCATTTAATAATTAGAAATATAAGTTATTTGTAATTTAAATGGGATTTAGTTATATGGAAGACCTTTCTTTTAATATAAATATATATAAAGTAATTTTAAGATAATAGTTAGTTAGAATAAATATATATTAGAACGAGAAAATAATAATAAGTTAAAATTAAATAAATAAATAATTAAAAATTAAAAATCAAATTAAATTAAATAAATAAAATAAAATAAATAAATTTAATTAAGAACGTAGTTGGTAAAGGTTAAAGTTAATTGAAAAAAATAATAATAAAAATAATAATAAATAAAAATAAAATAAAATAAATAAATAGATAAAAATAATAAATAAATAAATATATCTGAATAAAATAATATTCAGTTAAAAAAAATAATAATAATAAATAAATAAATAATGATAATAATACAAATATATATATGTAAGTATACTTGAAGGAATAAACTTAAATATTAAAAAAAAAAGGTGGGGGGTTATATAATAAAGAAAATTAGTTAAGATTAAAGAATATTAGTTAAGATTTTATTTATTAATATCTATTAGGAAAAAAATAAATAGAAAGAGCGACACAAAATAAAAAGAAGGAGAAGGACAGGAAAAAGACCATTAGAAAACCACAGAGCAAGAAGGATAAACCCTAGGAGGAAGGAAAAGACAAGGCTCCAGGGGGAACAACGAAAGCGGAGGAAAAGAAAGACTAGGAAGAAAGGGCGGGGATCCAACAGCTACTGATCTTCCAGCCGTCATCTCTATTGAGATTGTTAGGCCTTCTTTCAATCTCAATAGCTTCCCTGAATTTACGATGATGGAACTGAGCAACTTTGGCAATAACCTTAGCCTCCTCTATACAAACCTGATGCTCGGTCTTTTCTGCATGCTCTGCTAACGCTGAAGACTTGGTTCTCCCATGTCTTAGGTCAGCTGGATGTTCACTGATCCTCTGATGGATGGAGCGCCCTGTTTCCCCGATATAGGGGGGGCCACAAGAACAAGGGATCAAGTAGACACGCTTCATATCCTCAGGGTCAACGGGATCTTTCATCGATCGGAGGGATTTACAAATGGTGATGAGGGGCCTAAAGGTTGAGGGAATATCATACCTCTTAAGGATCCGAGCAATCTTGTCTGTGATTCCTTGGACATAGGGAAGATGGACACCTAGGTCGGAATTTTGGAATAAAAGCGGTGCGCAAGCTATCTCTGCTCATGGAGCCTCAGGAATGCTTGGATCACTCTGGAATGCCAACAAGTTCTCAATAATCTTTGAGACTTTGAACACCCACTGGATTTTCTTAAAGATGCAGCATCTAGTTACCAAGGAGATCATTTGTCTATTCAATGTGTATGTTCCTAATAATGCAGGGGAGAAAAAGATTTGCTGGGACTCCATAAAAATGGTGGTAGACCTAAAGAATCTGGAAAATATCATCATTGCTAGAGACCTCAATTTCACCCTTCTCTCGTCAGAAAAAAGAGGAGGCAGCATTTTAAGGGATCCGACAAGGGAATGAGCAGAGGATCTCATGCAGGACTGAGACCTGCTAGACATCAAGCCTTCTACTGGTAAGTACACTTGGTCAAATAAGAGAGTTGGTCTGGGTCATATAGCTGCAAGACTAGATAGATTTCTTGTTCAAATCTCCTTTCTTCTTCTCGGTCTAGAGGCTAGAATGCACATCCTCCACAGCAGTGTTTTGGATCACAAGCCCATCAGACTTGAGCTGCTGGCTCCCAAGGACCTGGGCCCTATCCCTTTCAGATTCAGTCCCCTATGGATCAAAGAGGCAGATTTCATGCAAAAGATTAGGGATTGTTGGAAGGACCCAGTCAAGGGTTCCCCCTTTTTTGTTTGGGAAGAAAAACTCAGAAGAGTAAAAGCAATGCTGAAAAGTTGGGCCAAGACCTTGCCCAATCCTGCAACTGAAAGGAAAAAAATCCAAAGCTCCTTAGAACTGCACCATCTTCACCTAGAAGAAACTGAAATCACAAAAGAAGATCTAGACAAGGAGACGCAGCTTCAGCAGAAATTACACAAGGCTTGCTTGGCCGAGGAAGAATTCTGGAGGCTTAAATCCAAGAGCTTATGGCTCAAAGCTGGGGATATAAATTCCTCCTTCTTTCATAAGAAAGCTCAAGCCAGGAAATGCTCTAACACCATCTCTGAAATTAAAGAAGAGAACTACATCCTAAAGGATTTTAACAGCATAAAAAAGGCAGCTTCCGATCATTTTAAGAATCTGTATAGTGAGGGAATGGAGGTTAGTCATAGTTCTAAACTCCTAGATGCAGTTCCTCACCTTATCACTGCTAGAATGAATCAACTGTTAGAAGCTAAAATCAACAAAAATAAAGTCAGGAATGCCCTCTTTGATATGGACCCCGATAAAGTCCCGGGACTGGACAGTTTCACAGCCAAATTTCTCTAGACCTGTTGGCAGATTGTGGAGAAGGAGTTCCTTAAAATGATCCTAAAATCCCAAGATTGCCAGAAAATTGGAGGTTGCACAAATTCAGCATTCCTCACTCTTGTTCCCAAGGAAAAAGGAGCAAACTCCTTCAACAGATTCCGCCCGATCTCCTTATGCAACATTGGATACAAAGTGATAACCAAAGTTATAGTGAACAGATTGAGGAACATTCTCCCCAAAATCATCCCGGAGAACCAAGGAGGATTCATCCATGGCAGACAGATAGTGGACAACTTCATTTTGGTCCAAGAGGCTATCCACTCCAGCGTGCATCGAAAAGAAAAAGGTATGGTCATCAAGCTCAACCTAGCAAATGCATTTGATCGAGTTAGACATAGTTTTTTTATAGATGTTCTACACAAGATGGGTTTTGTTCTAATATTTATAAATTGGAGTCGGGCATGTATTTTGGAGCCCTGGATTGCTCCCCTGGTTAATGGTAGGGTTGCAGATTTCTTCAAAGCCTCTAGAGGGCTGAGGTAGGGGTGCCCCCTCTCACCCCTCCTCTTTGTGTTGCAGACCTCTGTTCTCAGCTTTTATCTAGACAAGAAACAGCAAGACCAAGAGATAGCTGGGCTTAGCATAGCAAGAGGGGTAAAAAACATCAACAACGCCCTCTTCGCTGATGACACCTTGTTGCTAGGGGCTGCAACTTCGCTTTCAGCTACCAAATTTAAAGAAGTGTTGGATGACTTCTGTGAAGTCGCGGGCATCAAATTAAATAATGGGAAATGTCATATTTACTGCTGGAATATTTCTCCATCTTCCTCAAACTCCATTGCTAGATGTCTAGGCTTTGCAGCCTCTTCAAATTGGACCTCTTTAAAATATCTTGGCCTTCCTATTTTCCTCAAGAGGGCCTTGACAAAAGATTGGAACCCACAGCTAGAGAAATTCAAAACAAAAATGCAAGCCTGGGGATCCTCCTGGCTCAATATTGCAGACAAAGCAGTCCTCATCAAAACAGTTCTCAGCAGTCTTCCATTATTCCAATTTTTTGTTCTCTTAGCACCTATGGGAATTCTCAAGAAGATGGAGGATTTTATTAAAAAATTCTTCTGGAAGGGAGGCAAACAAAATGAAAATAAAATCCCACTTGTCAATTGGGAAATCGTTTCCAAGCCACTTCAGGAGGGAGGACTGAATTTTAAAAACCTATGTGCTCAAAATTTAGCCATGGGAGCGAAACTGATTAGGAGAATTATAGCTCTCAATCCAGGCTGGGCACATTTAGCATCATGGAAAAAATACTTTAGAGGAAGGCATCTTAGATTCTTGGATAACCCCAAATCCCACCTCAATTCTCTCTTCTACATTCTTAGCAACAAAGCAGCTCCTTTAGTGAATGCGCAGGCCTTCTAGATCCCTGAGAACGGCCAAAACATTAACCTTTAGGAAGATCGCATCATGAACAGACCCCCGTTGGCTGAATCAAACCCCTTGCACGCGCTGCAGATGTGGATGATGGATGCCCATATTACCTCACTGTGGGATATATCGTGTTGGAGCGGTAATAGCTAGACAGGCTGGAAGCAACTCCCGGTCCCTCCTGCTCTCCAAAGTGATTGCACAGAGCTCTATTACCTCTTGCACGAACTGGCTCCAATTCACGGTCGGAGGAAAGATGACTGGGGTTGGGATCTGCAACGTGAAGGCTACTCGGTGGCACAGGGGTACATTAAAAGCTTGGAAAGGCCATACGTTCAGCCAGACCCTGCTCCTTGGATTGGGATATGGAAATTCCCCTCCATCCCAAAAATTGATCATTTCTGTTGGTTACTCTGCCATAAAAAAATTCTAACGGATGACAAGTTGCAGAAGAGGGTTTTTTAGGCCCTTCAAGATGCATGTTATGTAAAGACAAGCCTGAATCCGCCCTTCATCTCATGCTGGAGTGTAGATTTGCAGTCCATATCTAGCAAGAGCTCCTTGGAGTTTGGAAATCTAGCTTCACTCTCCCTTGCACTATTCTGGGTCTATTTGCCGGATGGCTGGCCAGATACCTAGGTCCAATCCCAAAAAACAAGCTAATCATAGCAGCTTGGACTGCTCTCCCCAAATTCATTAGTTGGCAGATTTGGTTAGAGAGGAATAGAAGGATATTCAGAAACAAAGAGCAGGATTTCAGACTTGTTGCAACCACAGTAAAATGTCAGCTAAATGAATGCCTGAGAGACAAAATGGATGATTCAAACCTATGCCAACAAGACATTGAGTTGGGTGCTGCACTCAGTCTCCAATTCCAAAAATCGACCACCATCCCCGCTTCTCCCAAAGAATGGCAAATCAGAAAAAATGAAGAAGACTTTCAGACCTGGATTTCCAAGCAAACAATTCCCTCTCTCTTCTTTGACGGGGCAGCCAAGGGAAATCTAGGAATCGCTGGCACGGGAGGGCTCATAATAAATACAGAAGAAACTCCTACTCACAGATATGCTTGGGGACTGGGTCACTCCTCTAGCATGCAAGCTGAAGCACTGGCCCTTCTCCAAGGGATCAAGCTGCTTAAAGAGTTGGGACTTAAGGAGGTTAATGTTTTTGGCAACTCGCAGGTCATCATCAAAACAATGGCGAAAAACACTACTCCAAAAGTTTTGCGTCTTGCAAGGACAATCACAAGAGTCAAAGATATGGCAAAGTCCCTGAAATTGGAATTTTTCCATGTGCTGAGAATAAATAACAAAGAGGCAGACATTGAAGCAAATAAGGCAGTCCAGCTACCTGTTGGGACTGTTCTTAGAGACAAAGAAATATCGTGGGACACAATTCCTTAATCTTCCATGTTCTATTGCATTTTATTGAAGCAATTTGTATGCATTCACAAGTTCGGGAAAATAACAGAAATAGAGCTCATTGTAAAATGTAAGAAGAGACGATTCATAAGTGTATGCACCTTGATCCTCTTGTTGGAGAGGTGCTCAGAAATTAGCTCAATTATATGTAGCCTGAGTTGTGGCTTTATGCCAAGTATCTAATGAAATCCCATAACTGTTTCTGTAAAAAAAAATGTTCCTTATATACAACCACTAGCTCTTGTAAGACCCTTCTTCTGTCATGCCAATTCAATGGTATAAAAAAATAGGATCCATCACAAACAATATGAGTTTCCAATTTAGGTAATGATTACCTTCTGCTGCAAATAATGTTGAGCATGTCTAACCATGAGCAACCCCCTGACCCCATTCACCTTAGCCACCATTTCCTCCGCTATCTGTTGAATTAATGTCATGGGAGCATACATCCTTTGTTGATCTGAAATGACCATATACTAAAAACTTATGTAGAATTGATTAGCCATTATTGAGTTGAATGTTAACTGAAAGGACGGAAAATCGAGGAAAGCTACTTGAACAGAACACTTTACGACAACTGATAAACCATGATTAAGATGCAAAATAGAAGTATAAACAGCGAAAACACAGATATACCAGACAGCAAGATTGATTAAGGAGTTCGTCCCTGATGGACTACGTCTCTGGGTCTGCTTTCAAGATGGGTGACCATTTTTATTAGGAATGAGAAGAAGAAGTCAATTACACAGTGATTTGGATAGACTTAACTTGCACACGGGCAATTATGACCTCTATCAACAGAAATCTCTCTGAACTAGCTTTCCAACACCGCTTACAGTTTCCAGATCGACTATGGATGGTCCCGAAACACTAAAAACAAAATCGCCTCTATCCCTCTAAAACCTGCACATGAAAACTCAAAACCACTCCAATGTTTTTCAAAGGACAAATCTACCTTTTATAAGCCTGCAGGTACATTAAAACCTCCCTGATTGCATTTGAGGTGTATGGGCTGACTTATGGGGTTGAATTGGTTTTATTTTGCCACCTTAGGTCTTAGTCATTAGGTTCTTTAATTAATTTCAAACAAATTAACACTAAAAACCCACTTTCGGACTTAGAATAGCCCAGAACCGCAAACGGTTTTGCGAACCGCACGCTGGATAGCCGATGGTCATGTGAACAGTTCTGCGGTCAAACCATGGACTGCCACGGTAACGTTTTCCCCCGGCGGTTATGGCGACGGTTTCTCTAACTTTCCACATGTGACCACTGTCCACGGTTACATCGAACGACTTCCAACGCGATTATAGTTCTGGCGGTTAACTCAAACCCTATGGCTAACTTTCCGGCGCTAACCCTTCTTTTCACATGTCACAGTTTTCCGGTGTTTGTTTGATGCCGCGGTGAACTCTCCACTTGTTGACTAACGCTGCCTCCATTCACATGTACCTGACCCCTAATGGTTCCGACGTGGTCAGGGTTAGCGGTTTAGGGACTATGTGTTTAATTTATGTTGTAATGTTTTTGAATTGCATTAATACAACATAACTTGAGAGAAAATGAAAGGGTTTTAGACTTAGGTTTTAGGTTTACAGTCTAGTTTTTTAATACATATTACAATGTATTATGGTTAGAACTGAGGACTAGGGTCTTAGGTAAGGATGTGTACATGGTTTTGATACATGGCTTTAGAACTTAGGGAATGGTGTTTTAGCATAAGATTAGGGTTTGTAGAACTTAGGCTTAGGGTAGCATAGGATTAATACATAGATTAGGATTTATTTTAAAAACCCATATGTACAATTTTGTCACAACGCGACGTTCGCGAAATTGTCACATGATGACAACCCACACACATTGTTGACTCCAGCTGTCTTTACAACGACAGCTCGGACGACGAATCTATGCCACTGATGACACTGATGTCGACACACCAAACCTGCATAGTCGAATGACAAAACACATGTCATCGACCAATCCTGGCAGAACTATCGATGAACATAAGTCGATAGCCAGGTACAACACCACATCAACTGAACGCCATGAAACCATAACATTACTTGAACAACCTAATCATAACCAACACTGTCGATCTGTCGAAGCTTAACTAAAGTGATGATGACACTGAACGACACCCATGAACATTGATGACGACACTTTGAACACTTGTGCAATTGGATCGATGGATCCTCCTGGATTTGAAACAATTAAATCCAAGTTTGATTTGACTTTATGTGCCCTAACAATAAATTCAACCCCTTCTTTCTTTAGGTGATATTTATTTTCTCTTTTGAAAAACACTACATCTCTATCATAAAGATAAGGACTTACTAAAACAACTCCACATATGTCCACTGGGACCACATCTAACTCCACTTCATCAATGTACTTAGATGTAATTGCAAATTTTAACAAACACTGCTTTGTGGCATGTATCTGATTTGATTTATTAATCCAACCTAATGGGTATGGTCTTGGATGACTCTGTGTCTCCAATCCCAATTGATTAACTCTATGTTCAGATATTAAATTTGCTTGCGATCGACTGTTAAACATTGTGTCAAGCTTTGTATGCTTAGAAGTTATCCTTATGTAGAAGAGTTCAACTCTTTTGTCCTCATGTGGAAGAGTTCAACTTTTTTGTCCTCATGTGGAGGACTTCTGTTTGAATAAGATACATTAGTTTTCGAACTTGAACCAGTATCAGAAGTTTTACCTTTCGTAACCATGGCGGTTATCCTCCTTTCATCACCTGAATCTGAACCTAGATCCTGCTGGACTGCTGCAATGGACTTATTTCCATCCTTCTCCTTAAGGAAATTTTTGGGCTTAAGTTCTGGATGAAGTTTCCAACACTTTGATCCATCATGACTGATTCTTTGGAAATGAGAACAAGTAGGTCTTTCCTTCTGAACAATCGCTGATTTCTTTCTCTTCGAAATGTTCTTCCCCTTACTGTCACTAGAATCTCTCGTTTCCAGCTCTTTGGATGACTGAGATGAAAATTTAAATGGTCTGCCACCTGATTCAATATGTATGGCCTGAACACATGCCTCATCAAAATCATCAGGATTAAGCATCAATAAAGTATGCTGCAAATATGAATGTAAACTGCCGATGTATTTTAACAAAGTTTCCCGTGTATCCAATGAAATACCAAGCGCCAATGCTTTCTTTCTGAACTCTTGAGTAAACTCCTGAACACTCTGCCCTTTACCTTGCCTCAGATGCTGCCAATCAATAATAGCTTGCTACATGTATCCTAAAGGATAGAATTGTTTCCTAAGAGCTTTAGAAAATGTAGACCATGAAGAGATAAATTTTCCTGTTTGCTTCACATCTAACTGAGTTTTGCTTTCCCACCAGATTAAAGTTGTTCCCCCCATTCTAAGTGTAGCTAACTAAATTTTAGTTGTATCTTTAGAAATGTTCTGAATGCGACAATACACTTCTAACTGCTTTATCTAGTTATCTAACTTTTCAGGATTCATTTCGCCATCATAAATAGGTAACTCAAATTTGACATCAAGTTTCAAAAGAGATATTTTCTTAGGTTTCTTTTCCGTTTCAGATTATGTACTGGAAGAAGAAGAAGAAGAGGATGATGGAGATGATGGAGGTGAAGGAGGTTTATCATTCTTTCCTTTACCTTTGTCCTTCTTCGATGCCTTTGAAGAAGAAGTTGCTTCTCTTGCCTTCTTGTCTTCGTACAATTCTCCCAACATCTACGGCATAGTTAAGAATGCCTGCTGAAATTGTTCTTCACTCATCTTAGTCTCAGTGTTTTCACCTGCATCAGGTCCTGACATGGTCGATTTCTGAACGATTCGTCGCTTTCCAATCTCTGGATCGATCTGCTCAAGGATTCCTTCTACTCGTTGCGACTTTGACCTGGTTAACATTCAATGGCAAACTCTACAAATGCAACTTGCTCTGCTACCAAATTATATGATCTGAAATGACCATATACTCAAAACTGATGTAGAACTGATTAGCCATTATTGAGTTGAATGTTAACTGAAAGCACGGAAATCGAGGAAAACTGCTTGAGTATAACACTTTATGATAGCTGATAAACCATGATAAAGATGCAAAATAGAAGTATAAACAGTGAAAACACAGATATACCAGACAACAAGATTGATTACGGAGTTCGTCCCTGATGGACTGCGTCTCCGCATCTGCTTTCAATATGGGCGACCATTTTATTAGGAATGAGAAGAAGAAGTCGATTACATAGTGATTTGGACAGACTTAACTTGCACACAGGAAATTCTGACCTCTATCATCAAAAATCTCTCTGAACTAGCTTTCCAACACCACTTACGGTTTTCAAATCCGACTCTGGGTGCTCCCAAAACACTAAAAACAAAATCGCCTCTATCCCTCCAGAACCTGCGCATGAAAACTCAAAACCACTCCAATGTTTTTCAAAGGACAAATCTGCCTTTTATAAGCCTGCAAGTACATTAAAACCTCCCTGACTACATTTTAGGTGTATGGGCTGACTTCCGGGGTTGAATTGGTTTTATTTTGCCACCTTAGATCTTAGTCATTAGGTTCTTTAATTAATTTCAAACAAATTAACACTAAAAACCCACTTTTGGACTTAGAATAGCCCAAAACCGCAAATGGTTTTGCTAACCGCGCATTGGACAGCCGGTGGTCATGTGAACAGTTTTGCGGTCAAACAATGGACTGCCACGATAAAGTTTGCCCCCGGCAGTTAAGACAACAGTTGCTCTAACTGTCCGCGTTTGACCACTGTCCACCGTTACATCGAACGGCTTCCGACGTGGTTATAGTTCTAGCGGTTAACTCAAACCTGATGGATAACTTTCTGGCGCTAACCCTTCTGTTCACATGTCACAGTTTTCTGGTGTCTGTTTGATGCCACGGTGAACTCTCCGCTCGTTGACTAACGCTACCTCCATTCACATGTACCTGACCCCTAACGGTTCCGACACGGTCAGGGTTAGCGGTTTAGGGACTGTGTGTTTAATTTATGTTGTAATGCTTTTGAATTGCATTAATACAACATAACCAGAGAGCTAATGAAAGGGTTTTAGACTTAGATTTATAGTTTATAGTTTAGTCTTTTAATACATATTACGATGTATTATGGTTAGAACTTAGGACTAGGGTCTTAGGTAAGGATGTGTACATGGTTTTGATACATGGCTTTAGAACTTAGGGAATGGTGTTTTAGCATAAGATTACGGTTTGTAGAACTTAGGCTTAGGGTAGCATAGGATTAATACATATATTAGGATCTATTTTAAAAACCCATATGTACAATTTTGTCACAATGCGACGTTCGTGAAATCGTCACATGATGACAACCCACACACATCGTTGACTCCAGCTGTCTTTACAACAATAGCTTGGACAATGAATCTATGCCACTGACGACACTGGTGTCGACACACCAAACCTGCAAAGTCAAACGACAAAACACATGTCTTCAACCAATCCTGGAGAAACTGTCGATGAACATAAGTCGACAGCCAGGTACAACACCACATCAACTTAACGCCATGAAACCATAACATTACCTGCACAACCTGATCATAACCAACACTGTTGATCTATCGAAGCTGAACTGATGCGACGATGACACTGAACGACACCCATAAAAACTGATGACGACACTTTGAACACTTGTGCAATTGGATCGATGGATCCTCCTGGATCATTCGCACATCAACCAAATCACTTATTCTCATTATGTCTATGTACCTAACTAGAAGCAAGAAGCTTCTTGCCCAATTTTCCTCAGTCTTAAAAGGTTTTTCCCTTGCATGCAATAGAGGGAGAGAGGCTATCATTTGGAACTCTCCAATTTTCCAACCATTCCCCTTTAGAATAGTTTCATTATTCATGAGGTAATACATATTATAGTAGTGTTTTTCCCTCTTAATTCTCTAAGGGATAAACGAACTCCCTCATTGGCTAAAAAATTAGCTAAGTGACTATTTTTCCCGAGAATGTGATATATTCAATGTTTTTCAAATCTTGATAGAAGCCCCAATATTTTTTTTTATAATAGCCTTCAAGTGTTCTTCAGTAAACTCTAAATGATTATTTGAGAGTCTCCCAAGATAGTTAGGCTTTGGATCCCTTGCTCTTTTGCTAACATCAATCCTTAATGTCAAGCATTAGCTTCTTCCTAATTTTTTTATCTCTTCTCAAGCCCATAAGAGAAGGTTAATTCTATATTTTCATCGAGGTGAAGGATAATACCTCTTGCTCCTGCCACCCCTTGATTTTGTTTTGAACTTTCATTGAAGAGGAGAATGTGCTCAGCCTTAGAAGATAACCGTTTCTTGTATTTTGTTGGAAAACACCTTATTTTCCAGTTAGGACTATGAGAAGTAGTAATAGTATGGGCTAAGTACAAACCTAGGGAAGATTGAAGTATGAAGGGAAACCACATATTTTAAGTTTCGTCCACTCCTTTTAAACAAGTAGTGGGATAAACTTTTAATTTCCTGTGTTCGCCTAAAAGTGATAGGGTTTTGACTGTTACTTCTTGTGGTATAATTTCATGATTGTTAAAAATGGCTCTATTTCTTGCCAACCATATTTTCCAGCAAATATATTTGGGAAGAGCGTTCTAGATTGGAATGATCACTTCCCTTGGAAATTTCCCAAGTATTTTTTGTTCCAATATTCAAAAAAATGTTTAATTGAGTTTGGCCACTAAACTTGAATTGATAAGGATTGAAGATCACAGTTCCAAAGTTCTTTTGTGAAGTTGCAATCTAGAAACCAATGAGGGATGTTTTCTTTAGAATAACAACGCAAGCAACATATATAGGAGCCTAGCATATTCCTATTTGATATATTCCTACGATGAGAATTTTCCAATCGGCTAAGGCCCAATAAAAGTAATTTACCTTCAAAATTCCATTTTGGTGCCATATATTTGCCCAAAGACTCATTTTCAAAGGGATTGCCTTGAGGAAATAGTAAATTTAGATACCCTTATTTCACATAATAACATGATTTTTTCCATCCCCACATATCAACTTCTTGCAAATGGTTAGGCGAAACAACTCCAACTATCCTTCTTTAAAATGCGTAGGGATATCATTCAATTATGATCCTATCCAACAACCTTCCAAAGCCTACAAGGAAATATCAACAAGAGAAAATTTTCCCCTTTGTTCTAACCAAGTGCGAAGAGGATAAAATGAATTGATAATTCCAAGAGGGGGGGTACCTATAATTCCCTGATTCCAAATATTAATTTACTTTCCATTTTTAGGAGACCAAGTCAAGTGTTCTTTGATCAAAGAGATTGAAGTTGAAATTAATTTCCAAATTGAAGATCCCCCTTTAACCAAGGTCAAGGTGTTTAAACTTTGCATTTTTTTTTGGAAAAAATATTTATGAAAGATTACCGATTTCCACCACTCTTCTAGTGGCAGAAGAAATCTCCAAACCAATTTACCACCCAATGATTTATTCATCAAGGATGGATCACGAATGACCAATACACCATGACTAAATGGCATTCTTATCGCACCTAATCAACCAAATGAAAACTTTTTTGAAGAAGACTTACCCCCTTGCCACAAGAACTTTTTGATACTTTGAGCTATTTTATAAATAAATCCTCAGGGAGCTAGCAACACTAAGAAATGGAATAATGGGATATAAGAGAGATTTTATTTGATTAAAACCACCCTACCCATCGAATTGAGCCACATTGCTCCCCATTGATCCATTTTGCAGGAAATTTTAGAAGAATTGAGGACCATGCTTGGAAAGAAAGGGAATTTAAAGTACAACATGCCAATATATTCGAATTCATCCCATTTATCTTTCACACAGAAGACATGTAATTGGTAAAATTTGCCTTTGTTTCCTTTTTACAACATTCCAAGTATAAATTTGGCATTTTTATTTATTGGTAACCTCCTAAAACTAAGAGTAAATTTTCCAATACCAATTTAAATCTCCTATCTATAGTTATAGATGCTCCCTCTATTAATAAAGTATCATCAAAAATTTGAGAAAGGTTTATATTGTTTGTGTTTTCAACGTACTTGGTCTCTGGGGCCTCCTCGATTCTACATTCATATTCCGGTCTAGCATTAGAATATATAATAGAGGAGATGAGGGACATATTTTCCATAGACCTCTTGTAGGTTTAAAAAAATTCGTAGGTCTTCCATTTATCATAGGAACAATCCATGGACTAGTAATGCAAGTAGTGATCCCTTTGATGATGAGTAAATTAAATCTCTTCTTATGAAATACTTCAAAAATAAACTTATGATCTGACTGGTCAAATATGTTGGCCATATCTAGTTTGATTACCATTCCTTTTTCTTTCCTCACCTTACTAGAATGTATTGCTTCTAAGATTAGGACAATATTATTTATTAATTGTCTTTATTGAGCAAAAGCTCCTTGATTTTTGATGCAGGATCATGAGGCTTAAAGACAAAAGGCTTCGTATTATTCCAAAAATACAAAAAAAGTTTACAAGCAAAGGAGTGGGGTCCTTTAGCTGTCAATTTACAAAGCTTTCTAGATATGATTTAAAATAGAATCTAGGATTTAGATTATCATGTACTAAATTCAACTAGTTATACGTAGTGGAGATTCTCGAGGAGAATATCATGTAGATTAGATAGGATTAGTTAGTTCAATCCTTTGATTTAGGATCTAGTTGTTAAATGAACCAGTACTTATGTAAGTTTTGAATCATAATAAGGGGATTTTGATTGATTCGGCTTGTTTTGCCATATAAGATTTAGTTGCATAAAATATATCTCTATGTCTTTCTGTGTAGATTTGGTCAATCTTGGAGGTGTTGCATCCCTCCGTAATATCACTGTGTATTATTGAATTTCCAATTTAGTCCTGAAAACTTAGAGTACTGTGTGATCGCATTTAATCACCTTTCGTCGTGTATTAGGAACTGTGGGGTTTGAAAGTGTACGAGTTCCTTGATCGGGCTTGAAGGGCCACACTCATCCTTAGCCGTTGATTTTATTTTCAATGCCTTACGTCTCAGTCAACAACGGGGGTTGGCCTGGTGTTAACTCGTGGGTTAATAGAAGTCCCGCGAGCTGGAGGATCTAATGGCCATTGTTATCCAATGGATATCGGGCGTAAAAAATGAGCGGACGTTAATCTAATTACCGGACCCGAACTTTTATAAATTAATGATTTATAAACTCCATCGACTCCATCCAAAAGAAATAAGCACGTGGAAAAACCAGACCTGAACATTTATAGATCGATCACTTATAAATCTCATTGGGTCCGTGAAGGCGTTAAATGTCATGCAGATCACCGAGCAATGTCACAGTGACCATTGGATCACTAAGATTGTTGACCGTTAGATCAATCTTGTATCGCATTGGTCAGAAGTAAGTAAACCTTGCCCTGAGGAACTTGCGATTGTGATTTGCGATGTTTTAAGGACTTGTAAGGCACTTGTTGTTGGGGGAAATTAAGCAGTTCTGCTAATTTAGTGGAATAGATAACTTTAGAGGTAGATGACTGATACTCCGCAGGAAATTCAAGAAGAGATTCAGCCTGAATTAGAGAAAATTGTTTCCGGTTTTGAACGTTTGTCATTAACACCTGCACCCCGCCACCATTTGTGGTATCAGAGCAGCTTAAAGGCACTGAATAGGATCTCAAGGGTCAGAGAAAGAAATCCACCATGGCTTTCAGAGTTGGAAGAGGATGTGGTAGAAGAGGAAGACCTGTTGCAAATGCTAAAGTGATGGAATCTATGCAATAGATGCAAGCTATTAGTTCCAGTATTCGTAGCTTGTCACTAGGGATCAAAATGGGCTCTTACTATGTCTGGTTTTCAGAGATTTTTTGCACATGAGTTTCAGTGAAAATCATATCCTAAGTATGTCCATCAGAAGTAGCTTAGAAAAATATTCCAACGATATATTGCACACTCAAAACCGGTTCCTGGATCGGAAGATATGATCAAAATGAATGATTGATTCTTGGTTATGCATGTTTTGAGGTCATTTGTTGCACACAGGAACAAGTTTACTACAAAATCAGTTTCTGAAGTAATGGACATGAATTTTATAAAATTGAAAGATTTTTTGTCAATCACATACCAAATAACAAAAACCTCCTTCGGTTTATGCACAAGTGTTACTATGTGGGATATATGCAGTGATATCTGAAGCCTACATTAAAACAAAATAAATTTAGAATTTGTTTTAGTCATTGTAGTGTGCGCCATTTTACAATAGATGGAAAGTAATTTTGAGAAACCCAAGGATTTTTTTGTCAACCACGAGCCATATAACAAAAACCTCTTTCATTTTATTCACAGGTGTCGTGAATTGGAATATTTGACTAGATCTTTACAGCCTATTTTTACAGATTTAAATATTTAGTGATTTCCTGTTTAGAGATTATTTTGTGGCACATATTCCGAGAAACTGGAAACGAATTTCCAAAATTTGAGAGAGGTTTTTCTCAAACATGACCTTATCTACAAAAACCTCTTTCCGTTTTGTAACAAGTGTTATGGTTCAAGAGATACAAGTTCATCTTTGAGCCCTATTTTCAGAAATTCGGTCCAAATTTAATGTAACTGATTCTATCTTGAGAGAGATGGTTGAGCTCAACTCCCTTAGTACAGGGATGAGATAATTGTATATATTTTATGAATTTCATAGTGTAATGGTTCGATTTTTGCAGCAGAGGGAGGCTGCTTGGAACTGTGTAAAGTTTTTCTTGAATATTATGTTAATGAAACAGTTTCTGCCCTTTAGATCTAGGATCCATCATGGTGTTTAATGTTCAGTATGTTTTTCTGTAGACTCACTTACATACTTTGTTTTTTCTACTATTTCTTATTACATCATTATCTAAGAGACGTGTTAGGAACCCATCTACACACGATGCTCCTTTTACAATGATTTTGTTGTTAAATGTAGTGGTTGTCTATGCAGAATCCATCCTCTGTTAGATGCTCTATTGAGTAACCCTGTGTTTCTTTTTCTTCTAACGCTGCCACTGTAGATCCATCCCTTGATTGATGCTTGTAGGGCAGTGGGATTTCTCCTCTTTCCTTCTCTCATTTACATCTTTTATCTGGCTGAACATTGCACTTACTTTGCCCCAAGTTTGCGGCAGAAACTAGCCTCGATTCCATAGCCCAATGATCCCTTCTCTTGCTGTTTTCGACCCACAACTTTCAATCAAATCCCTATACTTCATAGCTAGCCTAAGATTCACTTATCGCAGCCACGTTTTGTTGGCAAAGAGAGAGCCCTCTCTGGTCTGGCAGGGCTAGATGCCAGATCGAAAGCTTGGTCTGTGGTTACCTCAGAATTGCCTCTTCTCAGCCTTGAGGTTCATTCTGAGTGCTAACATATTGGCGTCATTGCCGGGGAACGAGGTGACAGATATTCTCCGGGAAAGATCGTTCAAGTTGCAAATCTAGTTGCTAATGGTGGACAGTAGTCAGACACATATGAAGGCTGAAATCATCTACCTGATGACTCCGTTGTTCGAAATCCTGAGTTTCAAAGTATTGATGGTGGCTCCCCTGGCCAAATGAAGGACTTAGATGTTGTTTCTATTTGTTCAAGGTAGTCATGTGTCGATTTTTCTAATCTTCCTAGTTTTCCTAATCAATTACCGAAAGATGCATATTTTTTTATCAATGGCCCTAAATTCAATGGGGAAGATCTGACTTTGACTCTTGAACATGTAGCAAATTTCAAAACATTTATAGAATCTCTTAGAGTCAAAAAAGAGGATTTTTTATCAAATTGTTCTATGCTTTGTTTCAAGGGAAATGTAAACAATGGATCAAAAGTTTTCCTAACAAATCTATTAAGTCATTCGTATATTTTTGGCATATCTTTCTTGAAACATGGATGGAGAAAGAGGAAGAATTCGAAATAGAGGTGGCCTCTATTCAAGGCTTTAGAGAATGGGAAGATATGTGCACGGATGATGAGGTAGATGAGAACTTCGATTCATCTCGTTCTTCTTATTTGAAGTCTTGTCGATGTAGCCATGAAGTTAAGCTCAACTTTTTACAAGAGTTTACCATCAAAATTGAAGAAGATCTAACTAAATTGGAGACCCAAATACAGTCCCAGGATCTGGACTGTCAAGTCCCATTCTTTGGGGACCTTTTCCAGCAGAAGGAAGGAAAGGTAAGGATGCCCTTGGATGTTTTCATTGATCATTTACAGCTGGAACCATGTATTGAGGAGTTGGGGCAGAAAACAGAGTTTGGTTTCTTTGATCCTATGGCGGCATATATGGAAAAAAAATTCAGTTTGAATAACAAGCCAGATTTCCTTTTACACAGCCACACTCATTTTGTGCATGTATGGCCGTCAGCATTTAGATTTATGTTCTGTTTCAAGCACTGCCAAGCATCATCATCGCTACAGTTGCTAGATTGGTTAATTTGGCATTACAGCATCACTTGATCTAGTGATTTTCAGCAAAGTAGGGTAGGGTTGTACATAAATAAGCTGCCCAAAGCAGCATTTCAATTTTCGGCATTTGTTTTAGTTTCCTAATGTACAGGTTGCAGTATGTGTGTTTTTTTGGTTGGTATAAGTTGTTCATGTTTGCAATTGTTTGTGATCGTATTGCCCAATGGATGAGGCACTTGGTCTACGATGTTCTTGACACCTCCAAGGAGTTGCCATCCCCAATAAGGCCAATGTTAGTTCCAGTCTTTGCAGCCTGTCACCAGGGATCAAAATGGGCTCTTACTATGTCTGGTTTTCAGAGATGTTTTGCACATGAGTTTCAGTGCAAATCATATCCTAAGTATTTCCATTAGAAGCATCTTGGAAAAATATTTCTAATGGTATATTTCACGCCCGAAACCGGTTCCTGGATCAGAAGATATGATCAAAATGAATGATTGATTCTTGGTTATGCATGTTTTGAGGTCATTTGCTGCACACAGGGACAAGTTTACTACAAAATCAGTTTCTGAAGTAATGGACATGAATTTTATAAAAGTGAAAGAGGTTTTTTTCAATCACATACCAAATAACAAAAACCTCCTTCAGTTTATGCACAGATGTTACTATGTGGGAGATATGCAGTGATATTTGAAGCCTACATTAAAACAAAACAAATTTTGCATTTGTTTTATTGTTTTAGTCATTGTATTACGGCGCCATTTTACAACAAATGGAAAGTAATTTTGAGAAACCCAAGGACGTTTTTGTCAACCATGAGCCATATAACAAAAAAATCTTTCATTTTATTCACATGTGTCGTGAATTGGAATATTTGACTAGATCTTTACAGCCTATTTTTACAGATTTAAATATTTAGTGATTTCCTGTTTAGATTTTATTTTGTGGCATAGATTCTGAGCAACTGGAAACTAATTTCCAAAATTTGAGAGAGGTTTTTCTTAAACATGACCTTATATACAAAAACCTCTTTCAGTTTTGTAACAGGTGTTATGGGTCAAAAGATACGAGCTCGTCTTTGAGCCCTATTTTTAGAAATTCGGTCCAAATTTAATGTAATTGATTCTATCTTGAGAGAGATGATTGAGCTTAACTCCCTTAGTATAGGGATGAGCTAATTGTATATATTTTATGAATTTCAAAGTGTAATGGTTTGATTTTTGTAGCAGAGGGAGGTTGTTTGGAACTGTAAAGTTTTTCTCGAATATTATGTTAATGAAACAGTTTCTGCCCTTTAGATATGGGATCCATCATGGTGTTTAATGTTCAGTATGTTTTTCCTGTAGACTCACTTACATACTTTGTTTTTTCTACTATTTCTTATTACATCATTATCTAAGAGACGTGTTAGGAATCCATCTACACACAATGCTCCTTTCACAATGATTTTGTTGTTAAATGTAGTGGTTGTCTTTACAGAATCCATCCTCTGTTAAATGCTCTGTTGAGTAACCCTGTGTTTCTTTTTCTTCTAACGCTGCCACTGTAGATCCATCCCTTGATTGATGTCTGTAGGGCAGCAAGTTTTCTCCTCTTTCCTTATCTCATTTGCATCTTTTATCTGGTTGAACATTGCACTTACTTTGCCCCAAGTTTGCCGGCAGAAACTAGCATCGATTCCATAGCCCAATGATCCCTTCGCTTGCTGTTATCAACCCACAACTTCAATCAAATCCCCGTACTTCATAGCTAGTCTAAGATTCACTTATTGTAGCCACGTTTTTTTGGCAAAGAGAAAGCCCTCTATGGTCTGGCAGGGCTAGATGCCAAATCGAAAGCTTGCTCTGTGGTTACCTCAAAATCGCCTCTTCTCAGCCTTGAGGTTCATTCTGAGTGCTAACACAAGCTAGATTAGAAGCAATGGAAACAGGGAGAGATGTAGATGCTGGAGATGTCAGTGATCTTGAAGTTGAAGCTACAGAAGAGGAGGAACCTATAGAAGTTATTCATGGGATGAGATTCTTTAAGTCAGTGTTGATATCCACATCTAGACCCAAAACTGAGGTTTCAATTTATGCAGGAGGGTTAAATCCTGAGGAGATGATAGACTGGATTAACGACATGGAGAAATTCTTCGATTATGAAGAAACGGAGGATGAAAAGAAGGTGAAGTTTGTTGTCACAAAGGTTAAAGGATATGCAGCACTTTGGTGGGATAGAGTGCAGGCAGAAAGAAGAAGACTTAGCAAACAACCAATTAAGAATTGGAACAGAATGGTGGAAAAACTAAAAAGTAAGTTTCTTCCAAGTGACTATCAGTAAACATTATTTAGACAGATGCAAAATCTTAGATAGAGGTCTATGACAGTAAAGGAATACACAAAGGAATTCTACAAAGTGAGTATAAGAGCAGGACAAATCCAAGATACAGATGAGAAGGTTGCCAGATATGTGAATGGTCTTAGAATGGACATTCAAGATGAGATAAGTGTATTGTCTCCTAAAACAGTAGAAGAGGCTTATCAGATGGTACTAAAGGCCGAAGAAAAACTCATGAGGAAGCAGTCTGCCAGAAATAGAGGTACTTTCCAAGGAAGGGGAAGACAAGGTGGTAGAGGAAGATCTACAGCACTTGGAGATGGAGCTAGCAGCAGCTCAAGTCAGCATACACCCACAAGAGGTGATGCAAGTGGCAGAGGGAGTTTTTCCAGAGGAAGAGGAGGTAGAGGCAGAGGAAGAGAAGTTAGATGTTACAGATGTAACAAGCTGGGACACCGAGCTTATGAGTGCCCAGAAAATGCAGGAACACCTCATAGAAATGCAATTGTTGCACAGACTGAAGAGGAAGCAGCAACAATGACAGAAGAAGAAAATGTACCAGAGAGAGGAGAATCTTTGGTAGTTAACAAAGTATTGCTAAAGCCAGCAAAGGAAGTTGTTGAACCAACACAAAGGAAGACTTTGTTCAGGATTGTGTGCAAGGTTCAAGGAAAATGTTGTCAGATGATAATTGATAGTGGCAGCACTGATAATTTGGTCTCTACAGAAGTGGTGGAGAAGTTGAAATTGAAGACAAAGAAACATCCAACACCTTACAAGGTGTCATGGCTACAAAAGGGACATCAGTTGTTAGTAAATGAACAATGTGAAGTGGATTTGCAGTTGGGCAAGTATAAAGATAAAATTTTGTGTGATGTGATGCCTATGGATGTGTGTCATATATTGTTGGGTAGACCATGGTAGTATGACAGAGGAGCTATGCATGATGGAAAGAAGAACACCTACAAATTCAGCAAAGATGGTGTCAATCATACATTGTTGCCAATAGAAGAAGAAGATACATCGAAGAAACCTGAAGCAAAGACCCTTTTGCTGAGTGGAAAGGAGTACTTACAGCAGATGGAGGAAGATGTGGTAAGTTTTGCGTTGGTTTGCAAACCCAAGGTAATAATTACTTCCACAAAAGTTTCTGATTTACCAATTGAAATTCAAGAGATGCTGGACAGTTATTGTGATATCATTGTAGATGACTTGCCTAATGAGTTACCACCCACTAGAAAAATCAGTCATCATATAGATTTGATTCCAGGAGCAAATCTACCAAATAAAGCAGCTTACAGGATGACTCCCACAGAGAATGAAGAAATTAAAAAATAGGTTCAGGAACTGTTAGATAAAGGACTAATTAGAGAGAGTTTGAGTCCTTGTGCAGTGCCAACAGTGTTGAGCCCAAAGAAAGATGGAGGCTAGAGAATGTGCACTGATTCAAGAGCAATCAATAAAATAACCATCAGGTACAGATTTCCTTTACCTAGAATTGAAGATTTGATGGATTGTTTGAGTGGAGCAAGATATTTTACAAAGCTAGATTTAAAGAGTGGGTATCATCAAATAAGGATTAGAGAAGGGGATGAATGGAAAACTACTTTTAAAACAAATGAAGGATTGTATGAATGGATGGTAATGCCTTTTGGGTTGTCAAATGCACCTAGTACATTCATGAGGCTTATGAATGAAGTTTTGAAGGAATTTATTGGTAAATTTGTAATAGTATATCTAGACAATATATTAGTTTACAGCAGGTCTAAGGAGGAACACATGAGACATCTGAATTATGTCTTACAAAGGTTGCAGCAAGAGAAGTTACTGCTAAACTTAAATAAGTGTTCATTCATGAAGGAAGAATTGGTGTATTTGGGTTTTGTTGTTTCTACTGATGGATTAAAGATGGATCCAGAGAAGATCAAGGCAATCATAGAGTGGCCTTCGCCAAAAAGTGTTTTTGAGGTAAGAAGTTTTCATGGTCTTGCTAGTTTTTATAGAAAATTCATAAGGAACTTTAGTAAGATCAATGCTTCTATTATCGACACTATAAAGAAAGATAGACAACCATTTAAATGGATTGTTGAAGTAGAAAGGAACTTTCAGCTGTTGAAAAGAAAGATCACTGAAAAACCTATTTTGATTTTTCCTGATTTTAATAAACCTTTCCAAGTGAAATGTGATGCCAGTGGAGAAGCCATTGGAGGTGTTTTAAGTCAGGAGGACAGACCTGTAGCTTATTTCAGTGAGAAATTGAATGAATCAAAGAAGAAATATTCTTCTTATGATAAGGAATTTTATGCAGTTGTGCAGTCATTGAAGAAGTGGAGACATTACCTGATGTCTAAAGAGTTTATACTTTATTCAGACAACCATGCATTGCAGTACATTATGCAACAGCCAAAGCTTAATCAGAAACATGCCAAATGGATAGAGTATCTTCAAGGTTTTAATTTTGTCTTGAAGCATATAAATAGCCAATCAAATAAAGTAGCAGATGCCTTTAGTCGAAGAAACATATTGATTCAAGAAAGTCAAATTCAAGTGTTGGGTTTTGATTTTCTTAAGGAATTGTATGAAAAAGACTTAGATTTTAAAGAGGCATTTGAAGCTTGTAAAAAACCTGTTTTGTTAGACAGAAGTAAGTGGCTTGATTATTCCTTGCAAGATGGGTTGTTGTTTAAAAGAAATCAGTTGTGCATACCAAATTGTTCTATGAGGGAAAATTTAATCAAGGAGAAACATAGTGGTGGACTTGCATGATATTTTGGTGCAGACAACACTTATGAGCAGTTGAACAGGTTTTATTTATGGCTGAAGATGAGGACTAAAGTGGAAAAGTATGTGAAAAAATGTAAAGTTTGTCAGTATGCAAAAGGAAAACGCCAAAACACAGATTTGTGTTTTCCATTACCTATCCCGGATAGACCTTGGGATATGGTAAGCATGGATTTTGTTTTGGGCTTACCAAAGACTCAAAGAGGAAATGATTCAATTTATGTTATAGTTGACAGATTTTCAAGAATGGCACATTTTATTCCATGTTATAAAACCAATGATGCTCACATTGCTACTCTGTTTTTTAAAGAGATTGTAAGATTGCATGGGTTACCTAAGAGTATTGTTTCAGACAGAGACTCGAAATTTGTTGGACATTTTTGGAGGACATTATGTAAGAAGCTTGGAACTAAACTGAGTTTCAGTTCTACTTATCATCCTCGGACGGATGGACAGACTGAAGTTGTAAACAGAATCTTGGGTAATCTTCTGAGAAGTGTTACAGGTGAACATCCAAAACAATGGGATCAAGTATTGGCATAGGATGAATATGCATATAATGACTCTCCTAACATGAATACAGGGCAGAGTCCATTCCATACTGTTTATTGAATGCACCCAAGAGGAGTGTCTGAATTAAGAAATTTAGGAAAAGTTGAGATGAGAAGCGCTAAAGGGGAAGATTTTTTTTTTTTGACAGAAACAGTTATGGAGTATTTGTATTCATCTTGGCCTGAATGCCGAAAATCTGATTACATTGAGGATGTCTAAATTATGTTGCATCTCAATGCTAAGAATGAGAATGCAGCTAAAGCTTGAGGACTTCTTCCTTGATAAGGAATCTATAGATTCGATTTCAGAAATTTTCCCCCACTTGAAGATGCAAACAAATTTATTTAAAAGCAAGCAGTAAAACATGGCAATAATCAGCTTATGGGATGGGTTCCCATAGTTCTTCTCCGTCTTTCATCTTGACCCCGGCAGTGAGGAGGGCAACTTTGTTGGCTTCAATATCCGCGTCTTTATTATGAGTTCTCAGCACATGGTAGTAATTCAACTTCTGAAAAGCGTTTTCCAAGCCCTTAATTTTGGAAATCAGCCTTGCTAGTTTAAGATCCAAAGCTGGGGAATTGGAGACCATTGCATTTATAATGATCTGGGAGTCACCTATAACATTAGCTTCATTTATATTCGATTCTTGAAGGCTCTTGAGGCCTTGAAAGAGGGCCAGAGCCTCAGCTTGAATGCTGGAAGAGTGTCCAAGCCCCCAAACAAAGGAATGAATTTTTTCCCCAATTGGATTTACAATAACACCTCCTGCACCTGCTTTGCCCGGATTACCCTTAGCTGCCCCGTCAAAAAGAGGGAGTGCCTTGAATGCGATTTGAGCCAGTCTTGAAAGTCAGTTTCAGATTTCCTTATTTGTCAGTCTTTAAGAGGAGGGACGTTTCTAACTGCTGGTTGAAATTGCAAGTCAAGGAATGATCCCCAAGCAATGTCCTGTTGGCTGAGATTAGAATCATCTTTTATATCAGTCAAACACTCCTTTAAATGACATTTAATCTTGATTTCTAAGACCTTGTGATTCTGATTAGAATTCCTGAAAATTCTTCTATTTCGTTCTAGCCATATCTGCCAACAAATAACCTTTGGAAGGACAACCCATGCAGTTTTGATTATCTAGTTTTTAGGAGGGGGGCCAGGATATCTGGTTGCCCAATTTGAAAAAATATCAGCAGTGGAACAAGGAAGCAAAAAGTTGGGATCCAAAATGTGAATAAAGTAGCACCAGATCTGCTTAGAGAAGTTGCATTCAAGGATTAAATGGACTGTTGTCTCTGCATTTTCGTTGCACAGTGAGCAGATGGAGGGACCGTAGAATCCTTTTCTCTACAGAATGTCATACGTTAGGATTCTGCCATGGCAGAGAAGCCAGGCAAAAAAATCGACTTTGGGCCATGAAGGGAAATGCCAGACTCCCTGCCAAGGAGCTGGGTTGGGGGGGACGTATGGCCTCTCATTCAGCTTGGCATATCCCAAGGAGACAGCATAGCCTCTGGCATTCGGCCCCCAGCCTTTCAGATCTCTTTTCCTCATGTGTGTGGGTGCCAAACCGTGAAGGAGGTCAAGCAACGTGGACCATTCGTTGGTCAGATGGGCCGGCACCTCAATTCGTTTCCATCCTGCCCAAACAGAGTCGCTCCAAAGAGAGATATCCCACAACGAACACAACCCCTCTCTATCCATCCAGCATCACAGCGCTCTAATGGAGGCTCTGTCTTCAATTGGGTCCATATTCATGATTTTATCAGTCCAAATGTTGATCTTTTTGCCATTTCCTGGGATCCAGTAGGAGTGCGCTTTAATTAAAGGAGCAGCTTTGGCATACAGCTTGAGGAAAGACGAGTTAGGCAAATGTATCACATTAGCTAAACAGCTGGAACGAGGACCTTTGAAGTATTTTTTCCAGAGAGCCAACTAGGCCCAGCCAGGCTTGGGCGCAATTTAGCTACCATAGCCACATTCTGTTGACAAAGATTTTTGAAATTCAAACCACCCTCCCACAGTGGCTTGGAGATGGTTTCCCAACTGATAAGAGGAATCTTGTTTTCATTCTGTTTTGCTCCCTTCCAAAAGAACCTCCGCATGAACTCTTCCATTTTTTTTAATATGATTGTCGGAGCAAGGAGCCCAGCAAATTGAAATAGAGGTAGACTTGTAAGCACAGATTTAATTAGGACAGATTTGCCAGCAGTGTTGATCCAGGAGTAGCCCCAGGGTTGGATCCTAGTCTTGAATTTTTCAAGCTGAGGGAGCCAGTCTTTGCTTGTAGGTCTCTTATGAACAACAGGAAGGCCCAAGTATTTGAAAGAAGTCCAAGAAGAGGAGGCTGCAAACCCCAAACATCTAGAAATAGCGAAGAGCAATCTGGGCGAGGTGTTCCAACTGAAGATGTGGCATTTGTTCTTATTTACAACGCTGCCTGAGGCCTCACTGGATTCATCCAAAACTGCTTTAAATTTAGAGGCAGAGGAAAGAGGCGTAGCACCCAAAAGCAGTGTGTCATCCGCAAATAAAGCGTGATTCAAGTTTTTGACCCCTCTTGCAATACACAGTCCATTAATATCTTGATCTTGCATCTTTTTGTTTAACAGGAAGCTGAGAACAGAGGCTTGGATGACCAATAGTAGAGGGGAAAGAGTACACCCCTGCCTAAGCCCTCTCGAAGCTTTGAAAAAATCAGTGGCTCTTCCATTTACAAGAGGAGCAATCCATGGCTCCGAGATGCATGCCCGGATCCAAATAATGAAGTTTGCTCCAAAACCAAACCTGTGCATGACTTTTAAAAGAAAGCTATGATTTACTCGATCAAAGGCATTTGCTAAATCAAGTTTAATCACCATACCTTGTTCTTTTCGAAGAAGACTTGAGTGAATTTCCTCTTGAACTAGGGTGAAGTTTTCCACGATCTACCTTCCTTGGATGAAGCCTCCTTGCTTCTCCGGAATTATTTTGGGAAGAATGTGCTTCAGTTTATTTGCAATTACTTTAGTGATTAACTTGTACCCAGTATTGCATAAGGAAATCGGACGGAATCTGCTGAAGTTGTTGGCACCTTTTTCCTTGGTTATGAGGGCTAAGAAAGCAGAGTTTGTGCTACCTCCTATCTTCTGAGTGTTTTGAAACTTTTGAACCATTTTTAGCAAATCCTTTTCAACAATTGGCTAGCAAACATAGAGAAACCTGGCAGAGAATCCATCCGGCCTAGGGGCCTTATCCGGATCCATATCAAAAAGGGCCTTTTTAACTTCTTCTTTAGTGACTTTGGCCTCCAGGATCTCGTTCATACGTGGAGAAGTTGCAGAAGGAATAATGTCTAACAAATATGAATAATGATGTGGATCCTTTCCTTCACTATACAAGTTTTGAAAATGAGAAAAGGTTGCTTTCTTAATGTCTTCAAAATCCTTGTGAGTGTCGTTATCCTCCTTGAACTCAGAAATGGTGTTGAAGCATTTCCTGGCATGGGCTTGTTTGTGAAAAAAAAGCAGTGTTCCTGTCCCTTGCTTTGAGCTAGAGATTTCGAGATTTTAATCTCCAGTATTCTTCTTTAGCTAAGTAGGCCTTATGAAAGCGTTGTTGCATATGGGCCTCTTGATCTAACAATTCCTCTGTGACTATAGTGTTCTCCATATGAGATTGATGAGTGGCAAGAGAGGCTTTAATGGCTTTTCTTTCTGTATCAGGTTTGGGCAGGGTTTTAACCCATCTTTTTAGAACTCCTTTTACCCTTCTAAGCTTTTCCTCCCAGATAAAGAAAGGAGATCCTTTGACAGGTTGACTCCAACATTCCTTGACTGTTTGCATGAATTCTGGCTCCTTGACCTAGAGGGGACTAAATCTAAAGGGAATAGGACCCAGATCAAGATGGGCTAGGAGTTCCAGCTTTATGGGCTTATGGTCTGAGATGCTACTAGCAAGAATGTGCATTCTGGGTTCTAAACCAAGCAACAGATAGGAGCTTTGAATGAAAAATCTTTCTAATCTAGTAGCAATATGACCAGGGCCTACTCTTTTGTTAGACCAAGAGTACTTACTGGAAGAAGGCTTGATATCCAGCAGGTCCCAATCCTACATAAGATCCTCCGCCCATTCCCTTGTCGGATCTCGAACTGCGCTACCTCCCCTTTTTTTAGACGAATGAAGGGTGAGATTGAGGTCTCCAACAATAATTATATTTTCCAGGTTCATCAAGTCTACTTGGTGCCTTATAGAATCCCAACAATCCTTTTTTTCCCCGACCTTTACTGGAGAGTATACATTGAAAAGGCAAAGGATTTCCTTGGTATCCAAATTCTGCATTTTCAGCAGCAACCAGTGATTATTACTAGCCTCAAAAATGACTGCAAATTTGCTGGCGTTCCATAGAGTACCAATCCCTCCCGAGGCGCCCCGGGCAGAGATTGCTCTTGCTTCACTTTTGAACCAAAGTTTCTTACTTGCTTGCAGGAAGACTATGTCTTCCAGCTTAGTCTCCTGGCCGAGAAGCATGTCTAGAGTTTCTGTTCTTATTAGGCTTCTCATGGCTTCTTCCTTAACTTTTCTCCCCATACCTCTACAATTCCAGGAGATGACCTTCATTATTTATGTTTCTGGTGGGCTCCCTTGGATCCTTGGGACTGATTTTTCAACATCCTAGGCTTTGAGGCTAACAGTTTTTCCAGAGTTGGCTGGCTGCCCTGTAGCTTATCTTTGTAAGTCTCCTGCTCTCTTTTTCCCCTGTCAGTTTTACGGCCTCTTGTAGATCTTCTTACCAAGGCTTGGGACTCTCCTATTTCTCCTTCCTCCTCTGACTCGTCTGTTCCCTACTCTTCTTCCTTATCTTCTAAAGTCATACCTTTGGAGTCTTCAGCACTTGTACCTTTAAGAGAGGCTGAGGGAGTACCTTTTCTTGGAGAGACTGATTTTTGGTTCTCGATCTCCTGAGTAGCTTCTGCCTCCTTTTGGACCACGACCTCCGGAGTGTCCTCTCGTTACGAGCTAAGAGGATCGAACTTGTTTTCTGGAGCAGGTCTGGGCGGCATTTGTTGAGCAGAGGACTGATGAGGTCCTTTGCCATTAGGGCCTCCCGGCTTTTATGTCTTGAGATAAGGTTTGGGGCGCTTGACTTGATTCCATCCGTCCTCCTTCCCCTGCACAACCTCATTGTTGGTCGGGCAGCCTCTGGCGAAATGGCCATAAACATGGCATTTCCAACATTTGAAGGGCAACTGCTCATAGTCCAGTCTCTACAAGTGCGTCCAGCTTCCGACATTTATTTTGATGGCCTCTGGTAGCCCCACCTCCAGATCTACTTCTACATAGATCCTGGCGCAGTCATATTGGTCCTTATTGTTCGCTCGGTCTATAAATTTCCCCAGGGAATTTCCAATGTGCATCAAGGAGTCCCAATTCCAACAATGCACTAGGAGGTTTGGGAGTCTAACCCACATCGGGACTGCTTTGGGCACATCTACTGCCAGATCGAAATCCAGAGTCCATTTGTTCAGGTACAAACCCTGAGGTCCCATGAAGTAGGGGCCAATTTGGAAGATCAGATCTTTGTCATCCTTTGAAGTGAATTCGAAGAGAAAGTATATTCTCCCTAGGAAGTAAGAGGTAACACTTTCTTTGATCAACGGCGCCCAGTTTCTGTTGACCCAGCTCTCAGTGGTTTTTGGAGATGGCCATAGCCCAGTGAACTGGCCGATGAGAGCCCGTTCGGCCAAAGACAAAGCAACTTGGATCGGGGTTTCTGGAGGAAGGGAGATCACATGAATATCATCCAACTTTTTTACAAATTTCGAAGCTTCAGGATTCTTCTTCTTTGGGAGCCCTGCCAAGAGCCGATTGAAGGCCTCAGAGGGCAAGAGTAGCGGAGGAAAAGGAAGAGACGCCTGGGGAGTGCGCAGCACCTCCATGGCCGCAAGCCCTAGGGAACGGGCCTATCAAAATCTAGCAGGCAACAGTGCGGTCTTCCATGGACCAGTCTGCCCGCAGAAAGAAGGAGAGCCCCAGGTGGACATGCCCGCAGGGATCAAGCCGGCCGAGAGCGGGCGCGCTCGCTGTCTGCAGGACGCGCAAGATGCGGGCAAGAGGGTTTGCAGGTCGGGAGCCGAGTTGCAGAGCGAAACCTAATCTCGTTTACATATTCTTATTTTGCTAAAGGGGAAGATTTTACTTTAGAGGTGCAAACAATATATCAATAGGTAAAACAACAATTACAGGACAACAACATAAAGTGCAAGATCAGAGCAGACTTGAGGAGGAGAGAAGTTAACTTTGAAGTTGGAGATTTGGTTTTAGCACACCTGAGGAAGGAAAGATTTCCAAAAAGAGAGTATAACAAGTTAAAGTTCAAGAAAATTGGACCATGCAGAGTATTGAGGAAATTTTATGCAAATGCATATGAAATTGAATTACCCCCTGATATTGGAATATCTCCAATTTTCAATGTTGCTGGTTTGTACAAGTATGAAGGTGAAAATACAAATGACACAGCAGAAGACCAAGAGAAACAAGAAATTGATTGGGTAAAACAGTTACCTACAGCAAAGGAATTGCAGCCAGAGAGGATTTTGGACAAGAAATTGTTGAAGAAGACAAGGGGACAGGAGTATTTTCAGTATTTGGTCAAGTGGAAATATCAACCAACTGCTAAAGCTACCTGGGTGATAGATGAAACGCTACAGAAATTGGGCAGTTATGTAGAAGAGCTCATGGACAGGAGCCCATGAATAATTTTGTCCTCAGGAGTCTGATGTAGGAGCATGAGGCTTAAAGACAAAAGGCTTCATATTATTCCAAAAACACGAAAAAAATTTACAAGCAAAGGAGTGGGGTCCTTTAGCTGTCAATTTACAAAGATTTCTAGATAGGATTTAAAATAGAATCTAGGATTTAGATTATCATGTAATAAATTCAAGTAGTTAGATGTAGTGGAGATTCTCGAGGAGAATATCATGCAGATTAGATAGGATTAGTTAGTTTGATCCTTTGATTTAGGATCTAGTTGTTAAATGAACCAGTACTTATGTAAGTTTCGAATCATAATAAGGGAATTTTGACTGATTCGGCTTGTTTTGCCATATAAGATTTAGTTGCAGAAAATATATCTCTGTGTCTTTCCGTGTATATTTGGTCAATCCCAGAGGTGTTGCATCCCTCCGTAATATCACTGTGTATTATTGAATTTCTAGTTTAGTCCTGAAAACTTAGAGTATTGTGTGATCACATTTAATCACTTTTCGTCGTGTATTAGCAACTGCGGGGTTTGAAAGTGTACGGGTTCCTTGATCGGGCTTGAAGGGCCGCACTCATCCTTAGCCGTTGATTTTATTTTCAACGCCTTACGTCTCAGTCAACAGCGGGGGTTGGCCTGGTGTTAACTCATGGGTTAATAGAAGTCCCGCGAGCCGGAGGATCTAATGGCCACTATTATCTGATGGATATCGGGCGTAAAAAATGAGCAGACATTAATCTAATTACCAGACCCGAACTTTTATAAATTGAGGATTTATAAACCCCATCGGCTCCGTCCAAAAGAAATAAGCACGTGGAAAAAGCCGGACCCGAACATTTATAGATCGATCACTTATAATTCTCATCGGGTCCGTGAAGGCATTATACGTCGTGCATATCACCGAGCGATGTCACAGTGACCGTTGGATCACTAAGATTGTTGACCGTTAGATCAATCTCACATCGCATCGATCAGAAGTAAGTAAACCTTTCCCTGAGGAACTTGCGATTGCGATTTGTGATGTTTTAAGGACTTTTAAGGCTCTTGTTGTTGGGAGAAATTAAGCAGATCTGTTAATTTAGCAAAATAGATAAGTTTAGAGGTAGATAATTGATACTTCGCAGGAAATTCAAGAAGAGATTCAGCATGAATTAGAGGAAATTGTTTCCAGTTTTGAATGTTTGTCATTAACACCTGCACCCCGGCCACCAATTTTTAGGGATAATCAAAGGAAGAAGAGGTTTGAGCCTTAAAGCAGTGATCTTGGAAATAAATATATAGGAAATATTACAAAGAGATATCTGAGGTAACTTTGCAAAGGATGATGGGTTAACCTCTTTGGGAACTAATTCCAAGGAAGAGGAATTAATTCCACCTCCAATGTACCCATGTTTCAACGAGTAGTCAATCGTCCTACATAAATCAAATTCGATTACTCTCCAACATTTTTGACATAAGAGTGTAGAAAATCCATCAGGTTTGGGAGCTTTGTGTGGTCCAAATGAGGCAATCACTCTCTATAATTCATCCTCCATAAGTAGCTTAAGGATTGCTTGATTGTATTCATCTAACATGGAATTTGGTCCAACATGTATTAGATAGCTTCCAAATCCTAATTTTGTTGAGGATAATAAAGATCTTGAAAATGTGTTGTGGCAGAGTCTTTGATTTTGTAATAGTTTGAGATAATTTTTCAACCTTCGGGGATCGTTTTTATATTATTTTTCCATTGCCTTATTTTAGCTTGATCGTGAAATAATTTAGTATTTATATCCCTTGTTTGCAACCATAGGCTTCTCGATTTAAGACACCATCATTCCTCTTCCTTCTTTGAGACCTGTGATATTGCTCAAATTCATTTTTTTCTTTATGCAAGTGCTCCATTGAAATTTCTACCCTTTCCATTTGCACTTGCATCATTTTTAATTTATTTTATGTCTTTTGACGTCGTGTCATTCCTCATCTTGTTGTTTTTTTCCCATAACTTAGGAGTAGATTTGAGGTCCTTGATTTTTCTTTCTTAGATAAATGCAGGGGAATCATTGACCAATTTATTTAATACTAAAACAATTTGCTCATATATTCTAGGATTTTGAAGCCATAGTAGATTAAATTAGAATGGTATGGGGGCATAATTTTCTTCATATAATAAAGATAGAGAGTTTGGTTTATGATTTAACCCCCACCCCATGATAGGATGTTTGGGGAAATAGATATTGTCTTATCTAAAAAGGAACTAGACAACAAGAATCTATTTAAATGAGCCGCTATATGACTTGGTCCAATTCATTTGTTATTCTAGTTGAATTCCCTTGTAGCAAGTTTAATATCGACTAACTCTAATGAAGATATGAGATCTTACATATTTTCACTCAATGAGTCTCAAACTGATAGACCTCCACGTTTTTCCCATGGCTGAAGAGTTAAGTTGAAATTGCCTCCAAAAATGGAATATTGATGGAACGTTTAATGTTTTAAACTAGAAAGAGAAGACAAATAAGTAATTTCATCTTGGTAAGATATGGGCATATACAAATTTATAATAGAACATACCTTTTGGGTTTTGACATGGAGAAATTGGATTGTTATCTAATGGATGGAACCTTCTACCACCACAATATTGAATAGATTATCTTTACATAAGGTACATAGACCTCCTGAAGTGCCTCTTGACTCCACTACTCCTGTGTTACTAGCTATCTAGATTGTTTTTCATTTCTAAATGATTTCATGATCCCCAAATTTAGTCTCTTAGATGAGGATTGCAATTTTTCTTGTTTAATCAAGTCTCTTATTATGATATTCTTCGTTCCAATGTCAATCCACTAAAATTATAGGAGATGATTTTCATCATTTACTCATGGATTTATAACCCCTATGCAAAGGGGGGAGTTCTCTGTGTTTCCTTGATGATTTAGCTCTTTTTATGAGAGGCACATCTATTCATTTTTATACTCGTGATTTTTTATCCTTATCCAATTGTTCTCACATAATCTCTTTATTAGACTTCCTCCCTACATTTTGGAGTTAACAATTTTTCCCTTAATCTTTCCCTTTTTCATATTTTGACTTTTCATCTGCATTACCTATTGAGAATCCCCCCTGATTTACACATTGTGTTCTTGGAGAAAGAAGTACTTCATCTTCCTTTGGTTCATGAATTTCTTCATTCTTCAATTAAGCTTGAATTTCCTCCAAAGGGGGGATTTCTATATTCTTTGTACTTGAAGTTTGAGTGATTACGAGTATTTCATTTCTCCTATGGATTGCCTTACTATATTTCTATGTTTTAGTGCTCCAAATTAATTTCCAAAGAGGGTTCTATTCTTATTCTTGTTTAAGATTGATGCTTTGTCCTCCTTCTACCAAAGGGCATTTTTCCCATAAAGGTGTCATTTTTTGGAGCTTGTTGTTTTTTCCAAAACCTTTATGGGTCATATTCTTACACCCTAGCCTCTTCTTATCTTTTGGTTCTTGCGATTATCCCCCCTCTTCGCCCTAGTGTGGTTATTCTTCCCATTTTTTGCAATTTCTTCCTAAGTGTCCATATTCATGATACAATTTACATTTAAAGGGAAACTGGTCATAATCAAACCTCCTAAATGAAGATATAGTTGTTTAAGGAGAGGAGGATTTCTAAAAGCAAACCTTTATCAAGATATACTTCAACACAAATCCTTACACATGCCTGCATTCCTTCTTGCTACTTAGCTCGATCAATGTACTTTCCTAACACATTGCCAATCGATTTGAAAGTCTCATCATTACAACAATGAAATGGGAGGAAGGATCATTTAACCCAATCTAGAGCTTCCAAAGGTACATCACTTTCTGGGTTGAAGTCTAGATTCCATCTATCCAGATATATACCTTGCACTACCAGAAAATATGGTTTTCTTAGGAAGATCAAATCCCGATTTGTTTTCTTTTTAAAAATAAAGGTAAAAAAACCCCTTTTGCAAATCGAAACAAACATCTAACCTTAAATGAGGGGTTTCCAATTCTTATCGATCCATATATGAAGAGATCTATGGAAGGAATAGATTCTTGTAAATTGTCCCACTAATCCTTTTTCAACAAATTTCAAAGTCATTGATCTCGATTATGTAGCATGAATTCCTATCTTCGACATTCCTCCAATTTTTTTAATGAAACTATTAGGCTTGGCCCTAGGAGCTTGAGGTTGACATGCGATTAATGCGTTGAAGGTGTTGATGTCATGAATGGGGGGGTGGAGCCTCCAAAACCTATTTCCATTGATAAATTAGTACATAGCAAGGGTTTTGGAAGTGACAAGCAAAGTAAAGCTTCAAGGAGGTTCAATTTATCTTTTTCATTTGTATTAATAATAACATCCAATGGTGTTTGAGATCTGAATGGAATTACAACTATATTATATATATACCCCAAACTCAAATATGGTGTAGATGGTATTTGATGCTCTTTGAGATAGGAATGATGATGGAGGTTTCATGTATTTACATGTACACTAATTTTACTACATCTAGATGAGTGGATTATTTATTTAAGTGAGTGGAGTAGAAAGAAACAAAAAGAAAAATAATATATTTTCCAAAATAAAAATAATAATAACGATTATTTTATAATTACATATTTCTTTTAATAATTGGAAGGAGAATTTTTGGAGAATCGATAACTTTGAAATATCGATTGTCACTATTACACTAGATACAACTATTTCATTAATGCTACAAACGAGCCAATTATAACATGTTTTCAAAGACTTGAACCCACGCAGAAGGGGAAACAAATTGTTCACCAAACCACTCAAACTAAGATCCTTTGACTTATGTTATACACTTTTTAATAAAGAATAAAGAGTAGATAATATTATTTCTAGAGAAAGAGAGAGATTATAAAACTTTAAAAAAAAAATGTTACATTAAATAAAAACTTTGTTAAGGTAAAAAAATAAGGAATATGATTTATTATCCATCGGGTCGTGGATAGACGGTCATCGGGTGCGTTGTTAAGGCAATCCTAGATGTTAAGTCACCAGTGCAATTCCCCGCCATATTTAGGTGTTATTATTGGACATGCCCATGATATAGCCTCACCGTTGCCAAACTTACCAAAAAAAAAACAATATGGGGTTTACATGAAATAAAGGGTAATTATTTGGACATTTGCTTTGAACATGACAAAATGCTACATTGCCTCATAATTTATACAAAATACATCTTAATATGATCACTTACTAGTATATGAATCATGAAATGAGAAAGTGGTCACAATATATTTGAATTATGATGTGTTCCATAATGGGAAATGAACAAAAAAGCGTAGATTTTAAGGTTTTGGAGCTCATTGTTGATGGTGGATAGTGGGAAAAAAAACATAGGGCGAAGTCATGGTGATTATGCAACCAGTAAGTGATTGCAGAGGTAGAGTTTCATCATACAATGTTAATTATATTTTGATTTTAATTTATATGAACCTATTGGTCCAAAATGACTGCGAAAGTAGAGTTGCATCATACACACTATTAATTAACTTTTTATCTTAACTCATGTGAACTTATTGGTCCACCATATACCATGAAGCATAACATGAATCATAAAGAAATTTCATTTTAATTCATGTGTACCTATTGGTTCACTATATACCATGAATTATAATGAAATTATTACGTTTAAAGGCGCTCTACATCCCATTATAGGGAGATGCGTATAATGTAAGTTTGTAAACATTTTTGAATGTCACAACTAAGAGCAAATATATAAGTAAAAAATATGCATCATACAATTTGATATTAGTATATAATAATAAATGCTAATAATCATATAAATTTCACTTTTATTTATATCAAAATATTCTCATTTTTAATCTTATTAAAACTTTGATTTAATCTCTATGGAATATCAAAGGAATATTTTTAGTAGTAGTGAGGATAGGTAGCTTAGATATATGTCAAAAGTAATTATAACATTTTTGCATTTAAATTTAATTAAAAAAAAAAAAGTTACATTTTTTTTTTGTAATGTTGGCAAGATCTTTTCATTCATTTTCGTCAAAAAGCAGGTTACAGCCATAATTCAAGAGGTTAGGTGGCCTCAACTTACCCAGAGGGAAACCAAGTCTGTTGGCCACCAAACAACATTATATGTCATCCAAAAACATAAAAGTTTAAGTCTATCTAACAGTGCCTTATATGATTGAATGTCTTGAAGCCTTCTAAGATCTAGGTACCTAAAACAAAATATCATAGCATGTAGATTTTCCATGTAGCTTTAACAAAAACAAAAACAAAAAAAATTGAGCCAAGCATACTACTATTCATCTGAGGAGTCCACGTGAGCTGGATATTTCACACTCGAACCAGGTAATTCAGACTGGGGGAGACAAGGAATGTGTTTCTCGATGCGGCTGAGACAAACATTCTGTTGTTGGATTTGAAACTAAATAAGTTGAAATTCCTTATGTATTTCTTGAAGACTAAGATCAGACTTGGATGAGCCAGCTAGAGGGTTCATTATGGCTTTGGCCACAATATTCTTCATTAACTAGTAGAGGTATAAAGTCTGCTTATATTGAGAAGTACGACCTCTGGAGTGGCCAGGGTCTAGAACCAGGTCTCTCCATTCTTCCAATTGAATCTCAACATTTGCCTACTAGTTTAGTTCTGCCTCCCAATTAGAAATAAGTTGATAGACCTGCGATGGGGTGCATGTCTGATATGACTGGACAGAGTCACGGATAAGCCTTGAGGAAGATTTGTGTCCCATTCCCCTCGCATTGCGAGGATGGGCTTGATTATTTTATGTTGGGTGTGGAGCCTAATTATCTTCTGTATTCAAAGGTTTCAGGCAGATGTATACCCCAAGAATATTGTACACCCCTCCACGCAAAGGGGGGGGGGGTGAAGGAGCCAGCGGTCCCCCAGCGGGGGTTCGGGGGCAGCGCCCCGAAGCTAAAAATAGATGTAAAATTGCCTTGTAAAAGTCTAATAATTTCTAGTCAATCTAGGCCGTTCATTAGGCGGATGATCTGACGGTAGAAGTTATGTTTAGTTTAGGGTTTTTTTCCCTAGAAGGCAACCCCTCACTATATATGAGGGAATTTTATTGCATCTATGTAGATCTGCATTTTGAGTGAGGAAGAGAGAGGAGATTGAGAGCGAAGAGGGTGTTACAGCGGATCTGTTGTAGGTTGTATCTCTTAAGTTTATTGGATAATATAAAAAGAAGGATTAGTTGTTTCTCTATGGACGTAGCCCAAACTAGGTGAACCACGTATATCTGTGTCTATCTTGTTTTATGCGTTTGCTATGTTTATATTTTTGTAATATTTTATGTGTTCCATTTCTTTGTAATATATAATTTTCTAAAATTTTCACCACGCTTCCCCGCACTTCTTCCACGCCCTCCACTGCCTTTTGCTGAGGAGCCTAAATCAAAAGAAGGATGAACCATTTTGTCACTCGAACTACCTATATGGAAATATAAAACCCTGTGATAGTGGCCCATACCTTGAGCTTGAAGTAGCCATAAAGCTTCAAGTGACAGCGATCACACTGTAATTTTAAACCTGAAAAGGTATCACAACATAGAGACATAGAATATTGAACGTTAGGCCTGAACCCAACAATTATCCTGAGAATGATGTGAGGTTGTCGCCAAAGGCTGGAAACAACAAACCCTGTCTCTCTGAGCTCTCTTAAGACTAGACACAGAAGTAAAACAAGAGGAACCATACACAAGAAACTCTAAATCTTAATAACCTTCAAAGATAGTGAATGGACAAAACAATGAACACAGACATCCATACATGCGGTATATAAAAATATCCATGTCAGAGAGTTCCAATGCATCCCCATGTGAGATAGTAATATTCCAAAGAAAACTGAAACAATTAGATAGTAAGCAGACAACTCATAATAAAACCCAGAGTGTTCCTTCCAGAATTCACGACAGATTTTCCATTTTCTTGCAGGGTCCAAATTATCTAAACTTCTCCATCGAATTGACATAGGTGTATGGGTCTCAGGGAATGGACTATAAGAGGGGCGAAGATAAAGAACATACTCGTTGACTTTAGTCATGTGGCGAGAGGAACTAGCTACACAAGGGTGATAGAACAAAATAAACTCCCTCTCGTACTCCCTCGAGCTTACTAGGAACTTTGAATCGATACTAGAACCCAAAACAAGGTGACTACCACTTGGGAATGAAGGTTTACCGTCTTCAAACTTTCACGATAAAGTGTCTTGTCAACTAGTCCTTACTGCATTACTCATTGCTTGCATGATGCCACATTACCACACTAGACAAACGTGTGAGGCATGTAGTGAGGCCGCCCTCTAGCCCATTTTGATTTAACGTCAATCATGACCAAGACCCCGAAGGATCCTTTCTTCCAGCACACACCCCAATCGAGGAAAAAAATGTTATAAAATTAAATTAAAATAAAATATGTATAAAATATTTGATTGTGAAATGAGTTATGGTTTTTGGACGTGGTATTGATAATCCATGGTATTGGCCCATGGTATGTAGAAATTCTCACTATAGATTAACCTGATAATGCAATATACTAAAGCAAAATACTTAATCTACTTCTACAATCAAACTTGCGGAAGCTTAATCGATTTGAGCAAAGATCAAACAGAACACATATAACAGAGAAGAAGAATCAACATACATGAAACACAAAAGAATACTCTGGGGAAAGCCTCAGCTAAAAAGCCCGCTATCTGTATTATCATACAAGGTGGAAATACATCAAGATTACACAAAGCTTTAGCTCTCAGTACAATCCTCCTGGATGCTCACATGCTAACAAGGCTTCTCACAAACCTTCTCCTCAGCCCTCCAAGCCTCCTATTTCCTTTCGCAGTTTCTCCTCGGTGATCCTGCTATTACCAAGTGTAACATTGATCACTCACACTGATCTCACACCCTGTAAAACTGTTTAATCCTCAAGGAACCTTGTTCCTTCTACATGGATGAGTTTCCTTTATAGGAAAATTCCTCCAACTGATAGTACATTGTCCCTGTCTTTAATCTCAACTGGGTCTTTGTCTGAACTGACATGCATGAGTTATTTATGAGAGAATATTCAGTTATATGGAGTACACTAGTTGCATGCATGCATGCATTAACTGACTGAACTCACAATTAGTTCCTCAAACTGTTTGGAACTAATTTAACTGGACTTAACTTAGTTGATTGAGCTAACTAATTACAACTCAAATACAACTCATCCTTATCTCCTTAATTAAGGGATGATCTCCTCAATCAAAGGGATAATTGTTGCATGACTTCACAAAGACTTCTAACTTGAATTCCTCCAGCTAATTAATCCAAGATGAATTAATTAATTATTTTTCAAGCAGCTGGTGAGACTAAATTCGAATTTTAATTCACAATTTCAATTCAAGGACAAACTAAAATTGGAATATACTGAATGATATTTTTAGCATTTCTTGTTGCTATTTTCAACACTCCCTCTCAACAAGAAAGGAATTCAACTCGATCCCGACCATAAACCTTTGGAATGTTTTGCATGCAACACTTCTCTCAAGCGTTATTGCTCCAACAACTCAGAAACAAAAAAATATCCAACCTGAATCAGAATGATGCCTCTGTCATCAAAGTCTCTGACTGTTATTGCCTCTGTCGACTGAAAACTATGCACTTTTGCTGACTCAGCCTTTCTACATTGTTGTCAATCCTTCTCAACACTCTTCAGTATCTGACTGCTCTAGCCTCTGTCACTTTGATCTTTGACTGCTTCAATCCCACTGATTCCCCCCGCTACTATGTACTTTGGGCTCCCGTAGCAACGTACAATCCATGAGATAAAACCTCTCAATGGACCTTGCCCAATTTCAACCTTCTTGGGACTATCACTTCACATCACCCAACCTCACACCTGGAGGTATGGCTGCATGTGATCCCTCTGCTAACTTCTCCAATTGTGGCTCCTCCACAATTGTCTGAGACTTCTTATGGGACTGCATGTTGAGAGGTAATTTACTCTCCCTCTCAACCACCAAGTCTCTAACCTTTGCCTTGCTCCTCAAGGCTTTGCATGCATCTTGAACCTCAAGAGAATATAGGTTCTTGACTCGTGAACCAATCTGCTTCACCTGTCCCGTGGTGATTTGTCTAAGGAAAACCTTTCCCTTATTGAAGACAACATCGTAGCCTTTGTCCTCCAACATCGCGATCGATACCAAGTTCTTCTTCAGTCCAGGCACATACTTCACATCTGTCAAGGTGATAAGAGCTCCATGCTCCCTCTGAAAAGCAATCATTCCCACTCTTGAAACACTAAACCTTTCGTCGTCACCCATCTCTATGCGCATCTTGAGGTCTTTCTCCTCCAAGGCACTGAATAAACTTTTATCGCTGGTCATGTGGAATGAGGCTCCACTGTCAAGAAACCAACCACAACCCATCATCGATGAAACCATGCATGCGATGAGGGTAAAATCCAATTCGAACTGAGAGGCTAATGCCTCACCTTCCGATCCTTCCAAGGATCCCTTCTTGGACTTCTTAAATGGGAAATTAGTTGCATAATGACCCACCTCATGACAATTAAAGCATCTCACTTTATACTTGTCAACCTTATTCCCTCCATGAGAAGAATTTGATTTGGAATGAGAATCCTTCTCCTTCCCTTTCCTTGCCTTACCTGCTAAAGCTAGATTTTCTTCATCATCCTTGGATGAAGAACCATCTTGTGTGCTCTTCCTGATCTCCTCCTGCATGAGATCCGACCACAGTCGTTCCCAATCCGGCAGTTTCTCCCTTCCATTCACAGAGCCCTGGTAGTTATTCCAGCTCTATGGAAGGCCGAGGAGAGCAAGGCTCACCATATCTTCATCAGCAGTAGTTATTCCCACACTTCCAAGCTCATCTCTACAGGTGGTGAGCTTGTTCAGATATGTGGAAATAGTATCACCGTTCTCCATCTTGATTCTTAGAAGCTTGTCCTTGAGTGCCAATTTCCTTTGGTTGCTACTGTTCTGGTAGAGGTCCTTCAATGTCTTCCACATTGAATATGGAGTATCCTTCCCATGGAGACTCGAGACAATATGGTCTCGAACTCCCTCAAGGATGATCCATCTTGCCCTCGCCACACACTTCTTCCACTCAGCCAACTTTTGTGCATTATTTGAAGCTGGCTTTGGGATTTCTCGATCAATGAAATCCTTCAAGTCGTTATCTTCTAATACAACCTCCATGCGATCTTTCCATGCTATGTAACTCGAGTTGTCATCCAAGGCATACTAGAGTCTCAAGCCATAGAACACCATTAACCAACCTAAAGTATGAGATGAATTCGATTTGTACCTGCAAGCCCGAACTTTAAACTTCGAATTTCCCTTCTCAGTATACTGTTCACAGCTTCAATCACCTTTGCTCTGATACCATGTAGAAATTCTCACTGTACATTAACCTGATAATGCAACATACTAAAGCAAAATACTTAATCTACTTCTACAATCAAACTTGTGAAAGCTTAATTGATTTGAGCAAGATCAAATAGAACACATATAACAGAGAAGAAGAATCAATATACATGAAACACAGAAGAATACTCTGGGGAAAGCCTCAGCTAAAAACCCCACTATCTATATTACCATAAAAGGTGGAAATACATCAAGATTACACAAAGATTTAGCTCTCACAACTAGCCAGCCCCCAGTACAATCCTCCTAGATGCTCACAGGCTAACAAGGCTTCTCATAAACCTTCTCCTCAGCCCTCCAAGCCTCTTATTTCCTTACGCAGTCTCTCCTGGGTGATCCTGATGTTACCAAGTGTAACACTGATCTCACACCCTGTAAAACTGCGCAATCCTCAAGGAACCTTGTTCCTTCTGCATGGATGAGTTTCCTTTAGGAAAATTCCTCCAACTGATAGTACACTGTCCCTGCCTTTAATCTCAACTGGGTCTTTGTCTAAACTGACATGCATGAGTTATTTATGAGAGAATATTCAGTTATCTGGAGTACACTAGTTGCATGCATGCATGCATTAACTGACTGAACTCACAATTAGTTCCTCAAACTATTTGGAACTAATTTAACTAGACTTAACTCAGTTGACTGAGCTAACTAATTACAACTCAAATACAACTCATCATTATCTCCTTAATTAAGGGATAATCTTCTCAATCAAAGGAATAACTATTGCATGACTTCACAAAGACTTCTAACTTGAATTTCTCCAACTAATTAATCCAAGATGAATTAATTAATGCAGCTCGTGAGACTAAATTCGAATTTTAGTTCAAGGACAAACTAAAATTGGAATATATTGAATGCTATTTTTAGCATTTCTTGTTGCTATTTTCAACATGGTATTGTAGAAAAGCCTATTTACAAGTTAATAATATACATGGTAAAGTGCTCGTAAATATGCATGGTTAAAAACCTTTTATTATTAATTGAGCCAACATTTAAATATGCATAGTTAAAAATATTTTATTATTAATTGAGTCAATATTTAAATGTTTACACTCATTTATGAACACTACAATATCTCCCCCATAAATATACGTTAAACCAACTAGATCCATCTTAACTCCGAATCGATCAAGCGCCGGAATCTATTGAGGTACAAACTTCTTTTGGAGTAAAAATAAATTTGATCCATCTCGGCGCTTGGTAGATCAAAAGTTAAGATGGATCTAGGTTGGTTGAATATATATATTCTTCTCACATAAGAATACCATGGTAAAACCATGGGTTCTCAAAACCTGGAGCAAAAAAACCACCAAAGATAAATTGACTATTTTAGTCAATTTTATTTTAATTATTAATATTATTTTATTTATTTTTATTTTATTTTTATTTTTATGTAATTTGACGAAGTCAAATGTTTATAGGACAAGACATTACAACATCTCTACCACACAGGGCCGGGTTAAATACTCCATATATTTCCTTTACGGACACTACAATGTCTCCCCCATAAACATACGTTAAATAATACATTAAATAGTCCATATATTTCCTTTTTGTTGATTTGACCGAATGGGAATTTGAACATTGAATCTCATGATTTAACATGGCAATGGCCAATTAAATTGAGCCTCATGGACATTAAATAGTCCATAATAATATTTTATATAAATTTTTCTTTTGCCACATCTTTAATTTTATTTTATTTTTAAATTTTAGTTATTCAATTTTATACTTTTACCTTTATATAAAAGTTTTTTTTAGACAGAAAAATCTAACACATTTTCTTTAAGAATAAACATGTTTACATCAGACTAAATTACATTATCTAGGGACAAGAGATATCACATGTAAATAACCAATGTAGGCCATGTCCAAAAATCACTAATCATTATGCTAAATCATCCAATTAGATCTAAAGGCATAAACCCAACCATAAAAGAGCAAATCTTATGGCAAGCAATCCATATACCATGAATCATAATGAAATTATAATAGATATAGTTTATTATATCATTCTAATAAACAAATACAAAAGCATGTTTACATTGTTTTTTTATAGGGAAAAAATTGTGCCCCGATGGGGGGTGCGTGAACTAAGGGGATGATGTATGGATCACGATGGGCGGAGTAATGAGTAAGGAGACATGCATCGAAGTGGAGGGACAACCACGACAAGTGGTGTCGAACTGGGTGAAGTATCAAGAAGGTGAACACATGTTTAGAACTGTTAATGGTCTGCAAATGCTTACATGTGTGGTCTCTTAGTATGGGTGATAGGGAGGGAGGCTTTACGAACGTTGAGTATGCACGGGACCACTTGTGTATGCTTGTTGGTGTTGGAATCTTTGTTTCGGTGTGGTGGTTGGCGTATTTATCCTTGATTTGTGTATGCTTGAGTGAATATCAAGGTGGTGTAGGATCCAGGGGAGAGGGTCTATGGTCACTCAAAATGTCCTCCAGAGTTGTGGACAGGAATATCAAGGTGGTGTAGGATCCAGGGGAGAGGGTCCATGGTCACTCAAAATGTCCTCCAGAGTTGTGGATGGGAGATCTTGTTGTGCAACTTCATTTCGCAGAGCTTATCTCTCGGAGAGCCTTTCGAACCCTTGGTGGCATAGTGGTAAGTTTGGTACCTCCTGTTTGTTTTAATCATCCTTTTGGTTAGGCATCTGGAACATGGTTGGTATGCTCAATTTAGTTCCTTCACTAGGAGTGTGAGTTTCTGCTGCAAAGCTCTGAATTGGGGTTTAGGAGGAACACATTTGGGTGGCATTTTCATCTCAACAATTCCAGAAGGAATCCCTTTGCTCGTGCCAATGTTAATTGGACTCTATGTAAGGTCCAATGTCATTCTTGGTGCATTAGACATGCAAGGAGACATTGGAACTTTTGTGTGGCTTAGTTTTATTCAGAGGTGTGGAGTAGTGTGATCGGGGGGAGTGGGTCTTTTCCCTGTAATTTGAAGACCCATTCCTGGTGTCTTGGAAATATAGAGACCATGTTGTGCCAACGCAGTTGAGCCCGGCAGGGAGCAAGGCCTCGAAGCCAGCCAGAGGAGTGGGCTGGTAAGTCGGGGGTGATGAATGAGGACATGGTGGGTAGTGCAAATATGGTGGGGGAAGTGGTCGAAGCTTGGGCCCATTCGTCGGGTCGAGTGGAGCAACTACCCATAGTGGACTCTTTAGCTGAGTAATTGCACAACATCTCGACCACGGTAAAGGATATTTGGAAACGACGTTATGATTACAAGAATTAGGTTATTTCATTCCTCAACAATATTCAGTATAATCAATGGGACATGTCAAACCGTTTGGTGTCTTTGCACCGGAGCTAGCACTAAACTAGTGAACATTTGGAAGAGAAGGAGGCGTGCCTCACCCACATCGAATTTCATGCTCACAGGGATCCTGGCCTTGCTGCGGCCCTGGGTGTTGTTCAAGTATCGAACCTCCACCCTTGATTTATGTTGTATGTTGGTTGTTTTCTAGTTCTTCCTATGTTTTGGGCAATCTATTTTTTTGTCCTAGAGATCATGTAAAAAATGGCACTTCCTACTTAGTTTTTGTACCGATCTCCTAGCTAACAAATCTGGTTCCTACTTAGTTTGTACCAACCTCCTAGCTAACAAATTTGGTTGGAGTGAAGCCTAGAGAGCAGTGGGCTTCATGTTTATATGTTGTACCTTTTTGATGAATTAGTGAAAAGATTTTTGTGGACAAAATCATAACTTCATACATTTTTTTTACAATATTAGATTAAATTTATGTGTTATAATGACCTATCTTGTCCTCTTTAACATTTTGATTGGGTCAAATAATATACAAATAAAAATAAAAATAATATAATAATTAAAAATAATAATAAAATAATAATTAAAGTATAATAGTTTATTTAGAGTTGGCAAGTTTTTGGATCCTAAATTTTGAATACAATATTTTTATTTTTATTTTATATATAATGTAATATTTTTATTTTTCAATAAAATTACTCATTTTTTATTGTGCATATAGGCGCTCTCTAGCCCAGTATGGAAGAGATGTTGTCCTCTCTTATAAACAATACAAATAAAATAATTATAATAAAATAGTTGTACTTTAAAATTAAATAAAAAACTTTTTAAGTCATTGTATTCACCCATGGTTTTTACCATAGTATTTTTAACCCATGGTTTTTCCTATGATATTCTTCTTTAATGTAGGTTATTTAAAAGCATGAATTTTCTATTTCTCCAAATAGAAGGATTTGATTGGGGCTTTGAGTGGTATCTCTCTGTTGTATCCCTGCACATAAAAATACTAATTTCTTGTCAATGTTCCATGGTTAAACATTAAAGTCAAAGAATAATCAAAATAATAAATAGGTCCATCTCTTCACTTGATTTAGGCTTAATTTTGTGAAGTTCATGCATTTTTATGAAAATTTGGTCAAATTTACCTTTTAAATCACTTGGTTGTAGAGGTTTTATTTAATAGGGTGATTTACTGGTCGAAACCTTGGAACTCAATTTTACACGTAGTAGGAGGTTAATAATTTGTTGGAGAGGGTCATGTGCAACACTTTTAAGATTTTCCCCTTTTTTTGTATTTCTATTATTATTTATATTTAGTTGTATTCCCATTATTATTTACATTTGGCTTATATTTGTGTTTTTGGTTCAATGGTTGATTCATTAAGATTGATATTAACTTCTTCTTTTATTTTATTTTTTCTCTTTTTTAGTTTATAAGTTCAATATTTATTTAGGTTAAGAAAATTAAAAGTTTGACGATCATTTCAAGATTTATTTTAGTTGATGAAATGAGAGGGTGAAGGAGGTCGTTCTAACAATGAAATAGGATATTAGTTTTGTTATAATTATTATTAATTAAAAATTCTATCTCAATTTTATAGAAAGATTTCAAATTATTTTTAATTTTGTAAAAGTTCATGTTCTTTGGGAACGAGTAAATAAGTTAAATCTTTGAGAGTGAAAATCTATTTTTACAAATTACTAATAATTTTTTCAACCTGGTGTGGTTTTCCTAGAATAATAATGTTGAGTTAGTTTACATTATCAATAGTAATAACAAATTATAATTATTTTTACCCATTAGCAAATCAATTATGATAGATTTTATCACATTCTTTAAAAAAGAGAAATTATTTTAAAAGTAGTTGTTTGTGTTTTCATTCATTTTAATTATTGAAATGAGAGGGACCAAGAGGTTGTTTTAATGATAAAAAGGAATATTGGTTTTGGATTTCAGAGATCTATGGCTTGAATCTTTTGAATCAATGTCCGGAGAATCCACAGTTTTAACATTTTTGTACCAACGTTTCAAATCCCAAATGGGATCCATCATCATCATTCTCATACCCTGATGATGGATCCCATTTGGGATTTGAAACGTTGGTACAAAAATGTTAAAACTGTGGATTCTCCGGACATTGATTCAAAAAATATTGGTTTTGTTATAATTATTTTTAATTAAGAAACCCCGACGGGGGTGTGTGCCCAAGAGGACAATTGGATAGTCGATCACTCCCGCATGGAGACATGATCACTCCCGCATGGATACATGACACGAAGCTTAATGCAAGGTGGTGGGAGGGAAGATGCATCACCATCCCCATATTATTTCATTAATTCTGCAACCCTGTGACAGTCAAGCCCCTCTAGGATGGTGGTGATATAGTGAGATGGGTATAAGAGATTGGGAAGAAGCCAGGTTGGAACATTCGGAGGCGAAGTTGTTGCGGAAAACAAGCTTTGTGGATCCTTTTGTATACCAATGGGGGTCTCGAAAGAAAGTTTGTGCATGCCAACTATGGCGTAGATAGGAATCCAGGAGACTCCGACAATTTGGACCAACCTGGACTCCAAGGTGATGGGGTCCTTTTGGTAAGTGTGTTTGTCTTAGGTTTTTTTGTTCATGGTGCATTCAACCATCTGGATTCTTTGTATATTAATCATTGAAGAAGGATGGGGTGGTGTGGGTGTCGAATCAGTTTATCAAGATCAAGTGTTGCTCTAGAGGACTGTGTATGGGGTTATTTAGGGGTATTACTAGTTTTTAGGCTCAATATTCGCTTTTGCATACTGGGTTTTGGCTTATACAGCGTTTTGGAGAATTGTCTCTACTTTGCTTAAATTTTTAGTTTGGAAGGTTACTGTGTTAGTGTTCGGGGTGCCTAATGGACTCTAGCAGGTTGAGGAGCTTTTACTCCTAGTCACATTAAAAAAACGACACCCCTAGGTTTGTCAATGCTCTGAGATGCCTTGGGATCTCTAACAGTGGAGGAAATATTGTTTGTGGTGGAAGTTGTGGAGGTTGGGTGTCTGGTGCATGGATACACAGTGGCCTAATAGGAATTGGTGGAGTGAAGCCTGGTTAGGGGGGATAAATTGTGAATTTGAAAGCGATTCATGGTTCGAGAAAGGAAATCTCCCTGTTACTCCTCTTGGTGTTGTTACAGGTCATCTAGTTGAAGGGTCGGTGCACTCCCTAGGAGGTTCGATGTGCTTTCGAGGAGGTCAGATTTTAATTGTCTGTATTCGTGAATATTGGTTCTCTTGTGGTGTTAGTGAGGCTAGAGCAAAGATGAAATCGGCTTCGAGGTCCTCACATCGATTCAAATCCTCCCTTGCTCTGCTTAGCTGTGAGGGAAATGTTCGACATGGGGGTGTGAAGGTTGGTCATGGTGGTGGAGGAGGTAGACATTCTCGCAGGGGTCATGGTCATGGCGGTGGAATGACCTGTCTTAGCGACAGGGGTGGAAGCAGGAGCCCAGCTGGGCGTGGGCGTGGGGTTCCTCCTCGTCATGCAGCCTCTTCTAGGATATCAATGCATTTCATTCAAGCAATGGTGGAAGCTCAAGACATGACTCGCCAGGAATAACACAAGGTTGTGATGGCAGCACTCCAGCAGTTGAAATATTTCCAATGCCACCTTCATCAGCATGTCGTTGTGGTATGACGTGGACATAATATTCTTCTCTCGGAAAAACTAGACAAGTTGGAAGCATGGTTGACTCATCTGCGGCATCATGTAGATTGCCCGTATCACCCCAGGGATAGGGCTTGATAATCCGGCATCTGTCACTTCCGAGAACTAGCCATGGAAACTGGGGTGTTATGCATTTTGCAAGTTTTTTGGTGTCTTCGGCCTTCTCGGTTATGGGCAGTAGCCTTTAGTTTATTTTCGATGTTTTGTAATGATTAGTTATCAATGGGCAACAAACTCAGTTAGGGTGAGACCACTAGTATTTTGGTGTTGTATGTAAAACCTTTTGGTAATTAATAGAAAATATGATTCACTATATATATATATATATATATATATATATATATATATATATATATATATATATATATATATATATATAGATATATATATATATATTAATTTTATAGAAATATTTCAAATTATTTTTAATTTGTTAAGAGTCTATGCTTTTTGGAAATAAGTAGACAAGATAACCTTTTAAACTTTTTGAAAATTATTAGTAAAATATTTTAATTGATGTAGTTTTCTTGAACAATAGCGATGAGTAGTTTACATTAACAAGAGAAATAACAAATAACCATTTTTTTTATGAGTTAACAAATGAATTATGATATGTTTTACCACCTTTTTGAAATAAAAAGAAATTAAAGTTGTAATAAAATACTTTAAAAATATAAATAAAAGTAGTTATTTGAATTTTGTTATTTAAAAAGTAATATTTACCAACCTAGATCCATCGTAACTCTAATACACCAAGCACCGAGAGGGATTAAATCTCTTGGATGCAAATCTCTTTTAGAGTGAAAAAGTATTTGATCCCTCTAAGTTAAGATGGATGTAGGCTGGTTTAAATGTAATAAATCATAACCTAATCTTTAATGGGAAAAATTATCCACCCTATAAAATGCTCTAACTATTTTTTGCCTTTAAAATTTGTATACATTATCTCTCAATAATAAATTGAAACTAAACAATAATTAAAAAATAAGTATAATATGCAAAGTTGTTGCTTAGTACCCACTTATTATGCAAAAAGGAGAGAACCCTTATGGGGTTAATATGATCATATAACTTAGTTATATTAAGTGCATGATTTAAGCACCGCAATCTTGGTGGAGGGGGAACCAAATTGCTAATAATCTATTGGTACATGATAGCATAGTTTTATGAAAAAGGGTTGGAAACAGTTAAATAATTAAACTATCAAAGAAATATTATGATTAATGAAATATATTAATGGAAAAAAGTGTTATTAGAAAGAATACAACAATTAATAGAAAGCAAGCAGGCATGATTATAGGTTAATAAATATTTATTTTTAAAAACAAGGGCTACACAGTAGCTAGTATCTATCACTTACTTTAAACATAGCTTAATTAAAGTAAAAAATAATAAAGGCAAAGATTTCATCACAAAATTAAACTACTAATAAAATGTTGTATTGTTGAATACCATCACCAAAAATTAAGAAATAAGATTAACTAATATGTTTATATTAAACGATAAAAGGAGCTCTGGATCCCTTGCGGCGACTATAATGAAACCCTAGCTGCTCAATCTTCGCTATGTTTGCATGGATTTTCTGCATATCTCTTCTACATATCATTTAATGGTGAATTTGTGTGATCTGGAAAATAAATATTTTTATTTTGCAGGTATGGTTGTCGATCAAGCTAGCTCTTCTTCGGTTTCATACAGTTATATGTTGAAGTTTGGATCTGGTCTTCCAATGGTGCAAGAAATTTCTTCCCTTAATGTTCTTATGGATGAGGAATCTTTGGACTGTGAAAAATATTTTTTGGAGAATGGTTTGGTTTGCAGGTTTAACGGGTTTTGGTCATGGCTGGTCGATCTGCATAAATGGATCTATGAGACATCAAAGCCCCTTTTAACGGACAAGCTAAATATTTACCCTATGGCACGAGGTTTCTTCATTGTGGTTTTTGAAAAGATTGAAGACAAGAAGGCTATCTGTGAAGTTGGGCCATGGTTTTGGAGGAGCGTTGGCCTCTGCATGCAGTGTTGGTCTCCCACTTTAGATCTAGTAATGACATCAATTTCTTCAGCCTCGGTTTGGGTAAGATTATTGAATCTTCCCTTGCATTTCTAGAATCAAAGATCATTTTCCTCAATTGGGAATGTGTTGGGAAAATTCTATCGAAGTTGTTCTAAAAAAAAATAAAAAATAAAAATTTCAAGACTACTTATGCTCAGATTTGTGTGGAGATGGGCTTCAGTAAGGGCTTTCCTGTGGAGATTAATTTGATGGCTTCAAACTATGTTTGGATCCAAAAGCTTGACTATGAGAATATCTCATTTCGATGTAGAGCATGCTATGAAATAGGCATGTAATTAAAAATTTCCCCAAACGTCCTTAGAATATCAAAGATCAAAAAAAACCTCGAAGGCCCAAATGGTGGGAATGTGCACAAGGTGACCATTATATGATATTTAAAGAATAAGAGCTTCAGGGCAAGAAAGAATCATATGACAAGAAGGAAGCAGAATCAATCAAAGAAACCTCAACCGTGACAATAGAAACTAAGAAAAAATGATTGACAATGTGGATCCTTCGGTTGCTAGTAAAGATCCCTCGAATGCAGCGTTAGCAGAAAAGCGACAAACCCTTGTAGAAAACGAATTATCTGTGGAAATGACAAGCAATCTCGTTGAAAAGGAAATTTCTTGGGTAGATAAGGCGGATGAGGAGGATTTCAAGGAAAATACCATGCAATTGCCAAAGAACGATCTGCTAGAATTTGTAGAAAATGTGGGTTGGATTCAAGTTGGGAAGAAAGGAAAAAAAAATTCTCCAAGAAAAACAAGAAGTCAAACTATATCAAATTAAAAAATAGAATGTAAATGTGTTTGTATTTTGGGGGTTTTTTGGAAAACATTTAGTTGGAAAGGGATTGAATTATTTGTGTCATGAGGAATTCGTTTGAGGTTTTGGGCTAAGGTTTTGGTGCTTAATCTCAAACCCTAAAAGAAGATTGGAGTATGTAAATGTTCTCGCCTTGCAATTTATTTATTTTTAATAAAAAAATTTATCCTTTCGTTTAAAAAAAATGTTTATATTGACATATACACTTCTATATATATATATATCATCTTAAATTGAAAATATGGAGAAAAACTTATAATTCATGAAAATGGAAATAATAGAAAAATGGAAGAAAAAAAAATCAAAATCAAAAACTTAAATAAAAAGGAAATAAAACAAAAACAAAAAATTAGTAACTAACACAAATGAAAGTTACTAAAGAGTCCATAATAAGACCTCAACCAATCACCTTACAAATAAATAAATTGAAATAATAATAATAAATAACAAAAATTGAATTCCCAATGTTAAACTATGGATAAGCAGCATAAATTTTTGGTCAAAGACAAACCAATACGCAGTCGAGGCAAGACTAAATGTGTAATACCATGCATGCAGTATAATAAGTATGATAATGAATGTAAAAAAAATATTAATTATGAACAAATCCATATATTTATTTATTTTTGGATAATTAATTTATGACACTTGTTGATTAGATTCTTATTAGAAAAACAAAACGAAAAACATTGTTATTAGAAAGAATACAACAATTAATAGAAAAGAAGGAAAGTATGATTATAGGTTAATAAAAAAAAATTGTTAAAAATAAATATGATAATGAATTGAAAGAAAATATTAATTAGGGGAAAATTTATATATATGTGTGTGTGTGTGTGTATTCTAACTTATAGAAGAAATGACCTTTTTTCTGAGCATTTTTCTCGTTAATTTAATCAAAATTTGGCAGATATTTTTAAAAACTTGAGTTTATGCTATTTATTTTGCAAAATTCGTGTGCCCTAGGGTTTTTCAAGGTGTTGAATCCATTTATGCATTCAAAAATGTATTTTAAACAACAAAAAATCACAATCTTGGTTGAGATTGAATCCTCAAATTCCGATGAAAAGGCCATTTCGTCTACAAGTTAGACGATATATATATATATATATATATATATATATATATATATATATATATATTGTTATCAAATTTTAAGGTCACGGCAAAGCCAGGCACCTAATTGGTGTATGAGACCCCTTTGTTTGTGGGACAAGGGACCCACCTCCAGGCAGCCATTTGACTACTAAGTCTACGAAGACATACATACTCTACTCCCCTCTGGTTTTGAACCTATGACCTCTTAGGAGGAAACACATACTCTTAACCATTAAGCCCACTCAAGTTGTATATATATATATATATATATTTAAGGACACTTAGCGATTAAAGGTTTTTTTTAAATAATTTTTAATTATGACAAATTGATTTTAAACTACATAAATTTAGTCATCCACCAATCAAAAAATTAGAAATTCAAATTTTAAAATTTCAAAAATTAATTTTCAATTTCTAATATATATATATATATATAATTTGACCAAAACTTTGATAAACTTCGCAAATTGTTTTTAAAAATTTGAAAATTAATTAAGAGTCAAAGCATTTTGACCCAAATTGATTACAATATACTCTATCTTGAAGAGGTGTAATAAGAAATAAAAATACAATTCAACTTTTTTTTTCCTTTGGGAAAAATCGTAATTTTTTATTAATTGGAAAATTACATGTTGTAGATGCTTGTAGGCATATGTTGTATGTTGTGACCATAACCTTCAAAAAAATATAGGTATGTACATAAGTTACCCACAGAGGGTATATAGCCACTGTTCGGTAAAAAGTTTATACAAAAATATATAATGCATAGATAGCTGATATGTTTTGCTGAAAATAAGTTGTGAAATTAGGGCCTATCGGCCCTTTGTAGTAACCGATCGATGTATGGCCTATGGTAACACTGAAAATGCTCTGCCTCCCTCTATTCTTGAATTAACCATAGACCTTTGGGTTGTTCAAGGCCTCCTTGGATAGTTGATCTACAACCTGATTGCGCTCCCTGTAAATGTGTAGACAATAAATATGTTCAAAATGTGATTTTAGTTGCATGGAATCATCCAAAATGTTTCTGAGTGAATGCACATGACATGAAGATATGTTATTGAACCAATTTATGATGATTTTGGAATCCCCGAAAATTTGTAATTGTCTACATTCATGTGCCAAGGTGAAATGTAATAGATTTCTGAGCGAGATAAGTTCAGCAAAATTATTAGTACCAGCACCCAAACCCATATAGATATGAAAACAATGGTTTTCTTATAGATGGAACAAAATGCCCCCTCCCACCCTTCCCACATCCCTGTTCTTGGGTAGATCCATCAAAATAGGCCCAAGGTTGATTATGATTGATGGCTTCAGGTATCACTGTACAGGTAGGTGGAGGATGGTCATCATCAGGTACCTCATGAAAAGCATTGATAATCTGTGCAATTACTAATGGCCACCGAATTTCTTTGTTGTTGAAGATGATACAGTTCCTGCTTAACCAAATAGACTAGTAAATAATCAGTGGGAGATTTCGATTTTTCATATTTGTGGACCCAACCCACCATTGGTTCCATGCCTCCAAGATATTATGCCTGACCCAATGTTGTGCGATTGCCAGAGAGGAAAGGACTTGTTCCCATATGTGACTAATAGTAGGACAAAGAAGGAAGAGATGCTCATTCGATTCCTTAGCCTATTGGCATATGACACACCAGGTCGGGCCATAGTGGGATCGTTTCATCAGGTTAACACCAGTGGGGGTTTTATTCATTATAACATTCCACATAAATAGTCGGGTTCGTGGGGGCACCTTAAGTTTCCAAAGAGATCTCCACCACCCTTCCAAAGCAGGTGGCTTGTGCGCAGTGTGTATGATGGGGTATCCTTCCTTGGGGGAGTATACTCCATGAGTTGCATGTGCCCAGATGAGCTCGTCTTCATCATTTGTTATGCGGACACGTGATTCGATCAATGCAGTGATGTATCCCTCCCATTCCTGTAGCCATTGGTTAGGTATACCAAGATAGGTTGTTGATTTCCAAGCCTGCATAAAAGTAGTGGAGTTCTCCAAGTCTACAATGTCTGCAATCGTGGTGATTCCCCTATCATTAAGAAAAACTATGAGATCAGGTGGAAGGTGATACATATTACCACAACTAGTCCATGGGTCTAAGCCAATGCGTACTGATGTGCCTGCTTTAATGCACCAAGTGAGGTCGTTCTTGATGGTAGAAAGAGTGTGTAGTACATCCCGCCAAATAATCGAAATTCCTTGTCTATGCCAAGTAGGGTATTGTATCCAATCCATCATGTGTAGCAGCCAAATGTATTTATATACTACCACCTCTATCCACAGACTTTGGGAGTTAAGAATGAGCCATCCCATTTTGGCAGCTAGAGCATGTGCAAAGGTTGGGAGGTCTTTTAGGCCCCATCCTCCTCATTTCTTGGGCAATGCAATACAACTCCATATCACCCAGACAAACAACTTCCCCTCCTTGTGTCCATTCCAAGGTAATTTATAGCAGATTATTTGGATTCTAGTGAGAATGCCTTGTGGGATCCATGCCAGGGACATCCAATAAACGGTGCAGCTTCTAAAACAAATTTAACAAGTACCAATCTCCCTGCTTTGGATAAGAATCTGTGATTCTAGTTTAGAAGTCTTTTTTCCACCTTAGCCACTAGCCAGATCTAGTCCACTATTTTATACCCATGGGATTTGATACGAAACCCTAGGTATTTAAGTCCATCTTCCAATAGGTGTCTTTGAAAAGGAAACTTTTGATATGCATATCGAGTTTCCTGTGGAGAGCATGCAAAGAATGTAATGGATGACTTTAGCCTGTTAATTTCCATCCCAGTGACAGCACTGAAAAGTAGCATGAGATCATAGAATGTAGAGAAGTCTTGAATGCCACCATTTAGGAAGATAATCACATCATCTATGAATAGGAGATGAGAAATTGTACACTGATCTATGATCTTGAGACCCTGTATGCGTCCTTCTCTTCTTTCATGCAAAATCAATCTGCTTAGACCTTCCATAATGAGTAGAAATAGTAGAGGAGAATGTGAGCACCCTTGTTTGAGACCCCTCTCAGCATGGAAGAAGTTGGAGGCAAAACCATTGATGAGAACGCTGAAAGAGATAGAGGAAATGCAGCACATGATTCATTGGATGAAAGAGAGGCAGAAACCTAAATGTGTGAGGATAATTCTAAGATAAAGCTAGCTTATCTGATCAAATGCCTTGGTGAGATCAATTTTAAGAATGGCTCCTTTTAAATGCTTCAATATAATGGAGTGAAGAGCTTCCCGAGCAGTACCAATGGCTTCATGAATTTGTCAGTTGTGCAGGAAGGCAGATTTCTCAGAAGAGATATGCGAAGAGAGGACAGGTTTGATATGATTGGCAATGATTTTGGAAATAATCTTGTATAGACAATTGCAAAGGGAAATGGGCAGGAAATCATTAAAATATTGAGGAGAGTCTACCTTGGGAATGAGGGCAATGAAGGTGGAATTGATAGCCTCATACATGTGGCCCGAGGTTCTGCATTCCTCCACCACCTTAAGAAGGTCCAGTCCAATAATCTCAAAAAATGCAAGATAGAATTCAACCGTCCATCCATCAGGTCCAGGACTTTTATCCTTTTTGAACCATTTAAGAGTACTTTCCAGTTCCCCCATAGTCACTGGCTTAGTGAGGTCTTCTGATGCATCATGGTCGACGAAATGAGGGAAAAGTCTAGCAATGCGGATAATTTCGGCAAGAGAGGCCCCAGGTGGAGCCCTGAAAAGCTGATGAAAGTGAGAGGTTCCCAGATGAGCCAGTTGATGAAAGGTGTGAGAAAATTGTCCATGTTCAGTAGGCATCTTCCATATAGTATTACAAGCCCGTCTCCCTTTCGCAAAATTATGGAAGAATTTAGTATTGTCATCCCCAGCCTTCAGCCAGATGGCTCTGCTCCTAAGTCACCAGGTCTCCTCTCGTTCCTTAAGTATTTTAGACCTCTGAGCCTCTAAATCAGTGAGAGTATTTTTAGCTTCTTCAGAGGAGAAACCCTGGCCCTGCTCATCCATTAGTTCAGCCAGCTTATCCTCAATAAAGCATAGTGTCTGATCATCCCGGGCGTGCTTGGTTTTTCCCCATTGTATGGATAGGCTCTTAAGTTCAATGAGATTGTGACAAAAACCTTCTGCCATAGTCTGCCCCTAAGTGGGTGGGTGAGATCGCCAATAATCAATGACCAATTTATGATAATCAGGATCCATCAACCAAGTTGAGTTGAATTTAAATGGTGCTCTGGGTTTTTGAAAAGGTCCTTCCAATTCCAGATAGATAGGGGAATGGTCAGAGATACCCCCAGATCCTACCCATTGTCGGTAATTTGACAGGGTGCCTAGCAAGTGTTCCTTAATGAGGAAGCGATCCAATCTCCGGCCCAGAGCTGCTTCTCCTATTCTTCTATTGTGCCAGGTTGATTGCTTCTTATTCATGGGGATATCAATCATAAGGTGTTGCTCCATAAAATCAGGTAAGGGATCTAGCTGTGCATTATGTCCCCAAGATTTCACGTGTCCAATAGTGAAGTTGAGATCTCCTCCCATAATAAGGTTGTTGGTATTTGTCAAGGAAAGATGCATTAAGCGATTCCAAAAATCAACCTTGTTGAGATAGGGTGCATATACATTGATTATTCAGAAGTCCCTACCCATCTCCGAAGAGTAAATATCCATGCCTATAAATCCAGAACCCCCCCAGGTTGAGATGAGGTTGATAGAGCGGGTATTGATACCAAGTGAAATTCCCCCAGATCGACCATTGACATCAAGTGCATGAAAACACCAACCTGGCTTCATAGAGAGCAGAACCGGGATGACCTGCTTAGCCTTCCCAAGGGTTTCTTGTAAAAAGATGATGTCAGTCAGCTCTGAATCCAGAAGTATTTTGAGGGCTAATTTTTTTGTGGGGCTAGCCAACCCTCTACAGTTGAAGGACATCCACTTCATGGATGAGACCAAGAGAGGGTATTCTTTTCTCTAAGAACCCTGTCAAGAGTGGATTGTCTACCCAAGGCCACATCTGCCCCAGCTAGGATAATAGCTTTCAAGATTAATGATGGACGCCCCCGAGGGATCTTGGTGGATTTAGGAGGGGAGATAAGGCCAATCCCAGATGGCTCAGGTGGGAGAGACACCCAAGAGCGAAGGTTATATGGATGAGATAGTTAAGATGAAGTGGAGGGTTCTGGAGAAGAGGTAAGGGATAGACTAGTAACAGAAGGTGGGGTAGTTGAAAAAGTAGTGTTAGGTAGGTCCAAGGGACAAGTGAGGGGAGATGTAGACATGCAAGCAATGGATGCAAATGCAACATGTAATTGTTGTGTAGTACAAGATAAAGAAATAGAGGAGCAAAGAGGAGGAAGAGTACCCGAGGAGAGAGGGCCGCAGCAGCAACTCAATATCTTGTCATGGGTAGAGAGGGAGGCCGAGGAGAGATAGAAAAGGTCGGCTGAGCAGTGCCACCATCTGTTGCCTACAGTCGGGTAGAGCGAGGAGTCTGATCGCCCACTGGAGATGCCTCAGGTATCGAAACATCTGTGCCTTTGGATGGGGATGATGCCGAAGTTACCAAAGGGCATTCTTTGAAAAGATGTCCAAACTTATGATACCTTCTGCATCTGAAAGGCACCCCTTCATAATCAAGAATTTATATACAGGTGAAATGTCTCCATTGAAGTGTAATATTCTCTTCCAGTCCTTCCCTGGTATCTAGGTGAACCAGGATACGAGCCAATGATTTATTGCCTGAAGTGGTGTAGGATTTATCATGGTCCAAGTAGGTGCCCAAGGCATTACCAATGCGACTAAAAGTATATTCCAACCAAAAGTGCAGTGGAAGCCCAGGTAGGCAAACCCAAATCGGTCCAGCACCTAATTGTTCTCGCTCTGGATCGAATAGAAGACTCCATCTCTTAAGAAGATCTAGAGCCAATTCAATGTGCCAATAACGAGACAGAACCCATTTGGTGTACTCCTCCCTGTGAAAACTGAGAGTGAACCATCCTCGCGCCAAAGTGGTGATAGTCGGAAGTTCCTTAAGCAAATTACCCCAAATATCCATAACCCATAGACGAAGGCGTGCAACAGAATATGTTCTGCCCCTAACACGTCATCGTGTCCACCACTTCACCCATATTGACACCTTCCCCAAAACAGAGGTAGAGGTCCTTGCAAGATGCCTTGACGCAATTGTTCTTCTTCGCCTTGACGGATCGGGAGCCATCGGATGGTCCCGAAAGGGATCCCGTGAACCTTGTATGTCCGCCTACGAGGTGAGGGTACTAGTCCGAGGATTGATGGTTGGAATGTCAAAACAACCGAAAGGGATAGATGATTGCCCTAGGTCGGAGGCAGGGTTAGGGAGGGTGGATGAGATCGGATAATGGGTGGGTAATCCACCAGTAGGTATAAACCCTAGCAAAGAGGGAGGGAGGGATGAGGAAGGTTGTAGGGTGGTATCAAGTGAAGGGGGGTCGAATGATGGGGAAGGGGTTATGCAGGAGACCAAAAGGTTGAGAGTGGTCGGTGATAGAGGTGGGTAGTCGAGACCTGGTGAGGCAATGGAGAGAGAAGTGAAAGGTTAGTAGGGCATGGAGGGGTTGGGATCTGTAAGGATAGACAATAATCCCATCCACAACAATGGAGGTACGCATGGTGGTCTAGAGTCTGACACTTCCGGTGCTACATGAGGGTGTGACCAAATAGGATCGCAGGGATTCGGGTCAACTGAATAATCGACAACATCAATCTCCATTTTTACAAGTTGTAGACAGAAACGAGATCATGGGTAACAGACCAGAGATGAGGTTGGCAGCAATTCGAAAACCATCACGGTGATAGTGCCACGCTACAGGTTGAAGGTGAGTGCTACAACAGTGACTGCAGTGCGAAACTGTAACCCTAACCTAATCCCTGCGGAGCTTCAGAGTGGAGCTCCATTTTTTCCCTAAATCATTGTGTTTGTTTATCATATGCAAAGCTAAAATCCAATTCAACTTATCGATGTCATGGAATAACATTATGGGCTTAGAGTGTGCCCTGAAATTGTTTTTGCTTTATCTAAGAGCTCATTTTTCTTAGACATAAGTAAAGAGGTTAACGACCCAAGATTCAGAGGTATCTAGCAGGAGTGAAAGTCTGCCCTCTTATGGACCACCAGCAAGTAATTACAAGTGGTGTCATTTCATTTGAATAATAGTGATGAGTCAAGAGCAACAGTTTGCCCTCTTATGGAACACCAGTGGGTAATTATTGGTGGTGTGGTTTTCTTTGAATAATAGTGGCGAGTCAACCTGCATTGGCGGATAGAGCCAATAATAATTGTTTGAATTGTTGATTTTCCAATTGAATTATGATATATTTTCCCATCATTTAAGAGAAGAACATTATATAAATATAAATTTTTGAAATCATTGTTTAATCTTGCAAAAATTCAAAATAGTAGTGAATAAATAAATAAACAATCCAGCCGATTCTCGTACTCCCAAGCATCATCGACCAACATCAAAATAAAGAGTGAATTCAGCCAAAAGCCTCATCAAGACAAGGGTGATGAAAGCATAGAGGTAAGAAATCACGTTTGTTAGAAAAATAAAGGTTTAGAAAATTATGGAGGTAACATGCATGAAGGGTATTAGGAAGAGAGTTTTTAAATGTTCTTCCTTTTTATTATATTTAATTCCAAATTTATCTTTTTTTTAAGTGGGATTCACAGACATTGAGTGGTCACTACATCCACGGGAAAATCCAGGTAGATCAACCCAAAGGGATCTACTTGTCGACCAATCTAGCAAGGCCTAACCCTAAGGGCGTCGAAGAGATTTGACCCCGTGACCTCCCGATAGGTGTGGTACTTAGCGACAAAAAGCCAACCAACTGAACTATCCCTTGCAGCGTATTTAATTCCAAATTTATCATGTGCGGAGAGATCATATTTATTTAGGTGTAATTGTATTTTTAAATATTAGTAATTAATTAATAATTTATTACATTTAATAAATTAAATTATTTATAATAATATTATTAAATTAATATTTATATTTATATTAATTAATTATAATTAATTAATTAATATTTCATTATTATAAAAAAATTATTATTTCATTATTATAAAAAAATATTATTTAACAATTTTTTTAGCGAATAACATTAACAATTATTACTTATTTAATTTATTTATTAATTAATGTTATTAGTAATAATAACATTAATAATTATTTAGCTCTGAGGGTTAGCTTAAATGGTTGGGTTTTCATCGCTAAAAGCACCTCGCTAATGGGAGGTCACGGGGTCAATTCTCTTTGACGCCCTAATGCTATGCTAATAAGCCCACTAGATGTGATCACTTTGGGTGGATCTACCAAGATATTTCCTTGAAAAAAAAATATTAATAATTATTTAACATTAATTATTTTAAATTATAATGATAATGTTATTTGATCAATAATAATATGATTGAGGGATCATATTATAGCTTAAGATCCATAATAATTTGGGATATACCAATGAAAGATAAAAATAAAAATAGCCTTGTTTAAAAAAAATAAAAATAATGTAAATTTCAAATGGTTAATTATGAAAAATAAATTATTAAATATAAAATAATGATTTTAAATTTTATTCTCATAATTTGAAATCACTAAATCTTTATTTCAAATGGAAAATAATTCATTTTGTTATGGCGAACATTGTTTTGTTACATAATTCTAAAAGAACGAGTGTCAACTCTATGTTGGATACAGACATAATCACACATCACCCTCATATTGGGCCATAAAATGTGCCTCTAGACAATGATATGATACATGGTAGTCTTTTTTAAATGTCTTTAATATAATATGTGATTGAATGAAAAATTAATCATTCATTGTGATGGGTGAAGTTCAATTTTAAATTGATTGGTTTTTGCTATAATTCAAATGGTATGACCAGATTATTTTGTTGTGTAATAACTAAATTTAAACCTTGCTTAATGTGCACATGGTCCAAGGAAATATTTTATAATGGATTTGGGTAATTGCATAACTAGTGTTTGGCCCCCAAGACTAGTCAGTTTCAATGCTACAATTAAGGAAACTGAAAGAAATAGTGTTTGGGGTCCAAGTGAAATAGGGGAATGACCACCAATATCCACTTGGATTAGTCCTCCCCCCTTAGGAATCATTGGTCCCTATTGCGTTGAGTGCCTCCATGATATGGATAAACTTCTGTTGAACTTGGTCCCTGGTGAGTCACTTACCCTAGTGCAAGAGTTGGCCAACTTTGACAACTTGAGACAATTGGATCCTCTATTTTTTAGTGCTCTTGATTTATGTGTCCATGATCTGATCAATTGTGGCATGTTCTATTGAAGTATGGGTTGAGCTCTATTGGTGTTAGTTTCTCAACAATGTTTGATGTGTCTAACAATGGTGGAATGTATGGCCAAAGGCGGTACACATTGAAGACAAGGTGCAAGCGAAGGAAATATTGTTGGTCCATAAAAATTAAAAGAATTAAAAACTATGGAAGGTTGGCTTGGCACCATTGTATTCTCTCCTAATGATTATAAATAGAAGGCCAATATACACTCTATGTGCATTAAGAAGATTCGCATTCTTTCTCTGTGGCTTATGGACATCCAAGTAAATATTTATTGAGAGGCTAGAAAAATATCAACTGTTGCAGATCCGTAGGGCATCTTGCATTTTAGATTTTAAAGGGTTTATCGTTAAGTGGGTTAATTGGTATACCCTTTGGGTATTGGGATTTGCTGGCATTTAAACTGTCTTGCAAGAGTTTTGATGGGTTCACATCTTGATCAAAGACTATCTAGTGACAAGTTTTTATGCTAATTCATAAAGGTTATTTACCACATGCTTGTGGCCCTCAATACACAGTGACCAAGCTTTGATTTCGGGCCTCAGTATACATTGTTTAACCTCGATTCTAGTCCTCTTCCTTTAAGAAAATTATGAGCATATTCCTTGAATATCGTCTGTAGCAGATATGTGAATAATTGAAGAGCATTTATGTTGGGATATAAATTTTGTAAAGGGTTTTTCATGCAAGGTTATAAGGGTTTCATTATGGCCCTAGTATATGTCCATAATATCATGTGATCTCTTTCTCTATGACTTGGCTCAACTCCTTTACAGCCTAATGAAGTAGGCCAAACTCTTGTCTATCACCTTTTTTGAGGTTTGTCTCTTCTGGAGGCTTGCATGAGGCATTTGTAGCCCTGTTAAGACTTGATCAAATAATTTCCCTCTAATGGTGCTTATAGATCTTAAAGACAATGAAACATTGTTATATACAACATCATATCTCTTGTGATTAAGACACACCTTCCTTTCACTAGCATTAGTCCTCTACAGTGGCAATTTTTTAATATTCTTGCACATATTCAACCCTAGAACAAAGGAATTTTGATCATTTATCACGGTGTGAAGAATCCAAGCCTCTAAGACATTGACGAATTCGACACTATCTTAAACCAACGAAAATTTGTGTCATTTGGTTGAAAAAGTCCATATTCATGCTCTAAGATTCATGAAGGCTTTAGTGTGCACAATTCAAGCCTCATTCCATTCAAGATGAAGTAGATCTATTTCAGTTCCTTACTATTTGTTTTGCAGACCTATTGGAGTCTTTCTAAGCCCCAACAAGAAGTTGATGACCAAGTTAGGGAGATCAAAATCTCATACAGGCATTAATCTTTAATGGTAACTTTAGCTCAATCTTTATTTGACCATCTCTAATGCAAGTACTGAAGATAATTTATTCTCTACGAGTAATCTAAGGATCAAAATATATCCTTAGTCCTATAAATATACCCTGAGCACATTCCACAAACATGTTGAAGCGCCATTGTTTAGTACATCACAATGTGGAATCAATTCTAAGGGTTTGATCATTTATGAATCTATATTTTTTAAGTTAGTCCAGAAGAACCCCTTTCGTCTTCCTTGTATTATTTATGCAATGGCCTATTTGGCTCTTGAATCAAAGGTTGTTTGTGGATGTTTCGATTGAAGCTTGAAATTTGAAATTATGATGAATATTCATTGATCTTAAGGACTATTTATATAACATTTATTAACAACAAAGTCATATTTCACAAATAAAGGCAGAGCCATAAAATCTTCTCTAGGTCTATCTATAGCAAGTTGAAGGCAACATTTATTCAGGTACTCGAGTTGTTTACAGTTTAAGGATATGAGGTACACACTGTTTTGTTTCATGGTCACAAAATCTAAAAGTACTCTAAGGTCATTATTCATTTGAAGTGCATTTAAGCAGTAATCTTTCTTTCAGTCAGTCACCCCTATGCCATATTCCAAGCATGGATGTGAGATTTCATGGATAAAACAATCCAAAAACAACCAAAGGAATCCATAGGTTAAACCACCTCCACCCTCACCAAACTATGATCTCACCAAATCAACACTGAGATAAAAAAAAAAAAAACTAGGCTTGGAATGCCTCTGGACTCGATCACTGTCCTTGAGGAATTTTCTGTCTCCTTGTCTCTCAAGCTTTACCGCAATCCACACTCGATCACTAGGCCATAAACCAATACTCCACCCTCAGGGTCTACTGTTTATCCCGCCAAAACTAGTTAAGGGATTCCTAGGCCTTTGGGAATTTTCTTGAGACCACCTCCGTCGTGGATCCCGAAACCATCGTGAAAATCCAAAGCTCAAAATCAAGAAATAATGTTGGGTCCCTATAATACTAGTGATTACCCCATTACTATTGTAGTTATACCCCTTATTAATATTGTTGTGCCCCTATTTCCCCCATATTGTTATTACTGTGCCCCATAGAATCCCTCTATTGTTATTTTTGTGGCTTTATATTATTATTGTTAGGTCGGCTGGATTATATTGTGACTCCTTAGACTCCTATATATAGAAAGGAGGTTTTGTCATTTGAATCATCCAAGAATTGTTCATTTATGTAATGTAAAGGAGGTTGCCCCCTCGAAGAGGCTGAACTCTAAGGCGTTGATCTATCTTTTCTATCTTTTCTTGAGCTGGTTTCATAACATTTGGTATCAGAGCTTTGGATTCTAGGGTTTCGTTGCTCCAAACAGGTCATCGTGGAATTTTCGCTATACTTTTTTTCTGTGACGTTTCAAAAGTCGCAAAAAAAACCCATTTGAGAAAAATCACGCTGAACCTTCGGTCCAAATTTCAGAGCTTTTCGCGCGATATTTGCGAAGATATGATCTGAGGAAGTTGGTCTTTTTGCAGACTCCTGAATTACATTCAAAACAAATGACCTGGGGAAAATCGTCATAACTTTCTCTCTGGGGATCAGATTGAAATTTCGTAAGAAGGTACAGAAAGAGGACGGACTGTAGTTTCTTATATGCATGTTTCAGATCCAAAGGTCAAAACAGTGACTCGTGGCATGTCGTACAAGTTCGCTCTACTGAACTAGTCTATAAGCAAGTCACTGTGGGAGATTTCACATAACTCTTCCTTGGAGAATCCAATTTGGGTCAGACTTGTGGCATTGGAAAGAGGACACAAAGGGCTACTACAGCTCACAAATTTAGAACTAGATGATCAAAAAGTACAGAGATACATCAGAGGCAATATCGAGCTCCTACAAAGTGAAAAAAGGTGTGTAGATTTTCTTAAATTTTTGCTTAAGCTTGGTTTGAAAATTTATTTTGAAGGAATTCAAAGGGCATAGTAGAGCATTATTATCGGTAATTGATGCCCCAAGGAAAGAAAATGCAAACACCTAGTAAGGAACCTGAAAGCTCTAGCATGACTCATGAAGAAGAGGAAGAAATGCAACATGATATATCAAAATTACAAGACCAAGTGCAACAACTATCCCTTGCACAAAAAGGAACAAAATCTAAGATGGATGGTTTAAAGAAAGATGTAGAAGCTAAGATGGATGGTTTAAAAAAAGGTGTAGAAGCTAAGATGGACTGTTTAAAGAAAGGCGTAGAAGCTAAGATGATTGACGTGGAAGCTAAGATGGATGATTTGAAGATAGATTTGAAGACAAACATGGACAAATTGAAGATAAATATGAATAAGTTGCTACAAGAAATGGTCCCTAAGGGTGAAAGGGTACTAAAGGAAACTCATGATGAGAACAAAAGAAATGTTAATCATGATTCCATAGACGCTAATGTTGGATCGAAGACTCACCATATTCCAAAAATCGATATGAGGAAGTTTGATGGCAAGGATCCTGCCACATGGATATTACAGATGCAACAATTCTTCGATCTCAATAATGTGCAAAACACACAAAAGGTACGTATGGCAACTTTATATTTGGAACCAAATCAGTTTGTATGGTATCAATGGCTTTGCTCTCGTAAACCATTTATCACTTGGGCAATTTTTACGGAAGAATTGATAGCACATTATGAGGATACAAAAAGCAACACTTTTTTTAGCCAATTGATAAGTCTCAAACAAAAGGGTTCAATAATGGAGCACATTGAGGAGTTCCAAAAATTGAACATAAGGGTAAAAGATATTCCAGAGGAGCATAGGATTGATGTGTTCATAGGGTCTTTAAAGGATAATATCCAACATGATGTTCGCCTTTGGGAACCTGATTCATTAGAGAAGGCATTCAGGTTAGCAAGAAAAATGGAAAGCAAAATTATGGCAACCAGGAAGCATACCACTCACAACTATAAAGACGGAAGTGTTGTTGCCCCTAGTCTTCCACAACCTATAAGGTTGACACCACAACAATTGGAAGAAAAAAGAGCAAAAGGGCTTTGTTACAGTTGTGATAGCAAATACACTAAAGGTCATAAGTGTGCTGAGAAGAAATTATTCTACATAGATTGTGAAGAGGAAGAAGAAAAGGAGCAAGAAAGGTCAAAAGAAGAGGATATACTCCAAGAACAAAGCCTAGATGAAGAACAAATAAATCCGACCATATCTTGTAATGCATTGGCGGGAATTACCACTCCTCAAACCATCAAGATAGAAGGACAAATCAAGAAGAAAAAAGTATATGTGTTGATTGATTCAGGAAGCACCAACAATTTTATTCATTGTAAGGTAGCAAAAGAATTGAATTGCTTCCTATATCCAGCACCAGAGTGTCAAGTGATGATTGCAAATGGAGGAACAATAAATTGCTCTGGAAAGTGCCATAATATCAAGCTATCCATGGGAGAATATGTATTGACTAGCCCAATGCTTTCCATTCCAATGGGAGGTGCTGATGTTGTACTAGGAGTCCAATGGCTACAATCCTTGGGTACAATAGCTTTTAATTTTCAAGAACTTTTCATCAAATTTTCTACGGAAGGAAAGGAAGTTGAATTAAGGGGTATTGCAGGGAAACCAGGAAAGATAATCAGCTCTAATAGTATGACAAAGCTTCTAAAAAAGGAGCAAAGAGGTGTAATTGCACAATTATGTTGCTAGATGTTTCCACATCGGAATCATCTATTTCTCCAGATCTCCAAAAAGTCCTGGACAATCATTCCAAGGTATTTGAGACTCCCAAAGGTCTCCCACCTATGCGTGATCATGATCATGCTATTCATCTGATTCCAGGAAGTGTTCCTCCAAACATCAGGCCGTACAGATATCCCTATGTCCAAAAGAGTGAAATTGAACGTATGGTTGCAGAAATGCTAGAGGCTGGTATAATTCAACCGAGTCAAAGTTCTTTCTCTGCTCCAGTAGTATTGGTGCACAAGAAGGATGGATCATGGCGCATGTGTCCAGATTATAGGGAGCTCAACAAGCTCACTATTAAAGATAAGTTCCCCATTCCTGTCATTGATGAATTACTGGATGAATTGCATGGATCAATTTACTTCACCAAGTTGGATCTTCGTTCAGGATATCATCAAATCAGAATGAAGATTGAAGACATTCCGAAAACAGCATTTAGAACTCATGAGGGTCATTATGAATTTTTGGTCATGCCTTTTGGCCTTACCAATGCACCTTCAACATTTCAAGGTTTGATGAATTCAATTTTCAAACCATTCCTTAGAAAATTTGTGTTAGTATTTTTTGATGATATACTAATCTACAGCAAGTCTTGGAAGGATCATGTTGAACATGTTGACAGGGTGCTACAACTATTGGAGGAGAAACAATTATATGCAAAAAGATCCAAATGTTTCTTTGGAGTCCAGGAGGTGGAATATTTGGGTCATATTGTATCTCATGAAGGAGTTAAGGTAGACCCTAGCAAAATTAAAGCCATTAAGGAATGGAAAATCCCCACATCCATAAAGCATCTGCGAGGATTTCTTGGGTTGACAGGGTATTATCGCAAGTTTGTTAAGAATTATGGGAGAATAGCAGCACCTCTAACAACATTATTGAAGAAAGATGCATTTTCATGGACTCCGGAAGCAACAAAGGCCTTTGAACATCTTAAAGAGGCAATGTGCCAAGCACCGGTCTTAGCTACACCGGACTTCACAAAAACCTTTATTGTGGAATGTGATGCTTCAGGAAATGGAATTGGTGCTGTTCTAATGCAAGATGAAAGACCCATTGCTTTTGAAAGTCGTCCAATCAAGGGAAAGTTTTTAAGCAAAGCTATTTATGAGAAGGAAATGTTGGCAATACTCCATGCACTTAAGAAATGGCGACCCTACCTAATGGGAAGACACTTCAAGGTAAAAACGGATCATGATAGCCTTAAATACTTTTTAGAACAAAGATTATCCTCTGAAGAGCAACAAAAGTGGGTCACAAAGATGTTGGGTTATGACTTTGAAATCATCTACAAAAAAGGGAAGCAAAATGTGGTGGCAGATGCACTCTCAAGAAAGGATGAGGATGTGGAAGCATTGTTGTGCGCCATTTCTATTATCCAACCAGATTGGATAAACGAAGCAAGGGAGGAATGGAAGAATGACGAAGAAGTGTGGGCACTTATTCGAAAGTTACAACAAGATTCCAGTACGTCTGATACATTTAGCTGGCAAAATGATTCGTTATGGTACAAAGATCGCTTATACCTCTGTAAGAATTCCCAGCTAAAACAAAAGATTCTTATGGAATTGCACACTTCTCCCTTAGGAGGGCACTCAGGATTTTTAAAAACTTACCACAGGGTTAAGAAGGAATTTTTTTTGGGATGGCCTTAAATCAGATATTCAAAAGTTTGTGGCGGAATGTTTGGTTTGCCAACAAAATAAAGTTGAAACAATTAAGACACCGGGTCTATTACAACCTTTATCCATTCCAAGCCAACGTTGGGAGGAGGTTTCAATGGATTTTATCACAGGTTTACCCAAGTCTGAGGGAAAGAGTGTCATCATGGTGGTAGTTGACAGACTTACCAAGTATGCACACTTTTGTGCATTATCACATCCATTTAAAGCCAGTACAGTTTCTACTGCATTTATGGAAACAATTCAAAAGCTACATGGAAACCCAAAGATTATTGTAAGTGACAGAGATCCCATTTTCACTGGAAATTTTTGGACATAATTATTTTCTTGTCTTGGTACTCAGTTAGCTCATAGCTCATCTTATCATCCTCAATCTGATGGGCAAACTGAGATAGTAAACAAATGTTTGGAAGGATATCTTCGTTGCTTTGTATCTGATAAACAGACACAATGGGTCAAATGGTTGCCTCTGGCTGAATGGTGGTATAACACTTCCTTCCATACAGCAACAAAAATGACCCCATTTATGGCACTTTATGGGTATCAACCACCATCCATCACATCATATTTAAGAGAAAATTCTAAGGTTCAGGCAGTGGAACATCACATCGAACATCAACAACAAGTCCTCCAACTCTTAAAGGATAACCTCGTGTTGGCACAAAATAGAATGAAACAACAGGCAGATCAACATCGCAGTGAAAGAAGTTTTGATGTAGGTGATTGGGTATTCCTACGGCTACAACCATATAAGCAAATGTCCCTCAAGCAAGCTAAGAAGGATAATAAATTATCACCAAAGTATTATGGTCCGTACAAGGTGTTGCAAAAGATTGGTACTATGGCATACAAATTGGAGCTTCCTGCAGCTTCTCGATTGCACCCAGTTTTCCATGTTTCATGTTTAAAGAAGGTTATAGGCGACAAGCTCCCAGTTCAAACAATATTGCCAGAACTTGACGAGGAAGGAAAAATTATATTGGAACCGGAAGCAGTCACAGAAACAAGAACTCGACAGCTACGAAATCGATCAATTTCAGAGTATCTTATCAAGTGGAAGAACTTATCCGCTGAAGATTCCACATGGGAGGATGAGAATTTTATGCAGAAGTATCCAGAACTACTCAAGCGTTGAGGACAACACTTTTTTGAAGGAGAGGGGCATGTTGGGTCCCTATAATACTAGTGATTACCCCATTACTATTGTAGTTATACCCCTTATTAATATTGTTGTGCCCTATTGCCCCCATATTGTTATTACTGTGCCCCATAGAATCCCTCTATTGTTATTTTTGTGGCTTTATATTATTATTGTTAGGTCGGCTGGATTATATTGTGACTTCTTAGACTCCTATATATAGAAAGGAGGTTTTGTCATTTGAATCATCCAAGAATTGTTCATTTATGTAATGTAAAGGAGGTTGCCACCTCGAAAAGGCTGAATTCTAAGGCGTTGATCTATCTTTTCTATCTTTTCTTGAGCTGGTTTCATAACAAATAATCCCATCACATCATGGTTATCTGGAAAAAGGAAAGGAAACGCTGAAACCATTATCATAACTCGGCAAAACCATGACACCGACAACTAGAGAACCAAATACCAACATGCAAAGCCATGCATGTGAAAACTAGCTAGGAAATCACACATGCAATATGTTACCTGTAAGTATTCCTACTGAAGCTTCTTGATCCCGCTCTTCCTTGCTTTCTCTTTTACTTCCTTTCTTTTCCTTGTCCTTCCTTTGCTTGCTTTTCCCTTCCTTGCTCCAATGCTAGAATACTCTAAGAAAACTCTAAGTGTCCAAGAGTGTGTGAGAGAGAGAAAAATGAGGGAGCTCCAAAACTAAACTAACTAAGAGGTTACACTGACCAAGCCTAAGCCAAAAGCTTTCCAAATGATCCTCATAAGCCTTTTCATCAACGAGGCCTCTATTTTCTTCAATTTCCATTATTTTCCTTCATTTTCCTCCTCACATGCAGCGTGTGACCTTTCACCTTCCTTTTCTCCTATTTTCCTTTATTTTCATAAATAAATGTGCCAAAAATGTCATTTTTCCTTTCCACAGCCTTTATCGTTGCCTTTGTCAATTTCCTTAGCCATAATAAATTGAAGTGACACCCACTAGGGTGTTTTGCCCACCATTCAACTTGGAATAAGTGTCCCTTAACCATGGTCTTATTTTGCCTTTATTAACTTTTATTACATCAACTTTTAACCAGGGGTTGTTACATTATACTTGAATGACAACTATCAGTTGCATAAAGAAGAAATCATAAGCCTTTAAGCATTTCAAGATATACAAAGAAATGGTTGAAAATGAAACTGATCTGAAGATAAAATGCTTAAGATCAAACAACGGATGTGAATTCACATCTAAGAAATTTTAGCACTACTATGAAGAACATGGCATTAAAATACAGTTCTCAGTAGCTAGGATAACTCGGCCCAAATGGAGTCGTCGAAAGAAAGAACAAGATTGTAGTAGAAATGGCCATGACCATGCTAAGTGACTCAAAATTTAACAATATATTATGGGTCCAAGCAATAGAAGCCACAATTCTTGTTCTAAATAGAGGAATGCTTAGGAGTAACAGTGACAAAACCCCTTATGAGCTATGGAAAGGAAGACCAACCAATGTCAAGCACTTCAAAGTCTTCAAGAGAAAATGCTATATAAAGAGGGATGACTTGAATATTGGCAAGCTAGATTCTTGAGTGGACGAAGGCATATTTGTTGGGTACTCCACCAAAAGAAAGGTGTACAAGTGTTACAATATGAGACTCAACAAAATAGTGGAAAGCATCAATGTGACATTTGATGAAGGTTGTAGGACACAAACCAAACAAGATTCAATAGAACAAGAAACAAAAGAACCAAGGAAAGAAGAGAAGGTGAAGGAAGAATATCCATTGGAAGAAGAACCAGAGGAACCAATAGTTGAGCAAGGAGAAACTGATCAACAAACCTCTCAAGCATCTTCTAAGGCACCTAAGAGATGGTACTAGAAAAATCACCTGCTAGAACAAATTATTGGAGATATAGATGCATGAACTGGAAGCAAAAGAAGACGACAAGCACATATGGTGGAAGAAATACATTTTGCCTTATTATCCACCATTGGTCCCAATAACTTTTATGAAGCTAGCAATGATGACCATTGGGTCAAGGCCATGAATGAAGAACTTGATCAAATTGAAAAAAATGATACATGGTAATTGGTGCCGTGATCGGATGAAAAAAATGTCACAGGCACAAAGTGGGTCTTTAGGAATAAGATGAATGAATATGGACATGTCACCAAAAATAAAGCCATATTGGTTTGCAAAGAATATTCACAAGTTGAAGGAGTTGATTTCGAAGAAACATTTGCTCCAGTGGCTAGAATGGAAGCCATCCATATGTTCTTGGAATATGCTTGTTCAAGAAGAATCAAAGTATATCAGATGGATGTCAAATCAACCTTCCTGAATGGATAACTAGAAGAATAATTCTAGATAAATCAGCCCGAAGGATTTATGCTTACTGATAAGAAAGACTCAGTTTGCATGTTAAAGAAAGCACTTTACTGTCTCAAGCAAGCAACAAGAGCATGGTATGCTCGCTTAGACAAGTATCTGTAGAAGCAAGGTTTCACAAGAGGAAATGCCAATAGAGACTTATATATAAAGATCAGACAAGATAACTTGATGCTCATAGAGGTATATGTGGATGATATCATTTTTGGCAGTGACGATGACAAGATGAGGAAGAAGTTTTCTAATGACATGCAAAACGAGTTCAAGATGTCCTTACTTGGAGAATTGACTTACTTCTTGGGACTTCAAATCCCTCTGGAAGATGATGGAATCTTCATCTCTCAATCCAAGTATATCTAGGACATGTTGAGGAGATTTCAAATGGAGGATTGCAAACTAGTTAGCACTCCCATGGTGATAAGTTGTAAATTGAGCAAGGATGTTGATCAAAGTTTATATATATCAATTAGTCTATTGTATGTGACATCTTCTAGACCAGATGTGATGCAGGCAATTGGACAAGTTGAACGAATTCTTAGGAATTCCTAGTCTCGATATAAAAGGCATGTTCGATCTTCTTCGAGGAATATGCTTAAGGTGCAATGAATTGATCCATGTGCCATTTGATGAACTATAAGTCAAATATGCCTACAAGATCTATTAGTACTTCAAAACTTCATGAGCCAATGAAACTATTTTCGTGAAATTCAATTATCTCAATTCCTAAGCAATCAAACCAAAAATGAAAGTTACTTTTGGATTTCTTTCTTGATCAATGACAATGATTGCATTACCAAAATAATCTCATGTGCTTGCTGTAAAAAGGATTTTCATATACCTTAACGGAACCATTGATTTTGGAATGTGGTATCCAAAGGGAAATGATTTGGTTATTACAACTTATACATATGTAGATTGGGCTGGTTGCATTGATGATTGTAGGAGCACCAGTGGAGCAACTTTCTACTTGGGTGGATGTCTTACATATTGGTTGAGTGAAAAATAGCCTTTAGTCCCCTTATCTACAACGAAAGAAAAATATATAACATAAACAACATGTTGTACTTAGGTTCTTTGGGTGAAACAAACCTTGCAGGATCTCCAGGCGAAGTTTGATGAGCCCATTTGAATGTTTTGTGACAACACAAGTGCTATCAACATCTCTAAGAATATCGTCATGCACTCAAAGATGAAACATATTGCTATCAAATATCATTATGTTCGAGAACATGTTGTAGAAAAGAACACCGAGGTTGAATACATTGGGACTAAGGAGAAGACAACTGATATCTTCACTAAACCTCTACCTGGAGAAATTTTTGAGTATCTTTTGCATAAGCTCGAGATTTTACTAGGTCCACATTGATCTTCATCTCTTTCAATTTGGCTGGTAGGGGGAGCAAAGGCATGTTACAGGAAAAGAGAAGTAGGCAGCATGTAAAGGGGAGTCACCCTTTGCCATTGATATCAAAGGGGAGAGAAAATAGGTCAGGAAGATCAAATGCATGGTGTCAGGGGGAGAAGTGGTCACAAGGGAGTACATGTATTTCCATCAATGATAAAGGGGGAGATTATTGAAATATGGTTGTCATTGATGTCAACCCAAGCAACACCAGAAGATACCTCATCTTTGTTGACCAAAATGACATGGAAAATCATGGTTTCTTGAGTCATACCTTTATTGGATTCTCTGCGTGATACTAATTCCGAAGGTATATGGTATGTCTAGCGAGACCTCGCGATTATGGGGATATTACTTTTTGAAATTAATGATCCATGAACTTAGTCAAAAACCCCAAAAGTCAAGTGGTATGACCAGATTAATTTGTTATGTAACAACTAACTTTAAACCTTGTTTAATGTGCACATGGGCTAAGGAATTTTTTAATAATGGATTTGGGTAACTCCATAACTAATGTGCCCCCCCCCCCCCCCCCCCCCCACCAAGATTAGTCGGTTTCAATCTGAAATATTTGTTGGTCCATAAAAAATAAAAAACTATGGAAGGTCGACTTGGCACCATTGTATTCTCTCCTCATGATTATAAATTGAAGGCCAATCTACGCTCTATGTGCATAAATAAGACTCATATTCTTTCTCTGTGACCTGTGGACATCCAAGTAAACATCTATTGAGATGCCAATGGAAGATGAACTATTGCAAATCTAAAGGGCATCTTGCATTCTAGATTTTAAAGGGTTTATCGTTCTATGGGTTAATTGGTACACCCTCTAGGTATTGGGTTTCGTTGGTATTTAAATTTTCTTGCAGGAGTTTTGATGGGTTCACATCTTGATCAAAGACTGTCTAGTGGCAAGGTTCTGTGCTAATTCACTAAGGCTATTTAACACATGCTTGTGGCCCTCCATACACAGTGACCTAACTCTGATTTCAGGCCTCAGTATACAATGTTTTCCCTTGATTTTAGTCCTCTTCTTTTGAGAAAATTCTGAGCACATTCCTTGAATATCATCTATAGTAGATCCGCGAATAATTAAAGGGAATTTCTATTGGGATCTAAATTTTGTGAAGGGTTTTTTGTTGAGGATTATAAGGGTTTCATCACGGCACTAGTTTATTTCCATAATATCTTGCGATCTCCTTCTCTGCGACTTGGCTCAACTCCTTTGCAGCCTAGTGAAGCAGGCCAAACTCTTGTCATATCACCTTTTATGAGCTTTGTCTCTTTTGGAGATGTATGCGAGGAATTTGTAATTAAGACTTGATTAAATCCATTCCCTTTGACAGGGTTCAAAGATCTTGAAGACAACAAAACACTGTTATATAATATAAGATATCTCTTGTGATTAAGACACACCTTGCTTTCACTAGCATTAGTTCTGTACAATTGGCAATTTCGGCCATCTCTGATGCAAGTACTAAAGCTAGGTTATTCTTTGTGATATATATATATATATATATATATATATATATATAACTTAAGCACATGCCACAAACATGTTGAAGCGTCATTGTTCAGTACATCACATTGTGGAATCAGTTCTAAGGGTTTGACCACTTATGAATCAATATTTCTGAAGTCAGTCCAAAAGACCCCCTTTTGATCTTCCTTGTATTATTTATGTAGTGCCCAATTTGGCTCTTGAATTAAAGGTTGTTCGTGGATGTTTCTATTGAAGCTTGAAATTTGAAACTGTGATGAATATTCACTGATCTCGAGGACTATTTATATAGCATCTATTAACAACAAAATAATCTTCAACAAATAAACGTAGAGGCGTAAAATCATCTCCAGGTCTATCTACAACAAGTTGAAGGCAACATTTGTTCAGGTACTTCAGTTGTTTACAATTTAAGGATATGAGGTACATACTGCTCTGTTTCATGGTCACAACATCAAGCAACAATATGAGGTCATTGTTAATCTGAAATGCACTTAAGCAATCAAGTTTTTATTATTATTGAAGATCATTGTAAGTGGGTCATTGTCCCTGGTATGTGAGCCCACACTTCATTCTTAATTTATATTTTGAGGGCGGTTAGGTGGTGCAAGGCAGAATAGTGAATTCTCCTTCAAATTGTAGCTTGAAAACACTTCAAGGTGGTAGGGTAGTGCAAGGGAAAGTTGGAGCTTGCAAGGCATAGGAGCGTCCTTCTAGTGGGTACTAGTAAAACATGGTGTAGGAGCATCCTTTCAGGAGTTGGTGTTGCCTAATAAAACTAGAACACTTTTCCAGGGTACTGGGCAATTGGTGCTTCCCTTGTATTGTACTCATAAACCATATTAGAAAAGCGTTCAATGATTTTTCTCTCGGAAAAGTTTCCTCCTAAAAATTTTGTGTGCACTATTATTTCTATGTGTTAATGTTTCTTTATTATTTAATGCTCTAAAAATTAATAAATACTAATTGTAATAAAAATATTGATTCCCCACTTAATGTTCCAACATAAGACACACTAAGATGTGAATCTCTATCCAAAAGTCATGTACTCTTTTAATTTAATCATACTAGACCCACATATCCATATCCCTACACAAAAATGAAAAAAAAACAAGTTGTACTTTCAACCACCCAAATTAAAAATAAAACTATAAAATATTTAAATACCTGCTCAACAAAAATTAAAAAACCATATCCAACTTTGGACAAGATATCATAATTAAAAACCATATCCAACTTTTGACAAGACATATAAAGAATACCATATTAAACTCATATCACCCATACCAATTGTCATAAACAACTTTCGACAAGATATCATATTTAATTTTCAAGAAACATAAAGAATACCATATTAAACCCATATCACCCATACCCATGTCACACTAGCGTACCTTTGTTATGCTTGTCCATTTAATGCACGTGATGGTCAAGCTTCCCAAACCTTTAATACACCTGCCATTCCAATTAATACACATAAGAACAGATACTTCCACTAAATTATATATTATTTTTAATTAATTTCTTTTTCTGTTTTCATAAATATTTTTTATTTTATTTCAAATTTATATTATTTTATAATTAATTAAAAAATTAAAAATTTAAATTAATATCTTTGTTTTAAAATTATATATTTAATATATATATATATATATATATTTTTTATTTTTTATTTTTTTTTATTTTTTTAAAATTGAAAAATGCAGTTTAATTATTATATATATTTTTTGTTTGTAAGTTTTGTGTTTTCTAGAGATAATTATAGGTTTAAAATTTGGTTTGAGAAAGTGTGATTTAAGGGGCTACACCAATTCTTAATACGACTTTTGGTTTGAGAAAGTGTGACTTAAGGGGCCACACCAACCCTTACCATGACTAGATTTTTGCCCACATAGTTTCGAACCAGTGACCTTTACATCACGAAGTGACTTAACAATACACCTCATCACTGTCTATTCTACACCAACTCTTAACATGATTTTTGGTTTGAGAAAGTGTGACTTAAGGGGCCACACCAATCCTTACCATGACTAGGTTTTTCCCACGTAGTTTCGAACCAGTGACCTTCACATCATGAAGCGACTTAACAATACACCCCATCATTGTCTATTCTAGGTCGAATAAAGATTTTATTTGTATTTTTTACTAAAATTTGGTGATATAATTCTTAATGAAATTACATTGTATTTTATTTAAATTGTATTTTTCAATGTATAATAAATTCAAAGATATTGAAAAAATTTAAAGGATTTGGATGGTGAAGATTATATAATACAAACTTACAATTCGAAATAAATTTTTTAGCTAGATTATAAATTTTTATTATTTAAATCCTAGTTTTGAATATTTAAATAGATTTAAGAATTGAACAAATGTAAAGAGTTTGAAAGGTGAAAATTATGTTTGATGGGTAACCTCTATGCAATAGAAACGCCCTAGGGGTTTTTGAGGGTGCTGAATCCATACATACAAGTCAAAAAACCAGTTTAAATAACAAAAGTCAAAATTTCACCTCAAATTTTTCTATTGGATTCTGGCACTAGAAAGTCCAAAAAGTCACACTAAAGACAACTCCTTTTCTTAATGGAGTTGTCTTTAGTGCGACTTTTTGGAAGCTTTTTCGGTGGGTTTTTCTGGTCTAATTTCTCTAAAATCCGACAGGAATTTATTGAAATCACAAGTTTGATGGGTAACCCTTGCACAATCGAAGTGCCCTAGGGGTTTTTGAGGGTGCTAAATCCATATATACAAGTCAAAAAACTAGTTTAAATAACACAAGTCAAGATTTCACCTCAAATTTTTCCGCCGGATTCAGGCACCAGAAAGTCCAAAAAGTCGAACTAAAGACAACTCCTTTTCTTAATGGAGTTGTCTTTAGTGCGACTTTTTGGAAGCTTTTCCGGTGGGTTTTTTGGTCTAATTTCTCTAAAATCCGGCAGGAATTTATTGAAATCACAAGTTTGATGAGTAACCCCTGCACAATCGAAGTGCCCTAGGGGTTTTTGAGGGTGTTGAATCCATATATACAAGTCAAAAAACCAGTTTAAATAACACAAGTCAAGGTTTCACCTCAATTTTTCCCGCCGGATTTTGGCACCAGAAAGTCCAAAAATTTGCACTAAAGGCAACTCCTTTTCTTAATGGAGTTGTCTTTAGTGTGACTTTTTGGAAGCTTTTCCAGTGGGTTTTTTGGTCTAATTTCTCTAAAATACGGCAGGAATTTAATGAAATCACAAGTTTGATGGGTAACCCCTGCACAATTGAAGTGCCCTAGGGGTTTTTGAGGGTGATGAATCCATATATACAAGTCAAAAAACTAGTTTAAATAACACAACTCAAGATTTCACCTCAAATTTTTCCACTGGATTCCGGCACCAAAAAGTCCAAAAAGTCGCACTAAAGACAACTCCTTTCTTAATTTACTTAGAAATATGTAGGGATTTCTTGGAATCACAAGTTTAAGTTGTAAACTCTCCACAATTTAAGTGCCTTTTTTCAGGGTATTAAATCCATATATGTAGTCAAAAACCCATTTTAAACAACATAAATTAAGATTTGGCGAAAAAAAAGTAACAAGTCAAAAACTCCAAAACGTAGTATGTTTAGATAAGGCCTAAAATTATACAATACAAACTTACAAATCTAACATATTCTTTCTAAATCTTAAACAAAATTGATTGGCAAATATAAAAAAAAAAACAATTAAAGTATATTAAATTGAATTAAAATTAAAATATATTTCACTAATCTATAGAAAGGAGAGAAAATGAAAAAATAGCTTATTCTAACTAATAGAATAAACATTTTTCTACAATTTCAAGCAAGATTATGATTTGTTGTTGTTTAAAATATGTTTTTGAATGTATAAATAAATTCAATACCTTAATTTTTTTTGGGTCAAAATCTAAAAATACTATTTCAATTGAAATTATTATTAAAAAATCCTTGAAACACTTTTTAACTCAACCAATAAACATCTTAAATTACCATTCTTAAAAATCTTTATCCAAATTTGAATAAAAACTAAATAAATAATTAAAAAAAACCGTTTCCTCAATAAACTATCCCATTATTAAAAAAAATGAATAGAAAAAAAAAACGTTGATAAATCAAATTAAAAAAGAATGAATAGAAAAAAAGGTTGATAAATCAATAAGACATAATGGACGGTGTTTATAGATACCATTCAGTAAACAAATGTGTCTTAAAGATTCTGAACTTGCTTTGTTGTCCCACTCCCCGACGTGTCATTGTTGCCTGTCATTTTTGAACAGTTTTTTCATGAATGAGTTCCCACAGTCGGCAGTTCACTATTAAAAGTATACAAAGGTACAATGGGATAAGGCGCCACACTGCTATTTTCCTTAAAGCTCTTCATTTTTTAATTTCTTTCATTTAATTTCGTTGTGTTCCCATAATTGCGTTTGCTTGCATTTAACATGAGACCTTTTTAAACAAAACATTACACAGATGTTGATATTCTTTGAAAGGGCTGAAACTGGACATTATTGAGTCTGAGAATCGCATGGAGATGAATATGGCCATGGCGATGCGTTCTTCTTCTGTTTATCGTGTTCAACAACCAGTCCTCCCAATTTTGTGTTATCTAGGCGCTCCATATGGAAGTCAATGGTGCTGCAGAAGGGGCGGTTTTAAGATGAAGACGGAGAAGAGGAGCTTCTGCAGAGCGTCCGGTGTGGGGGTGGAGAAATTGGAAATGGAAAAGCCCCAAATTTGCACAGCGGATGAATTGCATTATGTTGCCGTACCAGACAGTAATTGGAGGCTCGCACTCTGGCGTTATAATCCTCCTCCAGAGGTTGCTATTATATATTTATTAAGCAAATAAAGTCAACTCCTTGTTTTTTAATTCGTAATAGATGGTTCTCAAATAAATTTTGTCCATGTCCAGGCCCCTGCAAGGAACCATCCACTTCTTCTTCTCTCAGGCGTTGCAACAAATGCCACTGGATTCGACCTTGCGCCAGGGGTATGCAAATAATCCCAAGATTTTAACAATCTCTGGTATGAGTAATTTCTTTTGGGTTTATTGCATTATGTGATCAATTCTACATGGACAACAGTTCGGAGACAAGGTGGGTTCATTTACAGAGTAGATCCATGTTAACTCTTATCGATTAACAAAAATTTGAGATATAAATCTGGCATGAAACTAGCTAAATGTCTAACAAGAGTGGTGACATCTGGTTGAGCTAACTTTTTGGGCTTTTTAAAGAGAGAAACATGTGGTAGACTTTGATAAATTTTTTAGTATAATCTAGTTGCATGCAATCACAAGTGCTACCACTACCTCAGGGTCAGCCCATGGTTCTAGGAAAGCCCCTGTGCATTTCATAGATGGTACCATTGTAAACATGTTAGCATTGATGATGATGCCTAACATCCTATAAACATTGAGTGAGGCATGTTGCAGCCGCCATTATAGAGGATTGACCTTGAGAGCTCTACACAAAGCTCAAAGCACTCAATCACTTGAGCTAGCCCACTGGGTATCAACTTCTCTCTCTCTCTTGATTTTGAAGGAAAATCTTGTGGGGATATCCAAGATTTGCTTCCCTACATTTGTGGATGGCATCTCTTGTAAAGTTGTTGCATACAGAAGTAGGCCTGTATATACATATTTCCTAGGAAGACCTCATGGGAAATCAAGGGGATGCTTCCTCATTTTCGTGAATGACATTCTTGATAAACGTATTAGCATATATTATTGTGCTTAACCCAAGGGGAATCAAATCAAGACTTTCTAACACAGAACTAACACAAAGCCTAACAACATTGGTGATAAGTGGTTGAGATAATTCCTTGGATCCCCCCCCCCTCTATATATATTCTTTTTTACAATTTTCCTTTTAACCTAATGAATTTTATTTTTGGAATATTATTATCTATATGCACAGATGTTACATATTTGATCTACGTTACTATTTTATTATCTTTAAAATATGTATTGAACCAATTTATGCCACATGCCAAGTTAACCTTGGGCACTAACATTAGACATGTCCTTCATACTAACTTGTAGAATACACCTTGCTTCTCTCAGTGCAATAATTCAATCATAATAATAATAAATAGTTTGTTGGCGATGCATTTTGCACAAAAAGTTTTAACAATTTGGACACCCCCTTTGAGGTTCAAGTGCCAAGGTTGATATTATAGCATCCTCCGTCACCTAGGGACTATCATTTTACATTTTAAGGGGTATTAGTGTCATGTCTCATGGGCCCTCTTTGGCTTGTGGTTGTTATATGTTTCATGTATTACAAGTTATTTCTAAATGACATATCCATATGGCATGATTGAGTTCCATATCAATAATCACTTGTGGCATTTGGGAAATGTTTATACGACTATAAAAACCTTCTACCCATGTTAACCATGTTATAAATACCAAGTTTTGGAATCAAGTGGTAGAATTTTGTGTCACATTAATAATTACTTTATTCTCTCATGTTGACCTTGTTACTAAAGCTTTAATACCAAGTTTTGGAATTAAGTGTATGAGTTATCATTTGAGATGAATCATGGGAATGAAAACAATGGATTTTCCCTTGTTTACTTGATGGAAAATCGTTGGGACATCCTCAAAGATGTTATCAAAACTTGATTGATTGACCCCAAAAACTTGATTTGGACCGAAATTGGGAAAAAAACTAGACTAAAAGATTGGTTGACCAAAAAATACATAAATTTTCAATTTTTGAACAAAAACATATAATTCATGTGCATACATATGAATCCAAATCATTATGCACATATATGCAAAGTTTCTCATGTATATAGCAAGTAAGGGTGCATATAAACAAAATAACATTGAGTGCAATCCATCTTTGAACCAAAATACATTCACAAAGAGGCTCTAAATGGTGTGTAGAGTCCAAAAAATATTGCTACAGTAGATAGCTACATAACATCAAGGTCATTGCCTATATTGGGTTCTTCCTTATAAATATCACCCTCAAAGCATTAAAATAAGATAGAAAAAGCTTAACATGCCTAAACAAGGATTTTGCTCGAGTGAAGGGTACATTTTTACTAGGGTCATGATAGAGGAGTTCAACAATCAGTGCCACAAATATCAAGGTACATAGAGGACAGGGTGCTTTTGATTAAATGTCGTTCCATACAATTCAATGGAAATGTTGCAATCCTGCCAATCATAAAATCCTAAAAACTTTTAAGTGTTGAATTTCCACGACACTAGAGAATCTACTTTTGGGTCTTACAATCTCTGACACAACCAACTCAAATGCCAGAACAAGACTACTTTGCACAACGAAATAAACACAACAACAAATCAACTAGTGCACAATAGATAACTTTTTAAAATTTTCAATCCAACTCATTATATTAACAAACTATAACGTAGAAAATCCGCGAAATTCTGCAACTGCTAATATGAACGATTTGAAAACTAGTTTCTTTTCATATAGACACAAAATTTCCCTACTTATTTTGATGCGGAATAGGAACAAAAATAAATACACAATCACACAATTCAAAAACACAATTTTTCTAGGGAACCCAACTGGGAAATCCTTCTGCTTGCTAGAGAATTTTATTGATAGAAGAATGAGCAATATATCTCTTACAAAACACTCTTTTTTTTCAATAGAGAATACAATGATCTCCTTGCTTGAACTAAGCTTGAAACAATTTGCAAGACCCCTGATCCCTATGCTTTCTTGCCTTGCCTGGATGAGCTTTGAAATCCTTGCGCAAATCTTGGAAATAGCCTCCCATTTCCTAGCGCACGAGGAGCTCCTATTTCTTAGGAAATTCCTCCTATTTCCTAGCACATTCCCAAGGCAAATTCTCCCTCTATGAACTCGCACAAGCCTCCTGCTTGACACGCTCTCTCACAAGCTCACACGCAAGCTAGTGCATACAATAATGATTACAATTATGCCTTCGTTCCTCCTTTTAAGAAACTCGAATGGCTAAATTTGGCAAATTATATCACTAAGTTGAACTAACTCATGCAACTCGTCTCATCTCAATTCTAGAACTTGAGACTCAGTCACTTGTCCTTTTCCCAAATTAACCCGCACTAGAAGACAATAAACTTGGCCTTCCACTTATGCGCATTAATTAACTACTTCATCACTCATCCCAATTCTTAGGAAACTCGAGCATGCTAAGGAGAAACTCGTTGTGGTCCCTTTGATTAAGGCATAAATCAACGAACCCTTCTTTGCTACTATTTTCAACACTCCCTCTTAGTGAGGAAGGGATTCTGTACAACTCCCAACTTATCTTTGAAATGAACAAAACTACTTCTTGCCAGTGCCTTGTGTTGAGAAATCTAGGGGCAACTAGATTTCTTATGGAATGTTCAGATGATGAATTCCAAGACCTAAGACCCTTGACAAAGACCCCTCCAAGACCGAGTCAAACTTCTCCTTCTTGATGAACTTTTCCAGCTTCTTTGACCTAGCAGCTTCCAACGATTTCGACCCAGCAACTTCTAGCAACTTCGATCTTCCCCAACAGGTTCTTCTGCAACTTCGACTTCCCAACAATTTCTTCTTTGACTTCGACTTTCTAGTAGTTTCTTCTGCAACTTTACTTTTGTTGTTGTAAAGTTTCCCTATTCTTCACATGTGTGAGGAGAAGATAGAGAATAAACCCAAAAACTTCGTTCTTCTTCATTCTATCCTTCTTCGCTTGCCTTTCTTCTGCCTCTTTTCACTTGGATGATGAGGAATGAGTGAGTGTCCATAGGAGGCCGAGTTGTCTCCTATATATAGGCTTCTTAGGAGGTCGAATTGCTATCCATGAGGCCGACTTGTTTGACAAGGTCTTGGAGGGTCTTTATGACACCTTTGACTGTATAAATTTTTTATTTACAAGATACAACATTCTCAAAGGGGTCTTACATGTATGACAATGACTCTTTTGACTTCATAATTCTATGACAAACGTAGAAGCACTCAATGGGCGCTTGACCTATAAATGAATTTATCTCAAGCATGAAACCCTTGCCTCAAGAATGACAATAATAAATTTCTTTTCTCTTTAATATCAAATACATCAAGTCATGATTACAATAGACATTATGAAGACCGAACCTAGTTACATATTTCAACAATCCCTCTTAACTAGGGAGGTATTCATAATCCATACATGGTACTTGGACATTCTCATATTGAAGAATTCTCATAAGAAGAGTTGAATTGGTAAGCCATCTCATAAGCTATCATATCGGCTTATATCAGTGTATCTCATCATATCAACCAACATTGTCACATAGCAAGGCCTTAACTAACAACTCTATCTCTCCACAAGATCAAAGCACAATGCTGGAGAGACAATAACTAATAGACACCTTTTATCATTGTCTCTCAAGGCACATACCTCGTCTGGATATTTATAAGGTATGTCCTTTTAGGACCATCCCTGTCTTGGTATAACACATCTTCAAGGAATTTGCTCTTTGACTACTCTTGCCTATTGGATGCCCTACCACATCCTCAAAGAGTATCAAAATCAAACTTAGATGCTTACCCAATCCTCCATTCTTTCTTCATAACATGAAGACAAGAATGATGTGTCTATCTCTCCCTCATGGCCTTCACTAAGACTTACGGTTGTTAGTCCTAGTCTAGTGCATGACACATGAAGTAGAGAGCCATATCCATCACTCCCTCTTAACCAGGGAGGATCTAATCATTCTTATAAAATGAATATACCCAAGCTCCCTCTTAACAAGGGACTTGCCCAAGCTCCCTCTCAACTAGGGACTTGTTTCCAACAACAACTATCTGCTCTTTGGTGGAGATCATGGTACTATCAGCTGCTTGTAGGGCTCCTCTTTCTGCATCATGTCATCTTATTCATCATGGAGCCTTCTTCATCATCACTTTATCGTAGGGCATCGACCATCTTCTCCATCACTTTCCCTTCAATGAACCATAGTATTGAACCAATAGTCATGTCATCCTTCTCTTCATCAGAAAGTGATCTTCTAGTCCACATTTGGCTTTTCTTCATACAACTACCTCTTCCAAGTCATGTTTCTTTCAGGATCTTCCATCCAATCACATGAGTTTTAGTTGTAGGTGACTTCTACAACCTTCTTTCAGTAGCCCTGTAACAACCCAACCAGAGGTTTTCAAAAATCAAAATGAACATCAAGTCAAAGTTACATTTTTATGATGGCCTTTTGTTATGATATCAACTTCTTGCAACATCAACATCCTGCACATGTATGAATCCATCTCCAAGACACATATTACCAAGGTTTTCCTTTTTCAACATACCTATCAAGGTCTTCATACCTTCTTTATGGAGATGTCATAGCTAATCCTTCTTGTTCTCAGATGTTGATCACTTATCTTATCTTATGTGACTATAGATACATCTTTCATGAACTCTTCTTTCACCTTCTCTTCACATATTACTTCCACAGGATTGTCTATACATAGTTCCTCCATCATAGGAACTATGAATGCCAACCACCTCATATTCTCCATGAGGTCATATCATGTCAATATGTAGAAGAGTTCACGGCATATTGACTACATGCCTTCATGTATCTTTCTAAAGGAAGAGTTTCTTCTTCTTTTATCATGCTCAAGAGATAGAGCATTCTACCCATTCTATCTGCACCCATATGATGACATGAATTTATCTATCTATCAAATATATACATACCTCTTCCTTTCCTTACTTGAAGATGAAAGTACTTCAACCAACTTGTCATGCTGCACATCTTTGTCATCATATCGTCATCCTTTTAACTTGTAGATCCCACATAATGTGGAATGTAGACCATCTGCAAGACACTTGCTTCTTCTTAAGTAGAGGTGAATCTTCTAACAAAGATTCCAATGGAGGATCTTAATGATCCTCATTCTGCAAATGCTCCTTTCTAATGATGATGATGTATGATGATCTCTTTATCTTCTATCTTGCTAGATGACTTTCTCCAACCATATAGATTGCTACTTCGGTTGTCCTTATATGCTTCCAATGGAGATGCCATGAGCTACTTCCTTTTTATCAAGATGATCGCTACAACCATGCATGTTTTCTACTTCAGCTATCCTTCCATGTTTCTATGATGATGTCATCTCTATCTTGCTATAATGCATCCTATCATATTTGTGATGCTTTTTATTCTCTTCTATAACTGAAAAGAACTAAGTGAAGGAGATTATCTCAATCATAGTAGAGATCTTTCACTTCCTCTTTCTTTGTCTTCTTCTTTTCAGGCTCTTCTACTTCTTCGGTGATATGGGTTTTATTTCTTTCCTTTCTCTTCTTGTTGTCATTCTTGAGTTTGGGACAATTCCTTTTATAGTGCCCATATTCATTACACTCATAGCATTGTATCTTTGACATATCGATCTTCTTCTTTTTCCGAGGATCAAACTTTCCAAACTTTCATTTTCTCCTAGCCATGGTAGCATATGCTTGAACTTGTTCATTTGATCCAACATCACTCTTTGCCTTCAACCTAGTTTCTTCAATCTTACATAATGACCAAAGTTCATTGAATGGAGTGGCTTCCTTCTTTCCATAGATACTTGATATAAAGTTGCCCCATTCATTAGGTAGTGCATTGAGCACAATAGTGGTCATTTCTTTTTTGGACATTATTTCTCCTAATTCTTGAAGTTGATCTCTTATTTGTGACACCCTCATAAGGTATGAGGCTACCCCTTCTTCCTTTGATACCTTCATTTTGTATAATTCGGTTCTCAATGATATAACTTCTCTTGCAGTGCTTACAGAAAACAATTCTACCAACTTTTCATAGATTTCTTTCGATGTCTCCATCTTTGCTACATAAGGGATGACTGAATCCTTGACTGATTCTATGAGGATTCTTTGAGCTTTATCTCTCCTTTCATATACTTCGATAGTGCTTGAGCTTGCTCTTGAGATGGCTTGGTGATGGAGCCTTGTCAAGTGAAGATGCTCCTCGATTATGATATTTTCAACTTGATGCCTTCTTGATGATGATGATAATTGAAGATGTCTTCTTGAAGATGATTGCTTCCTTGATGATGTCTTCCTTCTTTAAAGATGGCAATACTTCTTTTCTAGATGATATGCTTGAGATGTGATTCTTTCTTTAAATAGAGGGAGATCACCTTGATTTCTTTGATGACGATGGCAATGCTTCTTCTTGCTTTCTTAGAATGTAGAAATGTAAAATATGGAGACTTCAAAATGCTTCAAAAGTGTAGTCCTTCTTTCTTTGACTGGAGGTAGGTTCCTTGAGGTCTTTTTCTCCTTGTGATGATGTGGTCCTTGAGATGAGTAATTTTCCTTGGTGCTTCTTAGTCTTCCTTAATGATTTCCTTGTGCTCGACCCTTATGTATCCTTCTTTAATGATGTTATCTTCAATCTGCCTCTTCTTGTCTTCATAACTGTTTGTAATGTATTTTTACTTGATTAACTTTTTCTTTCACTTGATTATTATTATATTCTTATCATCAAACAACTACCAAACTATGAAGATCAAATAGACAAGAGGACACAAAATGTAGGCTACAAACCAGGGCTAAAACCTCTCCTCTTGAGAGGAAAACCCACAAGAATTCTTCTCTTCTTATACAATGTTTAGATGATGAATTCCAAGACCTAAGACCCTTGTCAAAGACCCCTCCAAGACCAAGTCAAACTTCTCCTTCTTGATGAACTTTTCCAGCTACTTTGATCTAGCAGCTTCCAACAATTTCGACCCAACAACTTCCAGCAACTTTGACCTTCCAACAACTTCGAGCAACTTCGACCTTCCAACAACTTCGATCTTCCCCAACAGGTTCTTCTGCAACTTTGACTTTCTAGCAGTTTCTTCTGCAATTTCGACTTTGCTGTAGTAAAGTTGCCCTAATCTTTGCATGTGTGAGGAAAAGATAGAGAATAAACCCAAAAACTTCGTTCTTCTTCTTTTTATCCTGCTTCGCTTGGATGATGAGGAATGAGTGAGTGTCCATAGTAGGTCTAGTTCTCTCCTATATATAGTTTTCTTAGGAGGTCGAATTGTTATCCATGAGGCTGACTTGATCCTTCTTGTAGGCCGACTTGTTTGACAAGGTCGTGGAGGGTCTTTATGACACTTTTGACTATATAAAATTTTTCTTTACAAGATACAATATTCCCAAAGGGGTCTTACATGTATGACAATGACTCTTTTGACTTCATAATTCTATGACAAACCTAGAGCACTCAATGGGTGCTTGACCAATAAATAATATTATCTTGAGCATGAAACCCATGCCTCAAGAATGACAATATTAAATTTCTTTTCTCTTTAATATCAAATACATAAAATCATGATTACAACAGACATTATGAAGACTGAACCTAGTTACATATTTCAACACCTTGGTCAAGATATCTGCTGTTTGCTTCTCTATTGGAATGTACGGTAGCTTCACTATCCCTTTCTGCACACAATCTCTGAGATGGTGATACTTGATCTGGATATGCTTTGAGCAATCATGAAGCATTGGGTTCTCAGAGAGCTTGATGCAACTCTTATTATCACAGTGGATCATAATAGGCTCCATCCTCTGTCTCAAAAGCCCCACACGTAACTTCCTCATCCAAATAGCCTCACATGCTACCAAACTAGCAACCATGTACTCGACCTTTGCTGAACTGAGTGCAACTGATCTCTGCTTGTTGCTATACTAGGAAACAACTGCTGACCCAATGCTGAAGATGCCACCTGAAGTACTCTTCCTGTCTGTGGAGCACCTTGCCCAATCTGCATTTGTGAAGCCCTCAAGCCTCACTCCATCAACTTGTTTGTACCACAATCCATAATCCGTTGTGCCTCTGAGATATCTTAACACATGCTTTGCAACAACCTAGTGAACTTTAGTCAGTTCCAACATGAACTGACTCAGCTGGTTGACTGCAAAACAAATATCAGGTTGTGTGTTGATCAAGTACATCAACAACCTGATGAGCTTCCTGTATACTATAGCATCCACTCGCTCTGCTCTACTATCATCCACCTTCCTCCAATTTGTGACTAGAGGCATGGCCGTGGGCCTGCAATCCTGCTTATGAAATCTTCGAAGAATCTCTATAATGTACTTACCCTGTTCCACGAAGATCTCACCATCACCCCGCCAAAACTCCAAGCCAAAGAAATAGTGCATAACCCCCATATCCTTCATCTTAAACTCCCTTGCAAGGTCCTCCTTGTAATCCTGGATCAAGATGTCTGCTCTAGTCAATATAAGGTCATCAACATACAACACTAGAATGAGCGGAAGCTCTCCAACCATGATGTAGTATAGGTTGGCATCCACCTTACTCTTAGTGAAGTCCAATCCTTGAAAGTAACTGTCAATACGAGTGTACCATCTGGCTGCTCCATATAAATCTCCTCCTCAACTACTACATTGAGAAATGTTGTCTTCACGTCCATCTGTTGGATCTTCCACCCCATCTGTGCTGCAAGTGCCAGAATAGTCCTAATGGATGAATACCGTGCTATTGGGGCAAAGGTCTCATCATAGTCTATGCCCTCAATCTGTGAGAAACCCTTGGCCACAAACCCGACCTTGTACTTCTCCACACTCCCATCTGTGCCATGCTTCACCTTGTACACCCATCTCGATCCCACCACTAATTTTTGTGGAAATTTGGAAGCCCAAATTTCTACTACAGCAACTGATTAAGTCTCTTCTATTTGTTAATTACTGAACAAATTATTTATTGCTTCCTACAACAAATATCGAAACTAATACAACCTTCACCAATTAAAATTATATGCGGAAATAAGTAACTGCGCAAGAAAGAAATGCACAACACATTACACAATTATTTTTGGACAAATGTCCTTGGAAAAATCCAATGCGAGAAAACCGGTGCAGTAGCTGAGGGTTTGTATTATTAAGCAGTTGTTTTCTGAATACAATCTCTTGATGCCTTGTTGGTTATCCAGTGTAGAGAATATGGCTGACAGAAGATTAGTGAGAAATACCTCAAACTATCACTGGCGATCCCGACTGATCCAGCCACAAAATGGCTTGTCCCTTGCTACCTCTGCGCAGTGACTGCGTAGGCCCAACGTCACAGCTTCTAGGGACACCGTCACCCCTTCTGCTGATCGATTTTCCTCTGAGACTTCGTTTTTGTCCTCCCTGTCTCACACCTCGGCTTCTGGCTTCAGAAATTGATGTCTCCAATAAAAATACGGATCTCCTCAAGGCTTTGCGTCAGCTTACGCTACGCAGCTTAGCCTCTGCGCTGCCTCTCCTGGATCTCTCTTTGCCTCCTCTGTTGAGTATTCCCGGATCAGGAGAAATCTCCAACCGGAACTATCCCTGTCCTTCATTGCAATAAATGACTTTGAACTTCTCTTCGAAAATTGTTGCGCTGCTCTCTTCAGAAATTCAATCTTTGATCTCTTACTCAATGTGTTTTCCAAATGCCCATCAAGCCTCCTCTTATAATCCTCCAGTTGAGAACCAACGACCCAGATTAGATTCTAATCAATGGCTCAGAGCATTTTGGCTTGATCCTCATCTTCTTCTAGAAGTTTCACCCACAGTTTGATTAATACCCTTTAATTATTTTAATTCCCTAAGTTTAGACTTAGGCACCCATTAAAAATAATTAATTATTCTAATAAAACCGATTCTGGGCGGAATTTCCCAAAACGATTTCTGGGTATTGTGGAATACATGTGTCCAAGCCTCCCTGCAAATTTTGAGGCTTAGAGCGCATCCAATGCTTCCAGAAATCAATACTCCCTCTTAGTGAGGAATGTACTCTAGTAATGCAACCTGCTGAAGCATCACTCTGATTCTAAAACATCTCCCTCTGCGCTGCTGATGTCTAACATTGCTGCCCACCAACTACTGCGCAAATGCTACATCTGTACTGCTGCTGACCCTGCCACTGCCAACACTGCATCTGTATTGCAACTCCCTCTCAATTTCTGCATCCGTGTTGTTGCTGGCACTGCCACTGCCAACACTGCATCTGCATTGCAACCATCTCCAACTGCTGCTACTATTGCGTCAACAACAGAAAAGCATCCAAAATTACTGAATAGGTGTTCAGTATGATGCATCTGTTTTTGGAGTTCCGACTGTTGCTAGTCTCTGCGCTAACCCTCTGAAGCCTCTATGTTGCTGCTGACTCTGCTCTGTGCTGCTTAGTCTCTGGTGCTCCTAGCTACTCCAACTGTCACTCCGATACTCCTCTGCACCAACTGACACTTGCCCATCTTGCTACTTTTGATTTGGGCTCTCGTAGTAAGGTATTGATCCAAGAGGTGGACTCCTTAAGGATCCTACCCATCTGTAGTTCTTTCGAATTACAGTTCTAGATCACCCCACCTCTCCCCTGGAGGTATCTGGGCAACCATGGCAAACTCCTCCTCCTCGATCTTTGCAAATGCAGCCTTCGGATCATGCTTCTCGTCCTTGTCCTTCTTATTGAGAGGACACTATGTAGCATAGTGACCAAATTCACCACAGCGGAAGCACTTGATTTTTGAAACATCTTTCTTCTTCTTTCGCTGCTCCTGTTGCCCCTTAGATGTAAGGGTTGCATTGGGCTTTGTCCCACTGTTGTTGCTGCTACTATCAAGCTTGCACTTGAATAAGTCTCTCCTCATCTCTTCCTGCTGAAGAGCGGCCCACATCCCTTCCCAATCTGGCAATCTCTGTTTGCCCAGGATACTCTGGACAAACACTTGCCATTCTTCTAAGACTAAGTTCAGGGCTAGCCTCACTATCTCTATAGGCTGAGGTGTTGACCCCACAACTACCAACGAGTCTTGGATCTTCTGAAGCTTCGTAAGGAACGGATCAATGCGTTCCCCCTTCTGCATCTGCATGGATCTCATCTTCTGCTCCAAGTACATCTTCCGCTACTTAGAAGATCCTTTGTATAACGTGGCCAATGCTTCTCACATCTGCCGAGTAGTATCCTTGACGACAATGTGACACACTACGTGATCCCTCACTCCGTTCAGGGTTAGCCTCTTGGCCTTCGCCATCTCGGCCTTGTACTTCTTGAGCGGATTTGGATCCACGGGTACAACTACCACACTGTTGACATAGGTTTTGAGATCATGCCCATCCAGAAGGCATGAGATCCTTGCCTTCCAGATCACATAGTTAGATGCACCCTCCAACTGATCTTGATCTCACAACCCATTAGCTGCCATCTCTGCCAATGAAATGTCGAACTACCTCCTCTCTCCTTTGTGCTGTTGGGATGGCCTACGCACTCCCTGCTGGAGTTAGTAGATCTGCTGCTCCTTGCTGTTGCTCAACAAATGAGAATTCAGACTTCTTGGTTGGAAGTCCTCTGAGAAAGAATTCCCTCAACAATGTCTCTCTTCTTCCTTCTGTCATTTTTTTGCCCCAACAACTGCTGCAGAAAACCGTGTCACACCACAAACCTCCTCTTTGCTAAATCTTCTATGCTGCTACCTATGACACTGGCAAACTTCGATTTGGAAGTCTTACCTCTCTGTCGACTCACTCAGAGAGAGCCCTTCCTCGAAAATTTTGCCCTCCTGGCCTAGACTGCGCAATCCCTCTGGGGATTCGATTTGCTGCCTACGCAACACTTCAACCCTCCTCTCCAGCGCTGGGTTCTTCCGGCTATGCTCTCGCTTCACCTGCACCTCTGATACCATGTGGAAATTTGGAAGCCCAAATTTCTACTACAACAACTGATTAAGTTCCTTCTGTTTGTTAATTGCTGAACAAATTATTCACTGCTCTCTACAACAAATATAGAAACTAATACATTGCAACCTTCACTGATTAAAATTATATGCGGAAACAAGTAACTGAGCAAGAAAGAAATACACAACACATTACACAATTATTATTGGACAAATGTCCCTAGAAAAACCTAATGCAGGAAAACCAGTGCAACAGCTGACGGTTTGTATTATTAAGCAGTGGTTTTATGAATACAATCTCTGGATGCCTTGCTGGCTATCCAGTACAGAGAATATGACTAATAGAAGATTAGTGAGAAATACCTCACACTATCACTGGCGATCTCGACTGATCTAGCCACAGAATGGCTTGTCCCTTGCTGCCTCTGCGCAGTCACTGCATAGGCCCAATGTCACAGCTTCTAGGGACAGTGTCACCCCTTCTGTTGATCGATTTGCCTCTGAGACTTCGATTCAGTCCTCTAGATCTCACACCCCGGCTCCAAGCTTCAGAAATCGACCTCTCCAGCAAAAATACAGATCTCCTTAAGGCTCTGTGCCGCCTCTGCGTTAGCCACCGTTGCCCAGCGTAGCCTCTGCGCTGCCTCTCCTGGATCTCTCTTTGCCTCCTCTGTTGAGTATTCCCGGATCAGGAGAAATCTCCAACCGAAACTATCCCTACCCCTCACTGCAAGAAATCACTTCGAACTTCTCTCCGGCAACTGCTGCGCTGCTCTCTTCAAAAATTCGATCTCTGATCTCTGACTCAATGTGTTTTCCAAATGCCCATCAAGCCTCCTCTTATAATCCTCCAATTGAGAACCAACGGCCCAGATTCAATTCTAATCAATGTCTCAGAGCATTTTGGCTTGATCCTTGTCTTCTTCTAGAAGTTTCACCCACAATTTGATTAATACTCTTTAACTATTTTAATTCCCTAAGTTTAGACTTAGGCACCCATTAAAAATAAATAATTATTTTAATAAAACTGATTCCGGGTGGAATTTCCCAAAATGATTTCTGGGTATTGTGGAATACATGTGTCCAAGCCTCCCTGCAAATTTTGAGGCTTAGGGCACATCCGATGCTACCAGAAATCAACAATTTTCCCTTAGGTCGTGGCACAATCTCCCAAACATCGTTCTTCATGACGGAGGAATATTCCTCCACCATGGCACCCTGTCAAACCTGCTGAGAAGCTGCCTCGTAAGAAGAAGGCTCAATGTCCACCAACTCTGTCATCAATGCCATATAACTTGTGTACCCCTGTGGCTGTCTGCTCTGCCTGAACATGGTGGTAGGAGCTTCAACCTACTCCTAGACCTCCGAATCAACCTCTCGACCCACTTGGCTTTCTTCCTCCCTGTGCTAAAAGTCTCTGGCTGAGTAGCTACCTGCTCTTGGCTTAGTCTCTCCTCCTCATCTTGCCATAGATCCTGCTGTGCGACCCTCTTATCACTTGGCTGAGACTGGCTCTGTGGTCCTGGATGTGGCTCTTGCTTGGGAGCGAGTAGCTCCTCCTTAGGTACTGCAATTTGCTCATACTCCAAGGAATCTCTCAGAGGTCAATCCTCCTGGAATCTCACATCTCGCCTGAGAATTGTCTTCCTGAGTCCTGGAAGATACACCTTGTATTCTTGAGCTGTCTCACTACATCCCATGAGAATACCCTTTTCTGTTTGGGTTCCATGCCAAAGATCTGGAAGTATGAAACATTAGGCTTGTTGCTTGTGAAAGCCTCCTCTGGTGTAATTCGTCCAAGAATCCTATGTGGGCTCTTGTTTTGCAGAAATACTGCAGTGTTGCATGCCTTTGCCCACAAGAACATAGGCAGTCCCTGATCATGCAACATGGCCTTGGTCACTCCTGCAATACTGCGGTTCTTTCTCTCAACCACCCGTTTCTGCTGAGTTTTATGAGGTGCCATCAACTCGCTCCTAATGCCTTTCTTTGCACACAACTCCTTGAAGGCATTGGAGACATATTCTCCACCATTGTCACTTCTCACTGCCTTGATCTTCTTCTCTGTCTGGTTTTCAACTAAGGTCTTAAACTCGAAGAACTTGGTTTAAGACCTCATCTTTCTTTTTCATAAAGAATATCCAGGTTTTACGAGAATAATCATCAATTAAAGTAACATAATACCTGTGTCTCATGAGTGATGGAGAAGAGAAAGGCTTGCACACATCTTAATGCACCCGCTCCAAAATCCTTGTGGCTCTACTCTCTTGATCCTGGAAGGGAGACTTGGCATACTTGCCAAGCGTGCACCCCTTGCACACTCCACTCTTCTCAAAACTGCATGTTGGTAATCCTGTGGCAATTTGCTGTAGAATTTTCAGTGCCCCATGATGCAAGTGTCCCATGCGCTTGTGCCAAAGCTCTCCAACATCCCTACTTTGCTCACATCTTGCCTTGCTGCTCAAGGCTGCGCAAGTCTCTACTTGCAACCTGTAAAGGTTCCTCATCCTCACACCTATTTGCTTCACTGTCCCAGAAGCTAGATGCTTGAGGTACGCCTTACCTCCGCTAAAGATGACATCATATCCCTTGTCCTCAAGGGTTGCTACTGAAACCAAGTTCTTCTTTACCCCTGGAACATAGAGAACATTTTTGAGATGGAGAGAGCTCCTAGACTCCCTCTCAAAGTTGACAATACCAACTCCCTTGGTTGCGTATTTTCCATTATCTCCAAGCTTGATATGAACCTGCATATCCTTCTCCTCCAACTCGCTAAAATACTCCCTATTCCCGTGTTCAGAAATCCTTAGGGCAACATAGCTAGGGTTTTATTTATTTGGTTTTTCTTTCTTTGACACTTTCTTGTGATGTAGCTTATCAATTCTTCTTTGCAATAATTATATTCTTATCATCAAGATAAATGCCAGATGTAGGCACTCAGCTAGGGCAAAACCCCTCTTCCTGGGGAAAACCCATAAATTCTTCTTCTCTTCTTTTAGAACCAAATCAAATGAGACAACCTAGACCCTTTGACCAAGACAAAGACTTTTCCTCCATCCATCAAGCCAACCCTCAAGAATCTTTCTTCTAGACAAGGCAAAATCTTTGGCCCTGCAGTGCTTCAGTCCTTTCGCACGTGTGATAGAAAAAAGACAAATTACAGACCTTCTCCTTCTTCCCTAGGCTTTCCTTCACTTCTTGCTATGAGATAGGCTCTTCTTTATGTTATTCACACTTCCTTCTTCCTTCTAGAGTTGCAAATTGAAGTCATCGATGATTGATGCCCAAATAGGTCGAGTAGCACTTCTATTTATAGTGGTTGTAGCTCTCTTAATGAGGCCGACTTGTTGGAGGAGGGTTTACATGACCAATTACATAAAAATAATAATTCTTTCTTGACATAAGAAGCCCAATAAGGGTCTATTACGTGATGACAAGGACTAAGACTTATGACACAAACCCTAAGAGAGCTCAATGGGTGCTTTGACCTAGAAACAAAGCAGGAAACCCATTCTTATAAATAATTTTATTTTACAACAAATTTTTCTTTTTCTTTCTTTTGACAAATACATTACATCATGACCCAAATACAATTATGAAGACTGATACTAGTTACATTTCTCAACACTTCCTCTTAACCAGGGAGGTATTCATAATTGTTCAATTGGTACAAGGTTGACCTCAATTTGGAATGTTCCAAGAAGAGTACAACAACATATGCAATGCTAGGGATACCCTATCTGCCAAGGTATCCTCCCAACAGGGACTAAGGTGTCATCTAGGCAACTGCCATTATAGGTACCATCATTCTACAACCCTGGTATCAATCCAACAAGATATAGATACCATCTAAGCCTCCATGCCCTGACACCAACCCTTATAGGGATCTAGATATCATCACTAAACTGGAGATCCTCAAGATACCCTCCCTCACTAGGATCTAGAGATCAACTAAGATCTCAATATTAACCAGGCCAAGATGTCCTCCCAAGTACCAACATACAGGTAATTTCATGGTACTTCATCTCTCCCTCTTAACCAAATTAGAGATATCCACTAATTTGAGCATGCTTCTAAAATAAATTAACTTCTTGTTTGGAAGAGATTTTGTCAATACATCAACTACTTGTTCATCTGTTGGCTTGTACTAGAGCTTCATGACCCCAACCAGTATCAAATTATCAATTTATATGTTCTTGTATGCTAGCACAATCTTCGGGGTCATCAATTATTCTGATGATTCTTAGGTCATTACAATATTTAGACACATCTCGACAAGCTTCCTTTTTCAGCAACACAAAACTCAACTTCAACACTTTCCAAAACGTCCAATTCTTGTTCACAACTTCATCAATCACGAATAACCATTTGTAGTGCTTTAGCCTTTCTCCGATTTTCATTCTTTCTTCATGGTCTTCACTATTTTCAAAATATGCCCTCCCTCTTAATTGGGGATATATACGCTTCCTTTATCCAAACTTCTTCTCTACTAGGGGACAAATTCATCAACAACTCAACCACACAAGCTCTTTCTTTCACATCAGCATATCATCGAAGAACTTCAACCTTTAGAATATCATTCCTTCTAATTTTACATGGCAACAAGGTCATCTATTAATGTAAACTTTAATGCCATCAAGATTCTTACGTCTCCCTCTTTCCATCATGCTCATTATCATCAAATAAGAGGCAGGTAAGCATCTTCAACATCTTGTACCTGCAAATCTTCAACAAGTACAACCAAGCACAAGAGCATGAGATAAACTTTATCAAAATAGGGTTAGCATGTAATCACATCGAGAGCATCTAGGGTTTTGAATAAAAGATCAATCGTTAGATGTCCAAAACCTAAACCTAGATAGGCTTACAATCAACAAGAGTTACACTTTTCATGCCCTAAACTTTCACAACAATCTTTGTTAGGGTTTTGTCAAACCCTAGATTCCATCATCAAAACCAAACTTTAGATATCAACAACTGATTTCAATCATAGCGAAAACATTTTACATTACATCAATCTATTATAAGGGTTTTGTCATAAACCCTAATTTGTCAAATCCTAAAGAGCTAGGGTTTCATCAACAAACCCAAAAGGCTAGGGTTTTTATAGTGAACCCTAAAGGTTAGGGTTTTACGAAGATAGAAAAACATAGTAAAAGAGGGTTGATTTAATCTAGAGATCAATCACCCTAATGCTATGAGAATCTTTCATTATTTTATAGCAAGAACTTTAAACATGGGAGAATTTTAAAATGACCGTACCTTCAAATCTTGCAATTTTACACACCTTGAGTTGCTCTTATTACAAACCTTGTAGGGTTTCCTATTGAAGGACTCGCTCATAATTTTGTCACAATCCTTATTCTTTAGAATATACCTGCAAGCTTTCCTTCAAAGGAAAATACAAGAGAAAGGATAATATTCGAGGTAGAGAAATCCAAATATTGAAGAATATAAAGAATACTTATCTTCTTGTGAGAGGGTGAAAGATTCTTCTAGAAGGGCTTTTCTTCAACATTTCTTTTATGTACCTGCGACATTTACTAGCAAAAGTATTCAAGTACAAGAGTATAATCTATTGTTTCCATTAAATTTTAGAAGATGAATTCCTAGGGTTTTTTAGTACAAAACCTAGACATCATTCAATTCCATTTTTGCAAAGATTTGCCATATACCCTAGACATTATGAGATAGGGTTTCTAAGAGGGAACAAGCAAATGAGGTTTTCATATGTACTATCTAGGGTTTAGAATCCTAGATATTAACAATTTTGACACAATGAGAGCTTGCAAACCCTAGAATCATACAAGCAACTAAACCCTAAAACATTTCATGCTAGACTCTTAATAAATGAATGCTATACATACCTCAAGATTACATACCTTTGTCTTTCATGATTGAAAGATTGATGTTCCATTGAGCTTTTTGCTTTTTCTTGCAAACTGAATACATATTGTTAGATGACTAAAACATAAAGAGTAATATCAATACTTGAGTTAGATGAGGACTTCAAGCTAGTCCCAAAATGATAGATGCTTTTTCTTGACTGTAGTGGAGGCTTCCAAGGCGATAAGTCAACTCTTGTTATAAACTGCTTCCTTCAAGTGTTCCTTCTAATGAGAATTGATATAGAATGCTTCCTTTTGAGACAGAGATAATACGCTTACTTAATGATAGAATATGCACAAAGGTCTTTTTTTTTTCACTTTCTTCAATAGGGCTAGTCACCTATTCCACAAGGAATGTAGACCTTGATCCTTTTCAACATTCCACAAATTGCAAGATTGATGGACTTCAAAAGACTGAGCTCAGACTAGCATTGGATTCCGGGTGGGACTACCTATCATTTCCTAGGTATGCCGGTTGGCTACAACTTGGATGGTACAGTTGACCTAGCAGTTGAGCGTGCACATTTGCTAGGGGAGTCTCGGTCAACACCAGTGGCCAACCAGTTTATGGATAGACTCCTTTGGTTGTCTTGGTATGACGTCTGTACACGGGATCACGGGGTGATCAACATACTTTGGCAGGAGTTTGTCAGAGGAGGTGGCATTGGCAGGCCACCGGACGGTGCCTTGTATGGAGCTGGGGACTCTTCACTTTTGTGTGGGGCACAAAGGACGCAGAGGAGCAGTGCAATGGTAGCATCACTGCTGACACATAGGGAGATTCACTTCTTGGATCCCTCAAGGGGGATTTGGAGTGAAGATCCATTCATCGGCAGGTATAGTGATGTGATGGTGGAGGTGA